>VZRV01001893.1:2460333-2693027 GCA_013398115.1 Falcunculus frontatus | reverse complement strand
CCCCCCCCCCCCCCAATTACTTTTTTCCTTCCTTGAAAGCAGAACAAATTATTGTCCTTCCTTTGTACAAACCATGCTGGCCCCATGAGACTGAAGAAAGTACTGAAAAATAAGTGCAGCATTTCCTCTGGATTTTCAGCTTACTCTTGCCAAATAACTCAGGGGCATAGGAATTAATATTACCAAACACTGAGTGGAAGGACAGAGTCATTTCATTACTGGCCCACAGACAGAACTGGTAGAACTTACTATAATTATTTAATGCTGCAGAACAGTCCATGGATTCAGTGTTTCATAGTGTCTTCTCATCAATAAGTCTAGAAGAAAAAATTGCCTTTGTAAGAGAGCATTATGCACATTCCAGAGCAGAACTTGAGTTCTTTAGCTGAGAATTTACTCAATTTCCTACCTAACTCTGCGACCTGTGTGGTTTATAATACAGGAACAAGAAAGTCTTGAGCCTTTATCCTTCTTTTCAAGCCAAGGGCTGGATGCTGACAAGAACAACCCATGGAACAGCCAGCATTTAGGAAACAGCAGTCACCTTTTGATTTTTGTGGTTTTTTTCTGACTAGTGCTCCTAAATGGCAGCTTTTGCAACACTCAGTAGTGTCATGGAGACAGAAAATTCTGCTTAAGAAAGAAAGAAAGGGTAAGAACTGTACCAGAGCAGGAGCCACCAAATTTTAAAATCATGTACCAACTCAAAAAGTTGAAAAGCCACCTCCAGCTTTGACACTTCCGTCAATTTTTAGAGTAGTGTGGTGAAGGTAAGGAGTTAAATTTATGCCATGGATGAGAAAGGGACTCAAGAAGTGTAGCATATTTAGCTTGAAAGAAAAAGCACACTGGATGATGATCTCATTACAGTGTCTAAATATATAAAAAGATTATAGAAGAATCTGGTCATGACCTACCTGGCTGGACTTTGTGAAAATTAAGGGAAAATATATTGGCCATGACGGACAATGAAATCTGCACAGAAATGAAATGGGAAAAGTCTTAATAATAAAGCCTTTTGAGCTGGTCTGGAGCACAAAGTCTTGAAATAGAAAATGCATATGAGAGACTTTTATAAGTAGCCCAGTCTGAGGTGTAAAGAATAGAGCTGCATATGAATAGAGATACATGTGAACATTGTATTCTTACTACTGTTTCTCAAAGTTTTTTAATATTCTAAGTACTGGAAAAATTATCAAGACAGCCAAGAGGAACGTTTTTGCAGAAGGTGCATTCATAGTTGACACAGTAGAGGATGATGGTTTAAAACACCCAATCCACAGAATAGGGGAAAAGAACAGCACGTTGGGAAGAAACTTGCCAAAGCCAGAAGTTTAACTCAGGGCTATGTTTATCTCATTTACACCCAACCCTGGCACTGAGTCCCTGCTCCAGTTATAGTACAGATAGTTATAGTTTTAAAATTCTTTCCAAACTTACATCCGGCAGAAAATATGAAAAAGGCTGCCCATGGGTGTTTTAGTAAATGAGCTCCCGTTTAAACAAAAAAAAAAAAAAAACCCAAGTTTTTAGCTAGTGAAAAAACTAAATATCCATAAATGTAATGCTTATATTGGTGAGGAATCGAATAACTAGGACCAACAGCCACAAAACCTCAGAATTAGGAAATTAAGACCAATGAGAGAATTCATTCAGGCAGAGCTTTTTACTCAGGATAGAAAATACAAAGAGTAAGTTATCAAGAAAGGTCGTAAAAGGCAATGACATAAATGAATTTAAGAGACAGCTAGACATTTTTATGGAGAGAAGGGATAGAAGAATTCAGAGCCAGTGACAAATCAGAGAGATGAGGTTGAGATAAAATTAACGAGGACAGGCTTGCTTGTGGCCAGAGGCATTTTACTGTCCAGCAATACCTTATGTCCTCTGTCATCACATCCTAATCTAATGCTGACATCTGGAGATAGCATGAAATCTTTTACACCTCTTAGTATATTAAAAAGGAAAAAAAAGGCTTTCAGTGTTTTCCCCCACAGGAAAAAACATAAAGTTGTTTCTTCACTTTTCAACACATGCACGTCGTTGCCGCGGCTGCTGAAAGGACTCAGTCTCCGACAGTACAGCGTGGCCTGATTACAAACTCACAGCGTGCTCCCTTGGTTGCTTTAAAACTCTCCACAGAGGGGTTTCAATCATATCTCCTTCCAGTTTGTAAGCAAAATGTTGTTTACTTTTCTGTGGTAACTTTTTTAAATCACGGAAAACAAGTGGAGACTCCCACAGAGGTGTCCTGGCATCTCCAGTGCTGGGTTAACTCATCCTACAGTGGCATCACCTCTGCTTGCTGATGCATGGGCATATCCTCACGGGGCTGTGGCAGACTTTGGCACTGTCCCTGGGCCTCTAGCAGCCAGGCGCTGCATCCAGAGGTGTCTGATGACCTTTTTTAGTCCCCAGACTTCAAGGGCTTGGTGCAAAACTACAACCTTGAATAGAGGGAAAAGCAGCTTACACTGTTAATTTGTCTGGAATTGGAAGAGAGAGCTGTGTGCCAGTCAGGAAACCATATGTATCCCACACTGTTTAGGAGTTAATGCTCATGAAGGGAAGATTGAAGGAAATGGGCCTTGACGTTTTAGAGGATGTGGATTTACATTAGTTCAGGCTTAAAATTATAGAGGGCGAGTAGAAGACATGGACAAGGACATCTGGGATAATAGGACAACTTCACAGACTGACATGAGAACTTTTCCAGGCAATAGACAAATCTCAGGTAACTCCTTCTCAGGTAACTTTTCTGAGGGAGTGCTGGGCACTTCTGAGGCACCAGATCTGCCTGGGAGCCCACACCTTTCCCTGGGTCCAGGAGAGCTTTCCATGACCAGAGAGGCCAAGCAGCGAATAATGTGTATGCCACCCTCAGAAATTCATGCTGGTCTCACGTAGCTGTGCTTTGAGGGAAATAAAGTCTGTGTTTCTACTTCTTCCCTGTGAGGGTGGTGAGCCCCTGGCACAGGGTGCCCAGAGAAGCTGTGGCTGCCCCATCCCTGGAAGTGTCCAAGGCCAGGTTGGACAGGGCTTGGAGCAACCTGGGATAGTGGAAGGTGTCCCTGCCCATGGCAGGGGGTAGGAAAGATGGTCTTTAAGGTTCCTTTCCACCTAAACCCTTCTATATGTGCCCCTGAACATGAAGAGGCACTGATCCCAGACTCTGGGGCAATGTCAGGGGTGGTGAGCTCTACAACATGCATATTCTAAAGAAAATACCCATCTACAGAACATTTCTGTCGTGCTGACAGGTGCAGAGATGCTCCCTTATTAACAGAATCTTTTTCCTTTATGTTGATAGCTTCATATTACCAATATGAATTAAATTCACACAAAAGCATCTGTGTTTTTTTATTTGTAATCTTTTCCATGGATGTCTATAAATATACAGCCCCCAGGCCCCTTTGCAGAGAAGCTTAAGCATGTCCCTGTTTCTGCAGGGTTTACTGTAACCAACTGCTCAAACTAAACTGTGCTAATGAAGGCTAAACACAAATAATGCTCGTTTGAAAAAAAAAATGCCTGATGTGATTAGACGTTCATTGAACATAACAGCAAGACTAGAACATATTTTCCTTTCTTTTTAGCTGCTTCTGCCCTAATCTGAATACCAAGATCTTAAATCCATCAGGAGCCCAGCAGGCAGCCCACCTTTACGGACAACTTTACCCTTAAAAATAGAATGAAAACAGCTCTTACGAGCCATCAGGGGATGGGCAGCCCTGCCGACTCAGTGTGCTTAGCTAATATGGAACAGGAGGTGGTGGAAGTTCTTGGATTTATTTTTGTATTAAACAGCCCCTCTGCATCACAAGGAGCTGTATTGATGGACTCCGAAAGAAAGCTGAGTTCGACTCTTTGTCTTGATGAGTTAGTGGAGAAATATTTAACTGAGACCTTATGAAAACTACTTAGCTGTAATAATAACATCAAATTGCTGCTGAATGTGTTTCAGGAACTGTCATTAAGCACATAGCTATACAACCTAATTCTATTTGTTTAAATAAAGATCTCACGAGGTCACATTATTCTAGTATAAATTTGAAAGGCTCGGCTGCTGCAAACAGAAAGCCGGAGACAGATAGCAGGGTTTGGATGACATCCAAGCTTTATCATATCCATTCTTTGGTGTGGACATGTGGGGACAGAGATCTCACTAGGACTTTATGAGCTCCCAAAGCAGCAGCACCGTGCAATTCCTTTCTGCCATTCTGGGATGCAGCTGCAATATGAAATCAGCAGCTCCATCTTATCATGGGGGTCCCGGCAGGAAATATTTATGATGGCTTGGGGGAAACTGTCCATTTCTCTGCTCTTTCCTGTTGATCAGAGTATCATTCAGCAGTGAAGACAGGCTGTTACCCAAAAACAGGATGAGGGGCTGCTACTGCAAGTGCTGCTTAAGACTGTACTCATTAAAAGGAACAGAAAAGATTAGTTTCACTGAGAGATCTTCAATGATAATGTAGTCCAACTGAAAGAAAAACCCCCGAGCCCTAATCTTTTAAAATGTAGATTTCAGTTATTTACATTCTAGCCTTTCTCCTAAGTATTTGGGATACAAAACTGTGCAGTGAGGAGACACCCTCAGGGATTAAGCTCTTTAACTGTACAATTTGGGACACATCCACTTAAAAGAAGTAAGTGTAAGATATTAAAGAGGAAAGTCCTTTGCAAGCTGTCCCCACTGCAGCACAGGTTTGTCATTTGGGGCTTCACAGACCTGTCATCATCCACGTGCATCTCACCTGAAAGGATTAAATTAAAGAGCTATCTCGTGATTGCTTCTAACAGCTGATGAAGGCTCACTTAAGAACAGCATCCCTGGCTCATTGTGGAGTAGAACTCCTAAAAGGGAGGTACTTTGGCATTTTTTATTAGTAGGCTGAGGTTAGTCTGGTAGTCTTGAGACGAGGCTGAAAGTCCTCCTCAGCCAGGGGTGAGATCAATTTTATGTCTCTTTCTCAGCAGTTTTAGGTGAGGATGCAATCAATATCCCTCCCTTTGACTGTATTCCACATTTCAGAAGTAATATAAGATTCATTCCAGGAAAATGGAACATGCAGCCCAAAAAGCAAGGCCAGCTGTAAAAGAATCACTGCAAAGGGGATGCAGCAGAGAGACTTTATAAAGAAACACATTTATGGCTGGTATGGATGGTCTAACTGTAAAGTGAGTGTACAGAAGTCTCATTGATAAAAGGGTAAAAAGGTCAGAAGGGTCTTAAGCACCCACTTCCAACTGAGAGGGGCTGGAGTGCACTCAGGTGCTCTGCAAGAAACATTTTAGATCTGCAAAAAGTACTTTCATAGCACCACTGAGAGGAAGAGATAAAAATGGTAAATACTGTAGTTATTACCTGGAATAATATATTTGAAGCAGAGAGATGAAACCCCAAAGGATTGTGAAAGAACTGTCAGGATCCAAATGAAATGCTTAGAAAGAAAAATATTTCTTTCCAGTCTGGAGCTTGTATTAGCCAGTTGTGCCTCTCCTGCAGGTGAAACTGGAAAAGGGCATCCTTAGGACTAGTTAAAGATATTTTTATTTGTGAATTATTGCTTTGAGTAAAATTCTCTAGCTAACCAATATTGCATTTCTTTATCTAGATTCCACATCCTTTCACTTTGCACTTGGAATTAGAGGAAATTGCAGATGACTGATGGTCCCTGAGACTCCACTCGGAGCAGGATTGACCCATATGAAGATTTCTTTGAGCAGAGAAGGAGGCATTGCCAAAAAAACTGCCAGAGCTCCATGTGGTCGAGATCTGATTTCATTTGAACCAGTCCTGAAATCAAAAATACTACTGTGACTTTATCCTAAAGAAGAATTTGGTCTAAAATCTTCATTACATGCAAATTCCACCAGGATATTGCATAGTTAAGGTCTCTGAATACATTTGAAATAATCCTCTTTTCCTTTATGTAATGAATAGAATAGATGGAATTGCTTCCCCAGACTTTCTGAGGAAATTGCAGTGATGTGCTAAAGATTTAACAGCTTTTATTTCTCTTTTCAGATCTTGACCAAATATGAAATATTAAAGTACTAATATATTTAATGAAACCAGAAGTTGCTGTTATAATTAATTTCCTTTCCGAGAAAAAGTATTGCCAGCTTCTTTTGGAAAGAATGTGAGTAATCCCTTAAAAGAAAACCAGAGCAAATGTATGAAAACCTTTCTCTTCTCTTCCCTAAATCTCGACCATAAAGCCTTTTATTAATCACCTGAAGAGCACGGAATGGCTCCATGAAGCAGAGCTAGTGGTAGTCCATGTGTATGTCTTCATTACCAGCACAGACACACCAAATCGTTCCTGTTCTCTTCCTGGCTGGAGACAAAGCAAAGAGGAGTCTTGCCAAGTATCTAAAATAGATTTTTCTTTTTTTGTTCTATCTTCAGTATTGTAAACAGCCATTTTTTTATCTTCTAAGTTTATTTGTGGATTATTCTATAGAAGACTAATAATGCATTTTAAAAAAATCCTGGTAGCTGCTGCTGATAGAAAGAGCTGTACAGACACTCCAGTTACCTCAGAAATTCTCATGTAAAACCTGTGAACAAGGAAGAGGGAAAAGAAAAATTCAGAGCTAAGCAACAGAAATATTTTTAACTCTTTTTCCATACTAATCACCAGAAGGGTTGCCATTTGACAACAGGTTTCTCCTCCTTACAGATACCCCTGGAGAAAGGGACCTTCATTTGGCACACCCAATACTCCTGGATGAAGATCATGGCTTGGGGTGGTTCTGCAGCCACAAAGCCTCCTTTTCCTCGGTGCATGACGACACTCAGCAGGATGGAGAGGTAATACCTTGGTTTCACTTCTTTTGAGAAAGTGATCTCCAGTTCAGTGGGTCCACACTTGCCATCAGCCATGAGAAGGTATTGCTCCAGGGGGTTGTTTTGTTTTGGTGGGTTGGGGTGTTGTTTGCCTTTTATTTTTTGCGGTATAACATTTTGGAGTGAAAAATAAATCCCAAAAAACAGGACCCTCCTTTATGTGTGCAACATATGAAGGGATTTAAAATTATTATAATTTTCTAGTTTGCTTGTTTATTCAAAAAGTCAATGGAGACATCTGGTGCTTTTGCAACTAGATGAGCATGCCAAAAATACAGTAATAATAAAAAACCCATGAACAAAACCTTCCTCAGGGCCACAGCTGGGAGCAAAACGATGTCTGACATAAAAGTGACTAACCCTGTCACCTGTTTTCATCTGCCCTTTGGTATGCTGCAAAACAAGCATGTGGAAAAGGCAAACCCATCTAGCAAAAAACAATATAACTGGAAGAGATTGGTTAACTTTTTTTTTTCCTCTCTCTTGTTCAACTTCATCAAAGATTCATTTAAAATACTAATGTTTTTCAGCCTATTATTTGAAGTTAAAAGAAGCATATGGTGCTCTGCGACAAAAGATAATTAGATTTCTTGTCTGCCTTCAGTATTATAGTTTGTTAATGCACTTTAATGGAGTTTACAAACAGAATAGGCAGGATAAATGATAGAACAGATTAAGAGGTTTAAACTGATGAGTGTTGATTTTCCGAGTTTGCTTCTTGGAATATCACAACTGTCTTACGGTCCATCTACTGCAGCACCCTTTGCTCTTTAGGCACTGTTGGATAAGAATAAGAAAATCCAATAACCCTGGTGGTGATGGAAAGACCCAGTCACAAACAGTGCTTTCCTCCTAAGCACTGCAGTTCTTGTTATGGCCTGAAGCAAAGGCCTCCTGGCCCTTCATTATGCCCTTATTTGATGTTCATCCACACCAACGGCTGATCATTCATTTGAATCCTTCTAAACTCCTTCCCTGTGTAACATCTGACAGCAATCAGTTCAACAAATTGCAAATGTGTGGTCTAAAATCCAGGCCTTTCATTAGTCTAATTGTTTGATGCCAACCACGTAACCAAATAATAACTTAGAGTCTTTAGAATCTTAAATAGTCTATTGACACACGACTTCACACAAACACTGTCTAGACATTTTGATGTAGCCTTTACAACCCCTAGAAGAAAGCCTTGAGGAAAAAAAAAAGGGTTTGAGGCAAGATGTGAAACCACTGCTGGGCTCAACTCCATCTGCACTCAGAATGAAAAAAATGCGTATGAGGAAATGAAGTGAAACTCTCTATAAATTTAATATTTCTAAATCATCATGATTTTTTTTTAGACATGATATGTTTTGGGGAAAAAAAATAAAATGAAAAGTAAATTAATATTTTGGGGGTTGAGTTTCAGCAGCTCATCTGATATGTTGCAAGATGGAAAATTATTAATTCAGGCAGAGAAGCTGGTGATGAAGTCATCAGTTTGACACCTGAAAAAATATAAGATATTATAATCAGCTGCATATTGCTTATAAACTGCTCTGTGGGGCTGCAATTGCAGGCTCTTTCCAGTGAATTTAATTAAATATTCAGGTGTCTTAATGAATAAGACTCTGAAGTGTGTTGCTGCATACCCTGATTGTTATCCCTCTTCAGAGATGGTGAATCCAGACCAGATTTGCTATGGGAAGGGATAAAGGATCAGCAGATGAGGAGAACTTATTTACAAAACCAGATTATTTTCTGCTAAAACATTAAGAAGGGGAGATATTATTGCCCCTGATAATTGAATTTGCTGTGGTCGCTGCTGGTATAACCTTTTCAAACAACCCAAACTCAACAATACCTGGGTCACAGTGACAAGGTTTGCACTGAAGAGGAACAGCTTTTATTTCCCACTAAAATGGCAGTGGAAGACAACATTCTTCTGTGGTACGTGTATTGCTGAGGTATAGGAGTCAAATGAACTGCAGCCCTCTTGACAGGAAGGGAAAATATAGTCCTGCCTGTATAATGTCTTCCCTTAATGTAACATGACCCCAGCCAAAATTGATTTAATCATTCAAATAGTATTGTTTCATTTCCCTTATTTCTTGTCTAACTTAATTTTATGCTGAGGGGCTTGCATGTAATAATTATTTTTGCATTGACATACCTCTCAAAGACGGGTTTTCTTATTTCTTAAAATAAATTTATAACATGAAACACTAGACCTCTGCCCTCCTTGGCTAACAGGACACAGGCAAAGTAGTTTTTTACACTTATGTGTTGATTTAGAATATTAAAAAGACATCGACTACAAAGCTTTATGTATCTTCTTTTTTGTATGCAGACCTGCAGCTGATACTTTTACATTGCAGCATATTCTGGGTTATTCGATATTATTATTCTCCTATAGCATACCATGAAAGATACGGATGACTCTCTTTTTTTTTGCTCACTAAAATTTGCATAAATGGTTGCTACAGGGTCTGTGATTTCCAGTCATTAATGACTCCCAAGGTCTAGTTATGAGGCAGTAAAAGTAAACAGCCACTCATAAATGATACAACTGCAGGATTTCATCCCTTCCTTGGAGAACAAGCATAATTTCAGGGCTGTCTGTGATCCATCTTGTCCATCTGGTTTTCCTCATTTAGTATGAAAAATAACAAGATTGGTCTAAAATCCTTCAGAAACGGGTAAAGTGAGAAACAAACTGAGAAGCAGCTAATAATAACATTGCACTAAAACTTCAAACTAGTACAAGCATCAACAGAAGAAGTTGCTGCATTTGGTGAGTCCTGAACAATCTATTTGAAATGAGCTCTCCAGAGCAGGTGTGTGGCTACATCTATTCATTATTATTATTCTCCTATACAATAGTGTTAACATTACGCAGGATTTTGATTTCCTAATGTTTACACAAATATTTTCATTGAGCACTTTGACTGCTAGTCCCTACCAACTTCCCAAATTTTATGTCCTTCCCAGACATTTACTCTCCATCATAAGGGGAGACACAACCACAGGAAAACGACTGTCTGACTCCCTCGGAGTGAAGCCCTCAAATTCTCCCTCAGAAAACAAAGAAGAAACCAGAAGTTGGCTTGAAACGGCTTGTTTAGAAACCTGGCAACAAGGACCTTTTAAAACTTGATTAAAAAAAAAAGGAGAAAAGGAATATAAGCATCTCTTGCCAGCTCAGCAGCATGGAGGCCAGATTTGTTTAAGCTGAGGAATGGGCATGTTTGCCTTCAAATCTTTTGAAACAGGTGACAGATATTGTGCCAGAAATAATTTACTGACACAATTATTGTTTTTTTCGAGTCAATGTTTGACCTAGACCTAGGGCCAAGTGTGTTTATTTTCCTAACATAATCTCAGGCCATTTTTTCCCTGAAGGTGAGGAAGTTTAGAGTGAGGAAAAGAATTAATGTGCACAGGCACACAGAAAGTTTACTAGTTGGTGGCAATCCAAAGTTAAAAATATTTGAAACACTGTGCAAGCACATGCACATACCTACTTGAGAGTCAGAGCCTGTTTGTACAGCCAAAAGCTTGTGTCCCAGCAGGCCAGTCCAGAAAAATCCTTCCTTCTGCTCCTACATAGAAATGTACCCAGACTGTCAAAGCAGATCATGGTCTTTGACGACAATTAACATTAAGAAAATAAATACTGAGGTTACATATTTTCATCATATCTTTTGAAACTGTGGAAGGAAGATGTGAAGATGTCTAGATCTATAGGAAACCACAGGTTGATTTCAGGATTTGACCAGCTCTGAAAAAGTCCTTTAGGGAAGGTCTTTATCTTCCTTACAAAGAATTGCAGTATTTGCAGAAGAAATATCCCAGTCTCTCTCTTTTTACCAGTTTAACATCTCTTTTTCACTCTCTGCTCCTTCTGTTTGCTAGCTGTCCCTTCTTTTCCTGTATGCTTACAAAACTTCTGACTTTCTTATACCCACCATCTAGAGGTGTTTGAAAAATGTTCAGAAGCCTTTAAATTGAAGTAACATTTATGAATGATCCATACTTTCAAGGGGAAGAGACAGTACAGTTATTCTTACATGAGCACTGATAAATCTTCTCACCATATATTATGATTTTACTTTGTATTAATTTCAAATATAATTTGCAGCTCGGTTTATGTTAGTTTGCTTCATATTGAAGGATTTGAACTAAATGTGCTGGTTCTTCTTTGTATTAATGCCATTCTCCCCTCCTTAATTTTTTCCCTCTCCTTTGGTGGCCCTTTTCCCTCTCCTGTGCATCAAAAGGGATGGACTTACGTATCATTTTAGAAGACAGAGCTCTGAGCAACCTGATCTGATTGAAGATGTCCCTGCTCACTGCAGGGGGTAGGACAAGGTGACCTTTAAGTGTTCCTTCCATGACAAACTATTCTATGATTCTGCGATTCTGAGACAGTCTTCACGCTGAAAATAAATATTCATTAGCCATCTTTCTGATGCCAGGATGAAATACAACATATTTTGCTGAAATTGTTTCAGGCTTCTGTAAAGAATATTTCTTCTTGTAGGGGAAGTAGCAGCTTCAGTTCAGTTAGATCAAAATTTACTCCAAGAATTTCCCCGTGTCTGCTTGTTTCCTTCCAACACTCTCGAGATAATTGCAGGAGTCTGGTGAATAACTAAAGTGGATGCAGATTAGATGTACTCCTCCAGATACTCTGAAGTGTGCTGGAGCAGTCAGACCTTTGGTCAGAAACACATTTACATTATGACTCAGCCCTCTGACAATTGCTTCATTAGTAGATATTTAAAAACGAAAGAATAAAGATTCCCATCTGACCCACTCATTTATATTCCTCTGAACAAGTGAGGAAAGAATGTGCAGTGCTTTGGCACTCAGAAAGTATTTGGTTTGCACAGTCAAAACGTTAAATTCTCAGCCATGCAAGGATTTCTCCCTGATACAGATGTGTCCACCCTCCTTGAAATTGTGGCAGTGAAATGTAAACAAAAACAAATTGAAAACTGTAGAGTTTTCTTTCAAAGTAGTCAGGAAAACTGGAGCTCTTCATATCTAAAAGAGTAGCTAAAAGGAGTATTGCTCCAAAGTGAGGAGCAATACACAGATTTTCTGGCAAGATGCAGTGAAAGATGTGATGACATTTTGAGCAACCTGGTCTGGTGGAAAATGTCCCTGCCCATGGCCGGGGGCTGGAACCAGATGATTTTCAAGGTCCTTTGCAACCCAAACTGTTCTGTGATTCTGCTGCGGCAACAGATAGATGGCCCCAAGGATTCGTAATCACAAAACACTTCTTGTACCATCTGAAGTGGTCACTTGTAGGGATGGACTTGTTTGTTGTGGGATTTGTTTTCCAGAAACACCCTTACTGGGCACTGTGACATTGCTCTGTGTGCAGAACTGGACTCTGCTCTGTCACAGGTGAGTCAAGAGCCTGGGCAATATTTAATGCCTACATGGAGGAAATCTATGAAAATTTTTGCAAATGTGACAGAGAAGGTGATTTTTCAAAGCCCAGCTTGTCTCAGAAAAGCAATAATGATTCATTGGTATAGAGAAGCTCAGCCACAAAACCCAGCTGTAGTCAATGATAGCGAGCTCAGATTCAAAGCTTGACTTTTTGGTTGTCAGGGTGAATAACCTGAGGGCCTGAGTTCATGGCAGCAACCTCCACTTGACCATCTTGATGTGATGGAGAACTGGAAATATTTAATACTTGCATATATTTAGTTTTCCACACGGTAAGGACAGAAGATATTTTATGGGCGCAAACTGCAGAATTCTGAATACAAGAGCTGTGAGACAGGGAAACTTCCAGAAATCACAGGAAAATTGTAGCTGGAGTCTTATACTTGTGAGATCTGCCAGTTTCAGAGGTAAAGCCAAAAGATGCAGAGAAGAGGTTTTTGAGAGACCTGTATGGAACAGGGACTTTTATTCTTCTCTTAAAGTGTCTGACGTTAAACAGAAAACAAAAGAGAGGATTCAGATTACAATGAGGCACATTGTGCCTTCGCCAAAGTAGGATCAAAGGAAACAGTGTATTAGCTTGGAAAGCTTTAGGTCTGGCAGTTGAATAAAGTGGATATTCTTCAAATCATTTCTTGGGAGAAAAATTAAAAATGCAGAGTTTGAGCTTTATCTCATATGTGACCCAAGAATGTAGGTCTTTTATTTCTTATTCTAGATTAAATCCTGTTATACGGTTGCCTTTTGAAGGATATAATTGCTCCAAGGAATCATGCTTATACAGCATTCTTCACCTCTAAAAATCAGTCTTCATTTAGCAGTGCAGCCCTTTGATGGGAATATTTCATGGCCTGTGTAAAGTGGGTTAGGACTTTGCTCATTCCCTTGTCAACACATATGAATCCTGGCCAAAATAAATGTCATGTCTTATTGGCGGGGACCACTAAAGAAATCTCAGCCTTATTGAGGGGATTGTGAATGTAGAACTTTTCCAGCTCCAGCATTTATTTCAAAGATTGCCGTATTTTGGAGCAAAATGTGAAGATCATGAAAACAGTTATTGGCTGCTGCTGCCTATATTATGGTTTTTTGGGGGAGAAATAATAGCTCTAAAGCTCTGCTTTGCAAATAAGAGAAAAGTTGTCTTCTGCATTGGTGGGTGGTTAAAAGAAAAGAGACAGAAATGTGTTCATAATTTCTGTGAAAAATAAGCTGAAGGTTTCTGAGGGCTCACAGAGGTAAAAATGCTAACGCAGGACAAAAGAAAAAGTGTGCTGTGTTTTCAAGGTCTTCATTTTCAGAGTACCACATTTTTCACAGTGTGCCTGTATTTATCAACAGAGGGATTTTTATTTTGTACTATGGACTTCAGAGGGGCTAAGATCACACTGAAAAAGTTGCCAATATATTGGAAAACACAAAAGCAGGAATTGACATGGGCTTATCTCACTATTATTAATTATTTTCAAAGTGAAAAACAAATATCTTTGCTCAGGTTTACTGTAAGCATTTCTGCAAAATTTATTCCTTCTCTTTCCTGTTTTGGTTGAGAAGTAATTCCACTTGAAGATCATCCTGAAATGTAGGAAACAAATGTGAGCATCCAATTTTCTAAATTAACATTTTGAAAACATTCCATACTTCTTCTCAATGAAGTTTGAATCCATTATTTAGTTTGCTTTGTAAGACAAAGGTACTTTGTTATTTACTGTGAATTTATTTTCTGTTAAGGAAATTCAGATAGTTCATTCTCAAACTGCCATTGAAATAAAGATTCAGTCATTACAATATCCATAATTTGAATATAATCCATGAAGCAAATGAAGAACAAACAGAATTGCAGAGTTATAGTGAATTCTTTCTCTGGAAATCAAACCCTGCCAAAAAGATCCATTTTTCTTCCATGAAAGAAAAAAAGATGTATTTGTGGTTCCATAGAAGTAACTGCATGACTCAGAAATACACTTTGATATCATTATTTTTATATTCTCAGGGTGCAATGAAGGAGTGTTTATAATATTTATGAGTCAGTGACTGTAGAGACCAGCACTTCCTGCTGATTAATTTTATCAGACAATGACGTGAGCAGAGGTGAGAGAGCTGCTGCCAAGAAAAACACAATATAGCACTGAGAAATACAAAAATAATAAATACCTAAGGATGCACTGATGCACCTAAAATCCTACAGATGGCAATATATTTTATATCAATGATGCCAATTTCAATGAGAAAGCATCAAAGAAGATAGCATGACGTTACGTAAAACAATTTGGGTAGGTGTGAACATCCTGATCTCATGTTGGTTTACAGGAACTGAAATCAAAATATCGCTCTGTAAAAATAACATAAATACCATAAAGAAAGTAAACATTTGGCTAGATTTAAACTTTAAAAGGGTATGTCCTTCAAATCTAAAATCAAACATTAAATAAGAGATTTCTTTCAGTAGAATTCTTTTGTAACTTGCAGCTGACTCAGTGTGGTCCAAACCCTCTCAAAGTCAAGTTACTTGCATAGCAAGGCCTGAGATTTTCAATGTGGTGAGTGGGCTGCTGTAAATAGGGAAATGAACTATTGCACTGCTGGGCACTGTCAATGTGCTTAAATGTTTTTGAACATCTTGAGCCAAATTCTGTCTTCGCACAAATATATATTGAATCCTATTTCTACTTCGAAGGCTTATTTTTGTGTTACCAAAGATATGATGTCATCTGCTACTTTATTTGTTTATTTTACTTACATAAGCAATTACACTTACCCACAGATATTCACAGTTGACTTAACAGGGATGGCTCCAGGAATGGGTGGAAGTCTAAAATTGTTCCTTAATTTGATGCTTTGATAGACCTGAGGTCCGGGCAGTTCCCTAATAGCACAATTTTGTCTAGAAATGATGGGAAGTTGTCAAAGTTTGATGACCATTCGGGCACGTGGACCACCATCAGACCTGAAGCATAGCCACCAGTCTGGTCAACATTGCAGTGGGACATGAGGCCAGCAAAAGAAGAAGGAAATTCATAGGTCAGGTGAGATTGTGGATCGCTGCTTGGCAGGAGAGAAATAGGGTACAAGAAGAATTGCAGGGTCAAGGTCTGCGTGTAAAGGTAACGGGGAAAGTTAGGAAAATAAATATCTACAGGATTTCCCCATCAAATCCAGATTGATGCCTTTGTTACCCCAGCCAAAGAACAACTAATGAACATCCAAAGCCAGATGTCTGCTGCTTTTGAAGTGCTGTGTATCCAGCCTTTCATTTTAGAGGGGTTATTTTACCTACAAAAATATGGTTTAAACAACCCTCTTAAAGAAAGATACCAATTTAAAGAATATTCGCAGGCTTGGATCCTAAGGATGGTGCCATGCTGCATCCTGGTCTCCAAGGATGAGGGATCAAGAGCAAGAGACATAGAGAAGCTTGGAAACATTCATATTTGATGGGGGGAGACCCCAGTGCTGCAACTTAGAGACTGACTATTTGTTTGAGTCCTCTAAGTCCAATCAGAGACCCAAAATTGCCAGAAGGATTTTTTCTGGCCAGGACAAGAGTGACAATGACCTCATAAGCTTCCTGCTAATGCTTTATCCATTAATGTTATTATCACTGTTGTTGGTATTCTTAAACAGAGCTTTAACCTACACAGAATCTCATAACAATAAATGACGCTTTTGCTATATCACCTGTTTAATACTCCAACAATTGCTTGTAATTAGATATAACTAATAAAAAGGCTTCTTGCCAACATGATCTTTTTAATTAAGTGTTTCACGGCTCCAGTAAAAGTAAAATGTGTTCTGTTGGTGTTATATTAGCTTGGGACATCCACCCTGATGGTGTACTTTTTCCTGCTTTTCTCAAAAGTTATAATTTTGTTCCTCACAAGACCTAAAGGCTGCTGATGTCACTTTCTTCGAATATTTGCACTGACTCCCTTTTACTTTAGGTGCAATCATTCAGATTTTGATGCTTTGCTTTTTTCCCTTTTTGATCCTTGTAAGGATATTCTCAAAAGGAGCTTAGAATTCCACCAAGTGCCTCCCACCAATTTCATGAGCAATAACGTCAGATCTTGAGGTTCAGAACTTTATCAAACATCAGTACCTCCTTGAGTAAGGATTTATTTAATGACCTTTCTAATATTTCTGAGGAGAATTTTCAGGAGCCCTGGCTCCTGTTCCTGCTTCATTTCAGCGCTGTCAGTTTTTCTTCTCTTGGTCTGTCTCTGCACCCTCTGATGATGGATTTTTGGGCCTAAACAACAAAAAAATGTCAGCCACTGTCTGTTAGGAGCCTCCCATCTCCTCACACAGACCATCCTAACCCAGAGGTGTGATCCTGCCTGCAGCAAAATCACCTGTAAACAACATAACCCAACCTAAAACCCTAAAACTTAATTCCTTGTGTATATTAGTGTGTCCCAGAGCTGAGATGGTGAATTATTATTTTTTGTAAGGAAAAGGATTAAGGATGGCAGCCCAACAAGAATGAGCTCTAGAAGACATCAGCAGGAGGAGATGCTGCCCAGTGACCTTGTTAGAGTACCTGGGCTAATCAATCATTGGAATTCATCCTTAGCTTGGGTGCTTGATCAAAACTCATTGATGTTCAGTGATTGCAAAGGAGCTGCAGGTTGAGTTTCAGCCCATTTCTTATATTTATTTTGATTGTGTTGATTTTTCCAAGCTAAGACGAAAGAAACGAGCAAATCTCTCCCCATCTGTAGCAGGAAGAAAACACTTCAAGTACACACATATCTTCTGAAAACTGCTTTTTTCACAGTTCTTAGGCCACAGCTTTCAGTTCCTCAAATGATTGATTTCAAAGTTAGGTTGGCACGGAAAGCTCAGCAGATATTGTTTGCAGAAGGGAAAAAAACCAATCTTAATAGAAATGCTAGATTTTTCCAGGGTCACTTTATACACATATACAGTAGAGTTTCAGCCTCATGATGGCCAGCAGAGACTCCTTCAGGGAGATATTAAGGATATTTGTAGATTGCATGAGAGAAAAGGGGCAAAATATGTAATAGAATTACTCTTGCAATTAGACTATTTATTATTTTTAGCTGCAGAATGGTAGTAAATATGGTTTTCTGTGCTTGCTCGTGGCAAACAAACTAACTATAGAAATGCAAAGTTGTGGAATTTCCATTTCATTTCTTGCCTCATTAATTTCATTAACTTACAAATAGATGAATACATAAAATTAAAAAGTAATTTCCTTTTAATATTTTTAAATTACTCTCTCCAAGTATTCAAACCTTTTAATCTGTTCTTTTAAGGTCCCCATCTAATTGCTCTTACAGAGGCAGAATTGCACTTTTGTGAATCGGATATCGGTGTGATTGATTACAAGGCAGCTAATCAGAGGGTGCCACTCACAGGATAAATGCAATTGTTTCTCAAATATTTGCTTGCAGTCTGTGGCATTTCACTACCTCGGCAGCATGGATGAGATAATGTGTGGGTGGGATGTGAGAAGGTGTGGATTTATGTGGGGAAATCAAATCTAGCCCAGCAGAGGAAAGGGTATTTCTTCTTTTTTTCTTCCCTTTTTTTTTTCATTCTTCATACAAGGACAAATTGCATGGGAATTATAGTGTTTCCCATTTAATAGAAGTAGCCTTCATGCTGATGTTTTTCACAACAGTGACAAATGGCAGCTAAAAAGAAAGGGAGAGAATGTAATCAATCTTTATAGCTTTAAAAATAGTTGAAAACTAAGATGAAAACGAAACCATTTCAAGAGAAAAATAAATAGTTGGAAGCAAACAATTATCTGGAAAAGAAGGGAAGTGCAGAAGATGATTTGGGACTTTGTGCTGGGTCTTGGAGGCAGCAAAAACTCCTGTTCTGCTTTGCTTTCTTGTTTGGGACTGCAGTTTCCATGGCCACAGCACTGGAACACATAAGTCCAGAAAGGAGAATATTCCCCCCAAAAGGCCACAGAGTCTGAAAGCTGAAAATGTGTAAAGGAGAAATTAAGAAGAAAAATTGAGCTCTCCTCCAGTTCCCAGGGATTGATGACTGTTAAACAGCAACAGGTAAAGGTGTGGTTCAGACTAGAAATCATCCAGGTATTTAACATGTATTTAATGCTAATATTTTAGCTATGCTCTAACAAAATGTTAATATTTGTTAATATTACTGGAAAGGCATAAAAATAAGATTTTAAAATAAAGTAAAATATTTGAGTGAGATTTCACATAGATCAGAATAAACAGTAAAAACACATAATGTAAAAACTTCTGCTGTACAGTCTGAACCCATTCTGAAAGCTCATATAACAGACAAAAGATTAAATAGGGAGTCTTGAACATTTTGCTGAACACAAAGGAAATTAACTCCTGGAAGGATTAGATCAGACTCTGCTCGGTGTGCTCTGGATGATGGAAGATTTGGAAGGGAAAACTCGGCACTTCTCAAATTACACGAGTTGAGAAATGAGCTGGTCAGTCAGAAAATGGGCCCCTATTTATTCTGTTATTCAAATGTCCCTCCTGCAGCTGTGGGTCTCAGCTGGATTTCCAGACTTTATATAAGGCATTCTGTGTCAGGTTTGGGTTTTTTGCCTTTAGAACCTGCCAACCAAATGTTTTCTCAGAGAGAAAGTCTGTTATTGCAATGCATGTTTATTGGAAAAAGATGTACAGACGCTGACACCTCCAGACTTTTACAAAACTTTCAATTCTTCCTCTTTAAATCAAGTATTGATTTGGCCTGGGTTCAATGTGTGCTTTAAACTAATGCACCATAATGAAAAGCCAAGGCAAGATTACTTAGGGATAAGTTTTTTAGATTTAGCTGAACTGCACTGTTTTCATAATTATAATGAAGACACTTAAGGGGATATTTTTCATGCAACGCCTGGCAGTAATCCAATGTCATGCCCATTAAAATCACCTGGTCAGAAATTAAGCTCCTGGTGCTTGAAATCTGTAATTTTCAAGTAACAAATTATTTTTTCTTAGAGTGAAATTTAAAAAAAAATCCAAACATATTATTTATATATTTTGCATTTATTATAACAGATGTGAATGCCATTCTTTAAACAGGTGGCAGAAGAGGATAAAACAAGTTTATTTTTAATTTTTACCATAGCTGCAATGGACAAATTGTAACTGAAATTTTTAGATAACTGCACACAGAAGTTATGAGATCTAAAATAGACATTGATATTAAGGGACTAGGTTTTTATAATACAGTAAATAGTTTTTTCTTTTGGATGATTTTTCAGAGCCAAGGCTTTCTTCACATCCAGACAATTATTGATTACTTATAACTCCCTTTTCACAATAACCTCCTAGTACAATTTTTAGTATTTTCCTGAGATCTTTTTTTATAGTATCTCAATATACCTGTCTTACCCACGTTTCCACTTCCCCACAAGGAGCTTATAAGGCTCTTTCTTACACTCTGTTACCGGACTGGGGGAGAAAGTCTAGTTGTTGCACTGTGTCTGAGCTGTCTCCTTCCTTTCTGACTTCACCTCTGGACTGGCCTACCCAAGACTTCAGAAAAGCATCAGCAGCATTTTTGGGAGAGCTGTGCCACTAACAGAGAGTTTTATTAGTGCCTTCATCACTGTATATTTGCAGATGGCCGGAACATGACAGGGTTTGGCAGGAGATTTTCTTTCTGTTGCACCCAAAGGCACTGTGGAAGGTGAGTTCTCTTTCTTTTCCTCTGGGGATTATCAGGAGCTGCTCTGGTTTCAGCTCCTGATACCAATTTTACTCTGAATTTGAAAACCCATTAATGTCTAACCACCCTCACTAACATCTAAATATAGGCCATGTCTGACCACTCTTCTGTGTGTGTCCTTGTCTGGCAACTTTCTTTCACACATTTCAAGCATGATGCTTGTCTAGCACAGACTTCCCAAACTCATCGTGCTCTGCTGCTTCTGGCATCTTAATTTACTGCTCTGCCTCTTTCATCCACTTCTTACTCTGTGCTTTTTCTTTGCTCTTATACAGACTATTCAAAAGGAGATAAAATCTAGAGTTGCTCACGGTGTTTGTTCTCCTTGTCCTTTCCCCAGCAGATCCTTCAGAGGCTGATTCCCCCAAAGCACCATTTTGTACCTCCAAGTCTTGAACTGAAATTAGGGTGGTCAGTAATGGTGGTTCAAATGTCAAGGGACAATCTCTTTTAAGCAGTGGAAACACCTTTAGAAATCTGGCTTGCTCCTGGAGAAGTCAGGACTTCAGGTGGTCCATGAGAAAATACGCGCAGAGAGCCAATGTCCAAGTTTGAAGGATGGATGTTTCCTTCTCTGCAACCTGACCTGCCACTCTGAGCTCAGAAAGACAGCCTGCAACACACACTTGGACTGCACAAGGTGACACTGGCAGCCAGAAAATGTCTGCAAGCAAGATGAAAACTCAGTTTGCTGGGAACATCTTTGTCAACATCAAGATTCCCAAAATAAAGCTGGAGTTCAGGGAGGGTCAGGGAGAAAAAGCAGCAAAATGCCAGCAAAACTGGGAAATGCTATCAAAGCATCTGACAAGCTCAGCAAATACCAGAATTGCCTCTCCAGTGAAGTTTAATTAAAAAGTCTATTGTTCCCATTATTGCTTAATGATTCCTCCAAAAGTAGAACAAAAGTTTATTTTAAAGGTTAATTATTCCTGGAATTTTAAAGGGATATGAGAGCATTTTCCTCCACCTCATTTGGTAACTGAGCCATTAAGGAGAGTGAAGGAAATGGTGGTGTAAGAATTGGTGAAAACAATTTAGGTCTCAGAAGAAAGAGCCTGGTGTCAGATATCATGGTGTTGTTGCAAAAAATACAATCTTCTAGCAAATTAAGTTAACTTTCTGTGCTAAAAAAACTTGTCAATGACTTCTCCCCATTTGCTCCTGAATTCTCACTGAGACTCAGCATGAGGAAACGGTGCAGTTGTTCCTGCAAGCAAACAAGAAAATGGATCCATTGGGGCATAGCACTCACTGTGCTGCCAAGAAAGCTTGATTCTGCTCCCTCATACTTGTCTATGCTAATTGCCATGCTGGGTTTTGTCATCTGTCCAATAAGTCATGCATCAAAACGCAGGATTCAACATTAAAACCTCATGCTAGTGGAGAAAAAAAAAATAGGAGTTCTAAATTAAATATTGTTCAACATGGTGAATTGTGAAATTGATTGTTTCATGTGGGGAGTGGATATTATTTCTCTTTAGGAAGATAAAAGAGCTGAAGAAGTGTTGTTATGCACAGGTTCCTATATCAGCTTAATTTTCTATCAACTGCCTGTCTTTCAGAAGTGCATTAATCAATTTACTAACCTCTGAGGTTTATTTTTCTCTCATTCCTCTCCCAAAGAGTTAAGTGGCAACAATAATAAACACCATAAAAGGCAAAATTTCCAAAAGCACCAAAATAGAGGTCAGCACAATCCCAGTTTCCCAGTCATGTAGATGCAGATATTTAACTATAATCGGGGACCTTACTTCCATCTGAAGATGTGTGCCATGACCTGCACTGCCCACGCTGAGGCAGTTCAAAGACATTATCCAGGTTATGTGAGTCAAGGACAGACTGAAAATTTCTCTGAGATAATAAAGGTGCTCCAGTAATAATTTCACTAAAAGTCAATCACAGCAATACAGAAAATGTAGCAATTCTAGTCTCTTGAAAAGACAATAATATTACCTGCTCCACAACTAAAGGTATTCTGAAAGTTTCAGATAATGTAAACTTTGACTGAATAGAAGAGAAAGGGCCCACATTTAAATTTCCCATGATTTCCTGTAAAGAAAATATTTTAAGAGGGTACTTGTACAGGTGCTTTTCATCTGTATGTTCAGTGGCATATTGGGAAGGTGCTAATGTCTCTTAAGCTAGCATTTTTGATAGAAAATCTCTGTTAATCATCTTTACTCCAGTTTAAGTGCAAATGGGGGTTAAAAGTTTTGGTGAGTGTGTACCTAAGTATGAGGTGAAACTGGTGTTCTGGGGGGTGACCTTTAAGTATATATTATGTTCATATCACCAATTTTTATTTTATTTGATTGCATCTAGCTATCTATTCACTTCTCAGATTAGCTTCAGAAACATGGATCAATATCACAAATCTTTTTTTATTTATCATTATGTTTGTACATTTTGTTGCTATTACAAGCAGTGTTCATTTTCCCACTCAACCTTTAATTCCTATAATTTCTGGGACAATGTGGCCATATTTACCATTAGAAATATGAGCATACAAGAAATCTATTAGCTCTGTTTTTCTGTAGTTTTCAAAGGGCATTCATGTTTCACTGAAATTTTTAGCAGGTATTGCTGTGTATTTATCGTTGAAGTACAGAGAGAGGACACGGAAACTCTCTGAGCCTTGGGCTCTCGGTAACTTCGATCCTTTAACCTTGCTTAATCTCACGGTTTTTGAATGAGTTTGAACCAAGGACCTGATGGCAAAAGTTCGCTCTCCATCAGGAGCGTTTGTCTTTCTGATAGGCCTTTGCAGCCCTGCTCTCCATGGCATTTTCTGTGGCTCAGGCCCTTCTGTGTGTGTGTGAGGGTTAACTGTAGGAATCACTCACTGGCTTCCTTCCTCTTGTTAGTGTGAGCTCCCAGTGCCCAGCAATGATTTTTGAAACAGCAGCGTCTCCACCCGTTCATTTACTGGTTTTGAGGAAACCAATCTCCTCAGGAGAAGACAACAGCACCTGACCTGCTGGAAAACAGAGATTTAATGTTCTGGGACAGGAATGGGAGCAGAGAGCCTGGGAGCTGCACACAATTGGGTGTGCTCTTCACCAGGACCTGTCAAAACCAATCGTGTCTTTCCTAAACAGGTAAAATTGTCAGTATTGATAACTGAGTGAAAATGACTCCTGGGTGAAAAAGAGGCAACTCCTACTTACAGTGTAGTCCACAGAAGGTGAAAGAAAGTGGCTTCTATTTCTTTTCTTCTTTTCTGTCATAAGAGATTCTCTTTGGAGGACTTTAGAAATCATAAAAGAAGTGGAAAAGAGGAGGCTTCCCAAGGAAATACTAAAGCAATATAATTTTAATTTTTTCTCAAGTCTTTCCCTAGTGGAGGAAATAGAGAATTATGTTTTCCTAGTTAAAATGTACCATATCAAGCATCTTGCTGAAAAAGAAGTACTTAAGCTCTGTTTTATGCTAATTCTACAACAACTTTGTTTTGAAGGAATGGATTTCTTTTCTTTCCAGTTAAATGTTGAATTATTAGAAGTGCTAGAACTAGTGATAAAAGAAACAGTCTTGCAGGTGAGCCTGAAAATCTCAATAAATTGGTTTATTTGGGCACTCAGGTTTGGTTTATTATTTGTAATCTAACAATCTTCATGCTCAATCTAAACTCTTTAATTTTCTCTCTAATTTATATCTCCCTGAAAATGAACAGCTTAGAAGACTTAGAAGCTGCAGACATGATAGAGGACGATCAGTCTTCAGCAGTGCCTTTTAAAAGCTCTGTGTATCAGCCTCTTAAAATACCTCTAAGGTTTCACTTGAAATGGAAATTTTGTCAATGGGAATTAATAATTTTGGAGGCTTCATATTGCCTTACTGATATTTATTATGTCAACGAGATCAGTGTTGTGAGGAACAAGTCTGTGTATAACAAAAAACTCCTCTGCCCTGATAATGGCAGAAACCAAAAAATATTTTGTGTATGACTGTTGCAGCATTCTAGGTTGTCTTCTACAGAAAATCTTGTGGGTGGGGTGACATTCAGCTATGTCTGGCAAGATGTGTTATTTCACAAAGCTTGGTATCAGTTGGAAAAGCGAGAAAGGCGAGATGTGCATGTGTTTCTTTGCACTGTAAATTATTCAACAGCAGCTTTTCTGCTTCTATCCACAGTTTTCTTGTGTTTTGCTTAACCAAATTGGGCAGTGACAGAGATTCTACAGCTCCTTTTATTTCTATGATTTGGATAAGATCTGGGGATAAAATAAACCAATGATTTCTGCTTTACTTGCCTTACTCACTTTATAATTGTCTTTTCTAATGTAGGCAATTCCATTCCCAATTGCTTGTGATGCTAAATTACGTAAGCCTTAAAAAAAAAGAGAGAGGTACATAATGACAGAGAGAGAGAGCAACAAGCTAAAACACTCTAAAGAAAAATTATTTAAAGCTACTCAGACTTTTGCTGTAGGGTCTGTGTTTGATATTGAAGTGAGTGGTGTGATCATTGCTGGTAAGGGGCTGAGTATGGGCTAGTTTATATTATCAGACATTTCCTGTCTAATGCCGTTGGTGTTGAGGGTGATACCGATGTAAACTCTGTTTTGGAGAGTCTCAGCAGACAGAACACAGCTAAAAATAACTGATTTTCACCTGCCTAATTTCCTATTTTATCTTGTTGTCAGAACTATGATGCCAAAGGACTTTGGTATCTAATTCCCCTGGGAGACGTCCTTGTGTTTACAAAATATAGTTCAACAGGTAACAAGCCACATTGTTCCACTGGGGTCATGTTGCCTACTTGGGAACTAAATATAATTATTCACAGTCATAACTCAGACACACTTTTAGAAAGTGGTTGTATTACAGAAGCCAACAAGACCGCCTTTCACATGTTTTCAGTATGTCATCTTAAGTTTTTAAGAAATAATTTAATGAAAATAAGAAAAAGCAGTGAAAAATTATGAAAAAGGGATAGAGTGCACATGTGAGGGAGAAGAAAGCAAGAAAGAGAGAAAAGAAAAGAACTGAGTAATAAAGAAAGAACAAAAGAAAAAAAAAAAAGCAGAAACAGGAAAAAATCCAAAGAAATAAACTTGCACAGTGCATTTGGTAACTGCAATTGCTGTGCTCTGTAGAAAGGCTTCTGGTTTTGATTAGAAACTTAGAAATAGGTACTACTGAAGACAGTATTTAAAATTTTCCTCCTTTTCCTTTGAATTCTTCATTACATAAAACATGTACTCCAGTGCCCTTGGAATCTTTTGTTCTTTTCATTGAGTTGCTCCATTTTTATTTTAATGCCCTTGTAGTCTGGATATTCTCTAAAAATGCTGCCTATCTGCTAAAAACAAATGCTTCTGCAGTGCCTGTTTCCTATTTCCTCTTTAAAATTCCTTTTCTAAGTGAAATTTAGTTTTGTTTTCTGCTTGTTTCTTTTAAATACTATCCTGTTTTTGTTTCTTAAGCAGATTTCTTACACCAGCACAGTGCCCATGGGTCAGCTCCACAATCACTTTTCTTGCCCAAATTTAACCAAAGGTGATCTCAGTATGGGATTAGTAGATACCACCAATGCAAAATTAAATAATCATTATTTTTATTTTATAAATATTAATTTTTATGCCTTTGCCTAAAGATCTAAAAAGGAGCACTTACGGGGATGTTAATAAACTTCACTCCAGTTGATATTTTTGAAACGCCAGATTGCTTTGTTCAATGGGAAGAGAATCACAGAATGGTTTGGGTTGGCAGAGACCTTAAAACTCATCCAGTTCCACCCCCTGCCAAGGGACACCTTCCACCAGGCCAGGTTGCTCCAAGCCCTATCCAGCCTGGCCTTAGACACTTCCAGGGATGGAGCAGACACAGCTTCTGTGGGCAACCTGTGCCTCACCACCCTCACAGCCAAGAATTTCTTCCTAATATCTGATCTAAATCTCTCCTCTTTTGGCTTAAAATTATTCCCTCTTGTCCTGTCCCCATCTGCCCATGTAAAAAGTCCTTGTCCTTCTCTATAAGCCCTCTGTAAGCCCTGAAAGTCCACAATGTGGTGCCCACAGAGCCTTCTCTTCTCCAGGCTGAGAAAATAATAATTATGCAAAAGTACAAGTTCCTGCGTCAATTTATCCAACGTCACCCACCTTTGAGCTCATGATTTTTGCGATAGCAGAGGAAATAAAGCCAGACCAGCAGCTTAGCCCACTAAAATTTGTGCCTTTCAGCTCCTTTCTGCACCCCAAAATTCGCTGAGCAAATAGCTATTTATTTAGACAAGTTGTTTTGGTATAGGCTTATAGGTTTCCATGCAAGGAAACATTTTTATGGAGGGAGAAAAGCCTCATGATGGTACTTGTTTTTACTGTGGGCTTCAGCATTTCAAGAGTTATGGACACCATCCAACCAATGCTAATGTGCAGAGGCAGTATCAGGCTGATATACTGAGCATCATTACTTACTGTGGACTTTTTAAGAAGTTAGGAATTGAAGGCTGAATTCTCAAGACGGTCCTCTCAGCAGTTCAAGGACTTGGGCTTAGAGTTACCCATAAATTTTGTTTATGTTTATTCAATAAGGACTAAGCCAGTGAATGTTGTGAAGAATCATTTACTTAAACATAAATGGGAATTAATTAGCCCACCAAACGAAGGCAAAGGAAATTCTGAGGCAAGGATGCACTCATAGGCACAGTGACACACCATTTCTTTGCTTGATGGGCCTAAAATTTCTTTTAAGGGTAGCTGCCAAATAATCTTGTTTCTTTTGTTTATCAGCCAGTTTACACAAATATCTCTCTTGAAATGGCAAAACTTTCCAGTGCCAGCCATTTTAGCAGCTGATTTCATACTGGAAAAAAATCCTCTGAAAAATAGACTTTGCCGTTTATTGATTAATGATTATTTTTACTTGAGCTGCGTGCAAAGATTCAGCATCAGGTACATTTCCAACCTCCCAGCCCCCTATTCAGCACATCAATTGGTGCAGTCTTCAGTTTGCCAGTCCTGCACTAAAAGAAATTAATGGACTATCCTGCTTCATTTCATGGCACCCAGATGATGGAGTACAGAAACTGCTATAAACACCGGGGTTCAGTGGGATTGCTGGCATGAGCAAGGTGTACAGTATTTGGCCAGCATTTCACATCATCATTAACCAGGCAGAGTTAAAATTATCACAGCAGCCTGTCTTGAGTGGAAGCAGAAAAAGTGGTGCAGGCTGTGCAACCTCCTGACTATTAAATTGACCCATTGTAGCTTTTATTTGTTCCTTAACTTAATTTTGTGCTATACTGAAATAAATGAGACCACTTACAATGTAAGTGGAAGGACTGATTAATCTGGCCAATATAGCATATTAAAATTATATGTGTTGCACAGTTTATAATCAAATGTGATGCTCTTCCTGAAATAAGCACTCTCTGTATGTAATGATATTCACTAATGGGTCTACTGGGTACCCAAGCACAGTAAATTCAAATGGTGACTGTGTGGGGATGCTGTAGATTTTTCCTAGCTTTTGTGTTATTTTAATAGAGAGAAGAGTTGGGAAAAAAGGGGGAAATTTCCTCTAAGGTAAACCCATAAAATCTCATTTAATTGTATCTTATAAATCTCATGCTAGTTTATGTTTTTCTAAAGCATCAACACTTAGAATCTCATTTTTAAAAACTGAATTTCCCTGAACAGGAAAAATGACAATCACATTCTTTAAAATTGTATTTCCCTGAATGGGAAAAATAACATTCTTCATAGACAGGAAGAAAATAAAGAAAATGACAGTTGAAGAGGAAAAAGCATATGGAAAACACAAATAGAAGTAAAATCTTTTGCTGCTGAAGCCAGGCTCACGAATTCAGAACATGAGAGTTGTCACTGCTGGTGTATAGTCCCTAAACCTGGTGAGGCTCCTCAGGATCCTCATGGCCATGAGAGAGAAGAGGACAGGGTGGGAACAAGAATTCTCTGAATGACAGATATATTTTTAGAGATGCTGGGTGCTCACAGGGTAATTCGTTGCAAGGATAGACATAAATACCTTTCTTTGCCCTTTCAGACGAAGCAAAAGCAGCAGATCAGAGAAAGTTGTACTGCAGAAAGAGTGTGATTCAGCATTATGACTTATTTATAGTCCACACCTTGTGAAAAGGAAAAACAGAGGGACAAAGGTGGAATCACAGGCTGAGCAAGGTCAGCAGAACAGTGTCCTTACAGCTTCATGCCAAAATTTACTATTACAGCAGACAGATTTCCAAGGCTTCCTTGGTTCTTGATCATCAACAGCTTTCGTTAATTCAGTGGAAATTGCAGGTGAGCACTCGATATTTTGAAACTCCCTTGGTACAATCAGTACCCTGAAACTCCCTCGGCATGTTTTCCTTCCTGTGCCATTTCCATCTGCCTTTTGTTCCTCTATTGATTTTAATGGACTTCAATTACAGTATCTAGTCTCGGAATCTTTAGAGCTTTGTACATACAGAGCACAGACTACTAGATCACTAGTCTCATTTTTTCCCCCTCAGATTCCTTAAGCACTATTTTTCACACTGGTCTATTATTTTAATTGGGCTAAATTTAGAAACGTTTAGATATCTTTCAAATCATCTGCAGTTTCACTGCTGTTTAATGACTTTTTCTTTATGGATATATTGTGGTAATTGACAATTACATAGTACTCTGTGTCATCTAACTCTGGTGTTCTGAAAGCTCATGACTGGTTCAATCTGTAGTTTAGTCACAAAGTAAATTCACAAACCATTCCATCATTAGCTGCAGCAAACGGTAAGAGAGTTTTAGAGCAGGAGAACTTCATTCCCCATTCATAAATTTAAATCACTTCTCATCCTCACATTTCATGTTTACGGAAATGTGGCTTGAATTTTAAGTTTAGCAGCTTTGAGTACTGAAGTGGGAACTGCCAACTCTTCCCCTCATCTTTCCAACCACTGCAAATCTCCTCTATCCACTGCCAATGAGACACAACCTTAATTATGTACAAATAAAACCATAAAAACTCATGCACAGTTTCATTTTCAGGGTACAATTGCAAAACTGCTGCAATCAGTGTCAGTAACCAAAAATCTTCAAAAGTGGACATTTTAATACAGATTTATGCTCTCTCTAATTGGCCAGACTGTCAGTGTTATTCTGACAAGTTATGTGCATTTGAGTGCTTGGCATTGCCCTTAGAAAACAGCCTGGGGACAAGGAATCAGTGAAGCAGAGTCTGGCTATAGTCTAACTTATTTTGTGCCTATCCACACCAATCTCATCAGAGGAAAAGGTCGTATTCAGGCAACCCATAACCCAGACTTCTGAAAACTTTAGCCCACGAACCTCAGTTTGGTTCCCAGAAAGCTGCTCTGTCCTGGACACTTCCTTGAAAGATGGAGAATAAAATGCAAAAACAAGTTCTCAACTATCTGACAACTTCTCTCAAAGGGCCACTCTTTAGGAGAACAAAGAACAATACTGTGCTTTTCCAGACGAAAATTCTGCTTTGTCTTCTCTCAGAATAAAATAACTTCAAGGCTGTTGTTAACAAAATTGTTTGGTGACTCCTGCCTCAATAGGATTATTCAGCAGTGCCTTTTCACAGAAATGACAGTGACAACCCTGATTTCTACAACCAAATTCCTGCTAAGTAGTTGAAATCTTCTCCCTGACGTGAATATCTAATTAAAGCTGGATAATCTGTTCTTCATTATAGCCCTAATGACTGAAGGAGTTTGACATACACAGAAGATTTCTCTCCTCTCACAGAATTGAACTTTGTTTTGGTAAATTTACTGTGTAAGGAAATGTCCCAAATAAATTTTAACCATGTGCTCTTTGAGTTGGAAACCCATCCAGCAAAAACCATGTTGAAGTGCAATGTCAGCCTGTGATTAAAGTTCAGCTTCCTCGATCTGTGCCTATCTAATGGCTGGAAAAAATTTTAACCTGAGACTAGGTAAGCTACAAGTGATCCTAAAGAAACAAATCTCTAGTCCAGAACAATATCTGCTGTTTCTTAGCCTTGCTTTTCGGAGGTTCACTGCATCAGCTCACTTTGGCAAATGTGAAGCTCCTCCAGACAACCTGCCTTGACATCACCTCTTCCCTTCCAGCAAGGCAAAGGTAACTTTAAAAAATGCAGCCTTTTAGCAGCATAATGCACTTCCAGGAGCAATGCCCCACATCTTTATTCATGATGTGAATGATGATAGGAGTGGTAATAATGAACCGGGGTCATGAGGGTTTCCCATTGTGAACTAGTATTAATCTAGTTTCCTACAGGGTGTTTATCTAAGTCAGAAATAACCAAACAGTTCAAAACACTTTGGCAAATGTCTGATGAAAAGAAGCCTGGGAAGAGTGAATGCTAAATTGCATTCACTCAGCTCTGCTGAGAAGGCTAAGCTGATTCTGGCAGGGTTTTGCCAGGATCTATCCGGTGCAAACTGTCTTATTATTTTTATGAATGTTAAGAGCCATCAACATTTAAAATAAAAATCCAACAATGAGGATTTAGGGCTTTCATTCATAATAATGACAATTTTTCCTCTCGGAAAATTTTGCATAAATCCAGAAAAGTCTATGGGAGTTTTTAACTAAATAATAAAATTAGTGCTAATGTAGGTACTTTACACAACCCCCTCCCAGTGTACAAAAAGGCATGAGCTACCCACTCTCCCATTAACATACTTTTAGGCTGTCAACAAAGCAGTTTTTTCTGCAACTCCATTTCTGTTTTGAGTGCAATTTGCCTGCCTTGCCCTGCCTGTTCACAGGCTGTCTTTAAAGATGTGGACACTTTGAAAGATGGGGAGCCCAGTATTTCATTTCCATAAAGGCAAACTTCAGCTTTTCCAAGAGCAGGACAAATCTGCCCTGCTCTCGCTTCTATTCCTAGCAATCTTTTTTGGCTATTTACCCACTGAGATTGCTTACCTTCTCAGGATGTGATCCAGTGTTAATTAAGTGAATATCAGGTTTTTGGTGGTGGTGGTGGAGCAGACACCTGCCTGGCCTTGTGAGCAGTGCCAGTCCTTGTCACACAAGCAAAGAAGTGGCTGGAGAGTCTCTGGGAACCAGAGCTTCCAGTTGAGAAGCAATTCCCTAAATCAGCACGGGAATGTCGTACACGATGTAGAAAATGGCTTGGGTGAATTAGCATATCTGACAGCCAAGCAATTTAACTAGCATTCAGCCTCATACTTAATGAATAGTCCATATGTCCAGAGAAGAAGGTAATTTATAGTCTAACATTTTCTTTTGATCTGCCGTTTGCTCTTTCTCTGTAGAATTAAATCACTTCTCAATGCACGAGGGAAGGAGGCGAAGGGAAGAAGTCTTTTTATTTTTAATTAGAATGTGCTAAATGGTAATAAAGTAATGTGAATACAGTGGAGACCTCTTAAATCCATAACAGTAAATCTATTGCTGCAACAGGTCCATCCTTTATCTGGTGCTCATTTAAGAAGCCTTCACCTGACGTGCCACACTGACATGAACTGATGCTAATGGAGTAATATATTTAAAGAATTCAATAAAGCATCTGTTGTAGATTGTGATATGCCTTGTAATTTTATTGACAGAGGTTTGTTTTGTCCTGAGACACATAAAATGCTTGGTTAAATGGCTTGATTATATAGTACTTTTAAAATATATTCACTCGACTGGTGGCTTGTACTGTGCAGCTTGTCAGTGATTAATCAAATGATATTTAAAATGCAAATAATTGGATTGGCTCTTAAAAATTAGGATTTCCCTCCCTTGGGAAGGAATTCTAATGCATGTGGCAGAAACAGTAACCTGAAAATGATGCTCCCTTGTATGCAAGTGTTAAGGTATTAGCTAAAACAACACAGAAGGATGGTTTAAAGCCATCTATGTAGAAATGGAAAGAGAGAATTTCAGAAATAAAAATGTAGCCAAACTTTTTTTTTTTTTTAGCTTTATTAGTTAAGCAAAATACTGAAGAGTTTAGACCTCTTTCCATGATGCCTTTTTTTTTTTTTTTTTTACATATATGTAGACAGCTTGCTGCTACTTGAGTAAAAGTGGATTTTGGTTATGACAGTAAGCTTCTTTCATCTGAAAGAAATTATTCCCACTTTGGGAATGCAATAGCCTATTCCTTCAATCCTCTCTGATCCCACAAGCTGAAAAAGGCTCTGGAGACCTGAGGTGTTTTCTGTCCCATTCACACCTTTGGCCGAGGGGACACGAGTGGTGTTTGGACATGACACAGGTGAGTATGGGAAGATTACTTTATTTGCAGGTTAGCAGGGGGCTTTTTTTTTGGAAGCATCACTAATTTGTGTTTGATACGATGGCTGCCTTATCTGAAATGGGGCTGTTTTCCTAAAACAACCATCTTCCCTGCTTCTTTCCTAGGCACTTGATCCCATGCCAAGGACTCCAGCAGCACTCCCCTGCCCAGGCTCAGCACAGCACAATGCTGTGGGTTTTGTTAACCATTCCTCTTCCCTACTCCTTCACTTTTAGAACAGGTATGTTTTCCTCTTTTCAGAAGGAGAATTTATGGCTTCATGTTTCAGCATGTTTTGTGGAAAGGAAAGTAAATCATTTCTTGGAGGGATTATTGGTCCTTGAGGACAGGGCTTTGAGGTGCTTATAGGATGCATGTGCAGACAGATTGCAGAGCTCTTCTACTCAGTGCCTTGATTTAATTGCTGTTGGTGCACTTTCTTCCTTTATTTTTAACCGATATATTTTGGGAGACGCTGCTACTTTTGCTTTGCTGGAAACAAGGGTGATTGCACACATCGTAAGGTTTTGTTCCACAGCTTTTTGCTTTAATCTTAAATGACAGCTACATCTGTTGGAAGTTTGTTCCTATCCTTTGTTTAGTTGGTTTTGGTTTTTGTTTGTTTTTTTTTTAAACTTGACAGGTTGAAGGAGCCTTTTTAATGACAGTCTTGCCAGGCTCAGAGGGTTTTTGAGATGCTCTTCCCAGCCTGTGAGCTGCTCCACACTGGTTTTGTTCTTTGGTAGAAGTTCCAGGTGACTCCAGAGCTTTGGTACCAGCAGCACGTTTCCCTGGGGGGGGACAGGCAGAAGCAGACTCCTATTTAACTTACCCCAGTTGTTCTGTATTCTGAAGGTTGGGATTTGTTTTTTTGACACTGAGGGGGACACACACATGGATTTAGATAGTGGGTTATGGCCTGTCACAATTTTAGCAGGAGTTTCAGTCAGCATCGTTCCGTTTTCCTTCTCCTGGAGTCAGGTTTTGCTTCTCTTGTAATTTGATGTCAGGGTTTCCTTGATTCATTTAGCATTTTACGTGTTTTCTGCACTGTATATCTCAATATTTCCATCATGGCATTCTCAATTCCTATTAGTTTAGTCAACTGGAGGCTGCAATTGAAACTACTTGTCCAATTATTTTGAATTTTTCTAGGTTTATTCATGTGTTGACACATTCATGTTTAGTGCAACACTCCTGATGAAATAACCAAGATGTTGCCCAGTATTTACATTAAGCAGCAGAGAATTCCAGAGCTAGAAAATGTGTGTGCAAACTAAATAAAGAAAATTGAGAGAGTGCTCTAGCTAGGAAAAAAACCCCAAACCCATAAAAATAAGCTTCAGCTCAAAATGCTAAAAACATCACTTATATCTTCTTTTCTCTGGCCTCTGGTATGGCCAGACTGGTGTTCTACAGCCCAGAATCATTGCAGACTTGCCCCCAGTTTTGAGTTAAAGCATTTCCCTCCCGACCTGTGGTATTGCACTAATAAGTTTTAGTGAAAATATTTCTTCCCTCTTCAAGGCTCTCCATGTCCCAAGTACCCTCCCTACTCTCCAGGAGGCAGCCACAGGAGAGGATGTCAGGGTTTGCCCCAGGTGCACGCCCACAGCACAGGTCAGAAACCTCTCCTGAAACTGTGCAAGCCAAAAGATTCTATTTCTGCCTCTTTTGCTTCTTCATGTAGATTTTTCTCTAATTTCCAAAATACTTTCAGATGATACAGTAAAAATCAAAATGTTATTGCAGCATCTGCATTACAATGAATGTGGGCCGGGCTTTCAGCTAGAATTTTAATTATTTTGGGGTGTTGCACAACCTCTGGTCATCAGCTCTAGATGGGGAGCATTTAATTTCTCTTAAGTTTCTTCTCTTAAGGCTCAGCAAAGTCATTAAAACTAGGACATCTAAAAATGCAGAACAGCTCCATAGATGCAATTTACAGCCTTATTTAATTATTAGCTATGATTACTCTAATTGTATAAGTTCATTAGTTTTTCTTTTCCTCATTTAAAGGTAATACGGAATCTTTAGGCAATTACAGCAAATAATTAGCCTTCAGTAGTAACTCTAAGCCACTGAAACCATGGAATCATAGAATGGCTTGGGGTGGGGGTGAACTTAAAACTCATCTCATTCTGATTTCCCTGCCATGGGCAGGGACATCTTCCACCAGACCAGCTTGCTCCAAGCACCATCCAGCCTGGCCTTGGACCCTCCCAGGGATGGGACAGCCACAATTTCAAAATTTAAAATAGCTTAAATGCAATCTGATAGTGGTTCAGTGTGAGATTAGCAACAAATATTGCCACAAAAATACTACTTTTAGTGAAAATTGTTATGAAAGGTGCTGCGATATGAACCTATATTCAGCTAAATATAGTTAGCTGTGGGTAAATGTCAATCTTCTTGCACTGAATATTTCTTTGTGTCCTACTTGCAATGTGTGCTTACTCTAAATCACCAAATTTTACAGTTGTTGTTACTTGTTTATTAAAAAATTACCTGAGCAACCTTGTTAACAGCTGCAGATGTTGCTAGTTATATTTGTCTTGGACTATTCATTTCTTAAACACAAAATGCTTTTGAGAATATCCATATGGATATTTATATCTATAATGATATCGATGTCCATAGCGGTTTCTCTCTCCAAATGTAGATATTGATATAGATATATTAGTAATATATAGATATATTATTGTTTATGTACTCATATGTAATATACGAAAAAGCATAATAATATATTTTGCAATAAAAAGGAATACAGTTTTGTTTGTCGTCTATCTTTGCAAACTATTTTATGAAGTAAAGCAAACAAAGAAATACATCACTAGAAACAAGCCGTAGTCATGGACTACTGCCAAATAACATTAGATCTGTGTGCTGATCCCCAAGTTAATACAGTTTTTATTTTCCAGTGAAAAGCAACTTAAACATATTTGCATCCACCTGCATTTTTCCCAAAACACATAGTTACCCAAAACACAGGAAGAATTATAACATTTCTTAGACTGAATTGTTGGAAAAAGCGTGGATTTGTGGCTGAAACCACATGAGAGGTCACTGATTTTGCTTATGTTACTTGACCTGTCCCATGACTCCAGTTTTCATGGGACTCCAGCTCCTGATAATAACCTATCCCAAGCTGGAGCACCAAAGCAGAAGAGATTCAGGGAGTTTACTTATTCCTGGCAAACAGAGAGAGCTCAGCTGGATCTGATCAGAGAGAAGACGTGGGGAAAATGTCAAGACTGCTTTTCGAAATGAACAATAAAATTGTATTATAATTCATTTTTTGAAGATAATTGACACAAAGTTGCATATGCTTAATTAACTACATTTATAAAAAGAAGCTGTTTTATTTGACTCTCTCCCGAACACAGCACTCTGCCATTTAATCAAATTACTGTGGCAGAGAACATGGTGATGCCCTTCAGTGAAAGCACCAGCGTGAAATCCTTGAACTTAAGAGGAGCAGCAATAGCCTGACTATTCTCACAAGATGGTTTGGACAAGCAGATGACCAGATGGAGGAGAGGAGAGGCAAACACTCCACTGCTGGCAAGCACCCAAAGCTTCTTAAACCTCATGTACTCTTCCCTAATAAATATGTCATTTCAATACCAGCCATGGTAATGCAGCGATAACAGCAGGAGAATAACTCTCCTTATAATTGTGTGAGACATCCAGATATATTCCCCTGTCTCCCTGACTAATGTTTCCAACATGACTTGTTAGCTTCTGCAATGATCAAGCAGCTATTAAAGATAAAACTGTGTTAACCTTTTCAAAAATTAGAAGTGCATGACTGTAACTGGAACTACAATGGCTTCCCGGAGACTGGAGCCAGAGGGTGAAAGATCATCCTGCTGAGACATTAGGAAGGGATGTATTATTTATTTAGTGTGTCTGAACCCCATATGGAGGATGTGGCCCCGTGCAAATGCCTCCTCCTTGCTGTCTGACTGCTCTAACCCATGTAGGCAGGTAAGCAGAAAGGTCCTGGATCTGCTTTTACAAGAGAGGTAAATTATTTCTCTAGTTAGCTTCCTTCCCTGGAGCAGAGTCTAGCAGATTGATCATGGAAAAAGAACTCCTGAAACTCTGAAATCAACCACATTTTTCTTCATTTTAAGTTGGAGCTCAAGCCATCTTAATCCTAAGGAATTTAGGATTAACCCACCCATGACAGTTTGTTCACATTTGTACCTTCAGTCACAGATCCATGAGTTAGACACCAGCATAATACTTAATATAAAAACCCCTCGAGGATGGCAGCAGGGGTGTCATGTCATCCCACGAGCTGACAAACTAGAGGTGTTGGATATTCAGAAATTAACTTGTCTGATGATGAAGGTGAGTGAAAAATCATCCTTGACATGCATAAGCTGTAATAAAAAAACCCCAGGTATTTGTTTATTGATAAGTATAATTTGTAGACTACAAGTGACAAACAGGCAATAAATCCCAACTGGAAATAATGACTGGCAGTCCAAAAATTCCCTGGCAGTCTACAATGAAAACTTTTCTGGATTTGTTTTCCTAAATAAACTTTTTACTGAAGTTATCAGAGCTGCTGATGGAATAAAGCTCATAATAAAAATAGATAATAGCAGAATGAAAATTGCAGAAATGTAATATACAATCCAAGGCACATGGAATATTTATAAGGCCTGACTTCTATTAAGGTAGCGTCTCAGTCGCATTTTTGAGATTTTAATATCTGCAAGTAATTCTCTGTCCTCCCACAAGGACTGGTAAAAAGATCATCTAAATGAGCATGTCCAAATTAACTGTTTCCCTCTCTCAAGGTTAGCAAACACGGCAAACCATTCCTCTGGGAAACTGGGTCTGCTTTTGTACAACAAAATGGAAAGAAGCAAAATCTGTAAGGAAATACACCAAGGGCTACGCTGCCCTGTGTGAAAATGTTTCATGGTGTAGGAGCTGCTGTTCTCTCAACAGAGCTAAAATACAGCCCATAAAAATTCAGGCAACAGAAGAGTGGGGTAGGCAGTGATGAAAAGTGCCTGATTTAGAGGTAAAAGAGATTTCTTCCTGAACTTGGATCTTGGTGGTCATTTCCACCATGAGAAATTCACCCTAAATGGGCAGTGAATCTCACAGGGGCTGCCCCACTGACACACAGCAAGACACAAGCAGTGCAGGTAATTTTTCACCATTTCTCAGTTTATTCTTTTCATTTTGTTAAGAAACAGAACAAGCAAAAACTGCTAAACAAAAGCATTTTGAGATCTAGCCAAAAGTTCTTTCGCTTGTAGCATCTTCTTACTTCAGCTACTCTTCCCACCTTTAGCCATGAGGCAAATATACATCTACCATGGTACACGTTTCTCATCCTGCATCTCAATCAAGGCTTCAAAACTGCAGGACAAATAGGTTTGTCTCATACCAGCATGAACAAGGCAGCCAGGGATATTATATTTTACATATGTTCTCTGATACTGGAGTATCAGAGTCCCATCTGCTCAATAAAATATTTGCCTATGAAGAGAAATGGAAAAATAATCAACTAGAAAATCTCTTTAGTACTGTGACATATATTTTTTTTTCAAACATAAACTTTGTGAAGTCAGAGATACTAAGAACAAAAAATATATAAATCCCTCTGGTAATAAGCAATGAAATTAAAATCCAGGCAAAATTAAATTTGAAAAGATTAATGTTCCTTTTCATATTTTGATGACAACTATAAACATAATGCAATTTCATGAATTTAAAGCTTTAAAATGCAAACTGATACCCCACAATAGTGCAATTTGAGTCACAAAGAAATAAGTACTTTTTTATTCTAATGTCCCTACAGATAAATTTCTCAGTAGTAATGAAATGGCTTTGAAGTCCTCAACTACCATTTAAAAAACCAGTTAGTAGTCTGTAACTGAAGTACTGTTGTGCTTAAAATATGTGTAGCAGCACACTGATAGTAGTCGTATATCATCAAAGTATATGTCCCAGATACCTAAATGCAAAGTTTGGAGGATTCTTCTCCAAAACCATTTTGTAAAATTCCATGGCTTAAACTGCACATTTATTTTTCTCAGTCCTCTGAGATATAAGCACTTTAGTGGCAATAACCTTGTTAAGCCTTTTGAAAAATCATTAAACAGCCTACAAGGACTCTGAGTTCACTGGAGGGTAGAAGAAAATGGAAATCCTGGTGGCTCAGTTGGAATATGGTGTCCTGGAGCAAACTGTGGGGAGTTGGAGGGCAGAAATTAGGAACATCTTACATTATTGGGTTTGCAGACTGCACACACCACCCAAACCACACACACACACACAGAGCTGAGAAAGAAGGAAAATTACAAAAGGAGCAAGACAACTGCGAGAGAAAGCACAATGTGAAGGAGGTGCTCAAACACTTTATGGAACTTGAACTGAAAGTCAAGTGGCAAGGGACAATCCATGCTCTTTTCCTCAGTGCCATGACTGTAGTCACAACACCAGGGCTTTTCACAGTAAGGTTAAATTTTCCTCTGTTGAGCAAAAACAGGAGTTCTTTATAAATAATGGAAATTATGTCCCCACCTGTTTTTCTCATGTAGAAGCTGTGCTAAGTTTTCCCTAGCTGTTGTTTTCTCTTTGGATTTCCTCTACAAAACATTTGGGGAAAATGGACACTTTGTCTCTGTCTCTACTCTGTCTTCTTCTGAATTCTTGTTCAAATTCTAATTATGCCTCAGGATCCTTAATGATCAGATCACCACATTTCTGAAGTCAGAATTCTTCTGCTATTCTTAGATAAAATGCAAATAAAATAGACCTAATTTTTTTCCACATGTATTTGGCCTGCCTGCAGAATGTAATGCTAAAAGGACATTTTCAATCTATTTTCCTCTGTGTTTTTTTTTTGTTTGTTTGGTTTTTTTTTGTTTTTTTTTTTTTGTTCAGAAATCAGTTCTCACAAAGCACAAATGTGCATAATACTAATCCACTCTCATGAATAAGCAGCCAAAACAACTCGGAGTTGTTACTTTAGAAGTGACATAGTCACACTGCAGCCTAACAGGTTTCAGGAAACTCTTTAGGGGATTTCAGAATTTAAGGACCTATTGCCACGGAAATTAGAGCAAAAACTGCATTAACTTTGCAGAAAGGGGTCTGGCCCTGCGCCAGCTGCTGAGTGGGTGTGACAAGGAGAGGGGAGGAGACATCTCAGTATGAGCTACAAAGGGCAGGGAGGAGTCAGAGCCTTGGTGCTGCCACCTGTTTCCAATTAAATCCATTGATTCTTGATAGCAAATGGGGGATTTTGCTGCCCCTTGCGAAGAGGGAAAATGGATTGGAACAGGAGAGTTTTTGAGTGGTGGGTCCAACATTCACAGCTCCCCAGGGCTTGCCTTGAGGGCAGGGATCAGAGGTGGAACAATGCAGAAGACTTTGGCTTGACCAAGAGTGCTGGGTCTCAGCTGGGGTTCCTCCTTGAATTACAGAAACACAGAATGCTTTGTGTTGGGAGGGTCCTTAAAACCACCTGGTTCCATCCACGCTGACGTGGGCAGGGACACCTTCTCTAGACCACGTTGCCCTGTTCAAATTGGCCTGGAACACTTTCAGAGATGGAGCATCCACATCTTCTCTGGGCAGTCTGTCCAGTGCCTCACGACCCTCACATGGATGAATTCTTCCTAAAATCCCATCCAACTCTGCCCTCTGCCAGCTTAAGGCTGTTCCCCCTCATCCTGTCACTCCATGCCCTCGTGAAAAGTCCCTCTCCAGCTCACTTGGAGCCTCTTTAGGCACTGGAAGTGTCTTAGGTCTCCCCAGAGCTTTCTCCAGTCTTTGGTAATTGCCCTGGAGCCAGCCTTGCCTTGTCTGGGGCTCCCTCATCAGTACTCAGGTTTCCAAAGTAATCAACACATTCTGAGTCCTATCGAGAAGAAACATGTGCAATACTCACCGCTGACATCCCTACAAAAATATTTTTAAATGAGGAATCATATGGCCATTAAATATTTAATATTAAGTAACCTGTGGGAATTTTAATATCTTCTACTTGGAGTGAATACATAAGGTAATGATAAAGAGGTGAAAATAAATGCAAAAGCTGGTTCATCTGAAAGCATGTAGCAATTTTCAGTTGTATTTTATATATGAACCTATGAAATGTATACAGAAGAAATTAAATGTATAAAATGATTTATAGGTGGATTAAAAAGCCTTGCAATTTTTTTAGTTTCATACATCTTCAGGGAAACAGTTATAAATCTCTGTAACTTAAATTGCTTATCCAAGTTCTACAGAAACAGCATAAACAGAGCAAGCAATTATCTGTAATAAACTTTTTCTTTAATATTGTGGCATTCACATTTTGGTAAAACTACATATCATAATCTATTTTGTGCTGTATTAGATTCTATTTGCTAGGCTCACATATTTTTTGCAATTCTGCAGAAACTGTCATCTTCCTGGTAGGGTGATCCAGTCATTAAGTGTTAATAAAATAATAATGCAACACAATCTGTCCTTCTGGAAATTAATTTATATACATATAACATTTTTTTCTCCCTCATACACCACAGAATTTTCAAAACTCCAGAAAAATCCCTTTGTAAGTGTGGTTCTTGGAGCGGTTAGAAATTCAGTTTTCATTATAGCCAGTGCTGACATTTGAAATGATAATTTGAGCAATGTTTCCTGGGGTTCAGGCATCGACTGTTACACTCAGCAGAAGAGTCTGATGTTTTTTGTGACAGCCATCTAAAAATGTTCGATTTGAAGTGGTGTCAGCTTTGTTGGAGAAAGCTCCATAATGGTGGAAGATGTGGGATTTTTTCAGAAAAAGCAGCCTTTTGTCTCAATCTCCATCCTAAAATACAAGTAAAGTGTTATCATTTGCTTGGAACAATGCCTGGGAAGGGGAATCATGGCTCTGTGAGGCACAGAACAAAACTGAGTAAAGGTGATCCGGGAGCAGAATGAGAGCAATGCTTTGGAGAGCAAAACCACTTGGATTGATCACAAGAGATACAGAGTATATTGCTTGTATACTGTGGTGTAAAAAAACCCCCACAGTCTGCTTTGAATTAAGAAAAAGACAATCTATAGAGGTTTATTTCAGTACAGACAGGGTGTCACTTAGACTATATCAGGGTTTTAATGGAGGGGACACTTCCAAGTGGGGTGGAGATGTGCCAGCATTGTGGCTCAAGACATGCAGTTTACAACCCTGTTTCTCACCTAAGGAAATTATAGCCAGAAAAGCAATTTCCATTCAGCATCATGCTCCTCTGCCATCTCTACACAGAGCCTGGTTGTTGTTGTGTTCCAGGGCCTGAACTCTGTCTGTTAAACTTCATGCAAATTGCTCCAATTTTAAGGTCGAGGGAGAGGGTTTTGCCTTGAGCGACCGAAGCCTCGAGCGAGCGGCTGCACGGACACACACAAAGTCACTGCTGGCACGGGTGGAGTCACCTTCATGGAGCCTCCATGGCAGGAGGCTGATTTTCCCAAGAGCCCTGAGCTCTCTCACTTTCATCGTCCATGGCACGAGAGTGGCTTCACCATCCAAGTTTATATCTGCAGTGAAGAAAACAAGACAAAATCTCCCTACTTGAAACTGATGGAAGAGATCCTACTGGCTCACTGAGTTAATTTCTGTCCTCTACCCATGTTGAGAAACCTCAGAGCAGTGTAAGTTTTCCAGGTGTCCTGAAAACAGAAGGATCAACTGGCCACTCAACCCAATTTGCTTTTATTCTAATTTTTTTTTTTAAGTTCATTATTTTTATTGCAAACATCTTCCACACCTACTTACCTAAGGTTTAATCTTTCAAATCCTACTATTCACAGCAAGGGCCAGATTCAAAATTCAAATAACAAGCTGATCTCTTTAAGGAAAACTGCTTCTGTCTTGTGCAGCCTCTGTGAATTCCTGGGATTAGTAATATTTTGGTAAGACCTATTTTCAAGCAGTGAAATAATTACACTAAACTTGGCTACACAGTTAAGGCAGATGGTTAATTCTTCTTACCTTGGTGCTCTCTGTATCACCACCTCTAAAGGCTGATCCAACCCATCTTCAAAATATATCTGAAACACCAGGAGTAGCTTAGCCTGGATGACCTCGATGGTTTCCATCCCTGGGGGGATCCCTCAGTGGTTGTCCCTTTGTAGGATGCTGTTGATGATATGACAGCACCAGGGTTTTCTGTCAAATACATTATGTAAATCCAGTAGCAGCCTCTCCTGAAGGCGGGTGACATGAAATTCTCTCTGGAGGAGTGTTTTTTTCCTTAACTGATTGGGTGATGGCTCTCCCATGCAAGACAGCTAAATTTCAGTGATGTAAATCCCACCCTCAGTCTGTGTACAAAATAAAGGAAAATTTTAGGGGTAAAAGACGGACAACAGCCCTATTAGGAAGCAGAGATGCCATATGAATCATAATTCTGTTCTGCCAGTAGAAGAGCATTTCCTCCAAGCAAGTGTTCCATCTTTAATTTCTCAGAGCTGATCTTCAGGAAAGGAAAATACCAGAAGAATACCTTCAAAAGACAAGCCAGGAACTAAATCTTAGAAGGTGGCTGGTTAATAAAAATCTGTAAAAGCTCTGGTTTTACAGTACATTATAATCTTCCTCTCACCCACTCTGCTACGCTGAGCACCTCCATATTTCTCCCAAACTAAGGTCATGGTCCCTGGTCCCCTGTTATCGGCCCTCCCTGCACCGATAAGCCAGCTCCCTTCTCTGCCACAAAGTGATTAACACAATTAGGTTGAATTATGAGCTCTTGTGTCTGGCCTACATTAGGCTGAATTTCGTTCTTCTTGTCAGACTGACAAAGGGACTCTGGCTTGAAAGTCTCTGTGTTTTCTAATTATATTAGTTGGTTTAATAAGGGATATTACCTTTCCTTATAAGATATTTCTCTTATAATGCTAAGTAATGCACTCACTCATAGAAACATTGTCAGTATTTTCATTAGCTCAATTCCCCCAGACTAAGAGAAGGAGACACGGAAAAATTTCATTTGGATATCACTTCCCCCAGTCTTCTTCCTTGGCTGAGCTAGGTCCCTGCTTTGGTGCCAGGGAATGAGAGTCAGGGTGCAATCAGCCTATCCTGATTTCCTGCCCATTTGCCTCTCTGGAAGTCCCTAATCCAGCTCTGATGGAGTGAGTCACGTTCAGAGGTTGGGCTGGGGAGGTCTCGCCGGCGCTGGTTCATCTCCGCTCTCCTCCTGCACGAGGGCTTTACTCTGCACCTCAGTGAGATGCAGGCTTCCATCAAAGCATCCTTCCACCAACACAGAGGGGCCAGGGGCAGAGAAAGAGATCCTTGATATGAAATAGCAGAATCTCTTTTTACTCCACTCCTCTGTCTATTCTGACTTCTTTTAGGCAGGGCAAGTCCTGCCGTTCTACTGCAAATGCTCTGTACAGAAAGTACATGTACATTAAACCATTTCTGAGACCATGTTTGACTTTCACTCTGCAAATAAATGGGAGTAGATAGCTCCTTTCCCTCAGGAGCTGCTGGCTGCTGAAAATTGAGAGTGGCTGGGATATGCAGATGAAACATCCCTTTCTCCCCACCAAGATCTGAAAGCAGAGAGCTCCTTACCCTTCCAAGTTTCAGGCCAAGGGGCTTCGACACACACAGAGCAAATGGGAAGATGTGTGATTAGGTAACTTCCAAACTTCAGAAACATTTTCATTTCAAATTCTGACTTCCTGCCATGCACATATTCTTCTGTAAGCAGACTCCGAGGCAATTTATTAACAGCTCTGGAGGAGTGATATCTGCAGAATCTGTTTTTCAGCTTTTGACAGCTGAGCAGGGCTAATGTTACTGTTTCAGAGTGTCACTGCTAGAGCAATGTATATTCTGCATATTCAATGAAGTGTCCTTTGAAGGTGCAAATGAAACAGCTTATCTAAGGCAAAAAGCTAAAAAAACTATGCTAATATTTTACCTCATTTATCAGCACACAGGTAAAAAAAATGTGAGGAAAAGAAAGGTAGAGCATATTTTCCAAAGATTTTTTTAACCACAATCAACTGGAAGTTTCAACCTGTGTTTCTTTCTGACTCTACTTAAGTAAATATTTTAATAGAATGCATTATAACACACAGGCAGACAGAAATCTAAGTTGAGCACTTGAAGTATTTTAATTTCCTAAAATAAAAAATTAAAAAACAACAGTGAAGATTCTTCTACAGCCTTGAAAGCTTAAAAAAACCCTCAGACAGACCTAAGCTCTGAAATGAGGGGTTTTAAAGAAATGCTGTATTATATAACGAAAAGTTACAGAGGTGCTCGAGGAAGGAATAAAGGGATTTTTGATCACATTAGGGATTTAAAATGAATCATGGAAGTCTTAACATTGTTCTTGAACTTTCCCAGAATAGAGGTCTTCCTTTGGATGAATGTTACAAGGAGGGTGGAAGAAGAAGCTAGAGTAAAGTAGGATTGACATGCATGATGAATTACACTTCATTAATCCAATTAATGAGTAATTCCAGAAGCTTTAATCCCAGATAAAGCTCTTTATCATAGCCTTGGTGGCTAGTGCTGCACTAACTAAGAGCCCGTCAGCAAATCCATTGCAAGCCTCTGTTATATGAAGCCTGCTAAGCACTGCCAGAGCTTTTTTGGAAATATTTTGTCCACAGCGATAATGAGAAATACAGAGAAAGGAGCAGTCTCTACACTTATCTGACTGGATTCACATTACAAAAGATTTCAAGGTATATTTAAAAAGACATAGGCCAGGTGGAAGTGACATCAAATATTGATAGGAGCTCTTGGGTTAGAAAGCAGAAGTATGTTCCTGTTTCTGATGTCATCTGAGGGCATGATTTCCTCATGCACATCCTGTTACTGATGGGAGCCAATGGAGTATAATGAGATGTTTTGAAAACAATCCCTGTTCCATTTTCTACTCTCTTTATTTTTTGGTAGCACTACCTAAAAGTGTGATGATCTCTGCGTGCTTCAGAAATACAATCCCTCCTCTGCAACTGTCACATGCAAGGAGAGAAGAGATAAAGAAAGGGAATAAAGAGTGGGAATAATACGAGTTTACACACTGGTTATCTTCATTCTCTGCAGACAGCACAGCAGAGCACATAAGAGGAATTTAAGTGTGAGACAAGCATCTGAACTTCTAGTGGGTGTCTAAGAAGGTCAAACAATGGATTAAAATTTGTACAGCAGACAAATAATGTATCAGGACTTCTCAGAAAACCAGGAACAGTTCCTGCTCAAGAAGCCACTTCAAAGCCATCCTACCTAATGTCCCTGTCACAACAGCCCCTCTTCCTCCCAGGAGCTGGTTGCCTCAAATATTTATTCACTCACTCGGATGGGACTAACAACAGCTGGGCCTTCACTGAGACCCTTTTGAAAAGGTTCTGTTGACAGCTCTGGATACTGCTGTGCAGTGATTTTGATCTGGGGAGAACTTGGCTACTCAATGCTAGGACCGAAAATTCATTTATTTTAATGCCAGAGGAGACTTGCAGGACCACGAGAGCCCGTGCCATAGGCTAAAATGTTGTTCCCAGCTGCTTTGAGCAATGATGTCAAATTCTCTTCTGCATTCTCAGTAGAAGCTGCATGAGCACGACACAAGATCCAGCCATGATGGCTATTTCAGTAAAAGTGCATCCCTTCTGATGTTGCCAAAATGCTGGTTGTGGGATGAAGACAGTTCACACCCAATTACACACAGTGATGGATTCATATTTCTTGATCAATGACTTTGAAGCCTTCTGGAAACAACACTGCACAATGACCCCTCATCTTAAAGCCCAAACAAGATGATTAGTGACATGTGGAAGCAGAAGTCAAAATTTCATGCATGCCAGAGCTAGTTCTGCCAGTCTGCCTGTACCAGTGCTCCTGAACTGGAAGAAACTGACACCACTCCAGCACAGAGGAAGGGTTTGATGGAAACAAGCAGCTACAGAGATTATTGGAGCAGGAACACAGTTGTCTCAAAAGTACTCCCATTTAGCAAAAGCAACATCACAATTTGAAATCTAAGGCTGAATACTTGTGCTGCCTATTGACAGAACTTAGATTTCTATCTAAGCTTGGAAGTACAATGGAAAATTGGAGCTTTGATGAGGACTCAATACACTTCAGTATGGCAAAGCATATTATTACAGCTGGTTGGTCTTTCCTTCCATGTGTGAGTCTGGGTCACAAAAGCATGTGGTATTTAAATGGCCTTTGAACCTATTAAAGCCTTCATGACCTCTTTGTTAAACCCCTACGAGTTTATCTTAGATCATCCAAAAGGACTGTTTCATCCTTCAAAAAATATAGCAGCCTCTAGAAAGAAAATGGACTTGATCCACATGTCTTGGTCTTGTTGTATCACTATAACCATGACTTTATGATGCCTGTCCAGGAGAAACAGCATGTGGATCAGTACTTCACTAAAGGAAAGGGAGGAAGAAGAGGAGGAACCCACCTCTGCAAATCCATGAGGAAGAGCAGATGTTCCCTGGGAGCATTTCCATGTGGCAGGAGCCATCGTTGGTGCCAACAAGATTTTCTGGGTCCCACCTTTCACTCTCTTTCTGGAGGTGCCTGGGAAGAAATCAAACACAAGGTGAAAAAAACAAAAAGGATAAAAGCACAAGATTAAGAAAGAAATGGAAAGAAGAAAAATCACCAAAATGACGGGAAGAAAACCATCATGCCATTAGTCTTCCAAATGCTTTTAAAGCTAAGCAGGCATTTGGATGTGTTTTCTTGCACTTTTGAAACTTGTGTGGCAAAAGCTGCAAACAGTTAACCTGAAAGAAGCACAACAAATCCACCCTGTTCAGATCTTCTGATATGCTACTGCTTGTAAGCTCCCTTAAAAAAACATATTTTGCAACTAAAAAGCTTGCCACATGTTTGTAAATGGGAAATTAAAGATAAGAAATCCTGAATAAAGTCAGGCTACTGGATATTTACATTCAAAGTGCTTTGCAACTATCAGTCAATTACCTCAACGTGTTTTCTGGCTGCCTCCAATCTGGCTGAAAAATGCAAGCTCACGACTTCTCTGTGAGATAGGTGTTATTAACCTGTTTTTCAGAGCTGGAAGCTGAGACAGAGGAGAAGTGGGTGGCTCACCCTGCATCACAGTGGTGCTGGTGGCAGAGATGGAAATGGACCAGTCTGTGTTAACACGCTTCCACCTCAGGATTTTGTAAGCCTCCATCACACAGGTGAATTGAAATTTTGATATCACAGGACAAAATATGCCTCCTGCTACTCACATAAGCCATTTTTCTTCTTATGCTAATTATAATATAAATATTCCTTCCTTATGAAATCCTACTTTTATCTCAGTGTTTCCCTTCATCACTGACTCCCCACTACTTCAGGAATCTCTGTATTCTTATGACTAGGCTCCATATTTTTTTCTTTTAGGCACGATTAGGATGAGCAGTGGGAGGACAGAGGTATGCTCTAGTGGTATTTCTCAGTATCAGTTGTCAGCACACAAGGCATAATGGGATGCTTGTACCCAGATTTCTGTTTGCCTTGCTGCCAGATGGTATGGTTCCTCTTTATTGCCTTTCTTGTCTCTTGGCTTTTCCCTTAAAAACAAACAACCAACCAACCCTCAGTCCCCCAGGAAAGGACAGGTAGCATTTTTAACATCCAGTGAGGAATCCACTCTGGAACACCCATTTTTAATCTGATGTTGATCATAACAACAGCACTTCTCTATGAGCAGTCATTCAGTCTGCTCTTGCTACTAAAGCATTATTCATGGGTTTTGTTGTGTATAGTTAAATCATATTTTATTTATGCTATATTTTATCCAACGACAGTTCACTTTGGGCCCAGGCAAAAGTGTTCTGGGGTCAGAGGAAGATTAGTTGTTCCACATTCATTATCAGAGGGAACTACTACACTTTTTTCTCCCCACCATCCAAGGAATTTTTGGATCCCCCATCCAAACTCCAGGCAAGTCTCCTCTAATGGAAGGTTTTAAATAGTTAAAGAAAATGGATTTAGATTTTTCAGTCATTAGAGTAGCTCCTAATACATGACACACCATTTTTTCTTGAACACCATGGTGATGTGAGTCTCCTGTTAAAGCCTAAAGATGGAATAATTGAAAATGTATAAGTGTCTTTGAAAATCATGCCTGAGAGTCAATAGGGGCTGTGCACATTAATTGGTGTTTTTCAGATTCTACTCTTAATATTTACCAAAGTAGAACTGCTTTCCCTCAGTCAGTCAAGGGCAGGACTGCACAGCCTGTGACTGTTGACATATTTGCCTTTCTTGTAATTTCCTTTATATTTGATTTAATTTGCAAAAATGCATTTGGTATTTTGTTAAAGAAAGCTCCATTGAAAATATTTCTTTATTACAGCTTCATCTGAAAACATGCCTATGAACAACAGATTTGATTGCAAGCACTATAGGGCAGCTACTTCTTATCAATGACAGAAATGTGATAAAAAGGACACAAAATATGATTCATTAGACAGGACATTAACTCAAAGGTTGTAAATGCAACTTGTTAAATTTTATCCATCAGGATCATAACCAAATCCTAATTTTAGCATGACTTTAAAAAAAAAAAATCTTTGTTTTCATTGCATTGAATAAAAAACCCTGCAAAAAAAAGACTGGTTAAGATTTATCCACTTCTTAATCAGAGAAGAGTGAAATGCTTGACAAATGCCAATACATATTGAAGGGAAACTTTTAACAGCACTATCTATTTTATTGCTAAATTATTTCAGAAGTCTCACAGTCAGGAACACTGGAGACTAGGCTAGATAAGACACTGAGGAAACACAAGGCAAAACAATCCTGTGCTAATAGAAAAGTGAACAGGATGAATGTTTTCCATTTTCTTTAGTGGTTTTCTGCTTGGACTGTAAGTTATTGTAATCAAAGGACAGATAAAATTGCTTGTTCAGATTTTGCCGGCTCTTTCAATATTATTTTATTAAATGATCGTGTGATTAGACTTCTATGAATGATAAACAAAGCAAATAATTTTAAATAAGGAACTTTAACATTTTTGTTCTTTACCTAGACAAAGGTTGATCATACTGTATTTGTTGACTCTGAAGACAAATAACCTTGTCAGGGGATGTCTAATTGCCAACCAATACCATATGTGCTTGCAGAGTTTGAAATATGCATTTGTGTTCGTAAAGGTAACTCAAGCCAGAGTCAACTCTCCACACGCAGCCAAATTTTGATTTTCTGGTAGAATTTGCCCTTCCTCTTCTGGGGGCTTGGATTAGTGCTTGGATGAAAAGCACTGATTCAGTCCCAGAAGATGAAATAGGAATTCCAGCTGTAAGGGACAATGCAACCATCTCCCAGCACAGCTGACTGAGTGTGAGCTCAGATACTTTTCCACTCAGGGCCCAACATTTTATGATACACATAAACATCCTCCTTCAAGTAGAGGTGACTTTTTTTTTGCTTCCATCCTACAGAAGACATTGGGTAGAATGTGCTAAAGTGGCAGATGGGCCATACCCAGAGTAGTGTGTTGCAATGCTTAGCAGAGCTGATAATGCAGCCAGGACAGAGATAACCTGTTTATAAATTTACCTGAGCTTGGGACAGTGCTTTCTGCTGCTTCTCTTGATCACCCCTGAAATCCAACATGTTTTCACTAGAAACCCAAGTTGAAGAGGAACAGATAACATTGTAGGAGTAAAAGTATTTTCAGTAAATACCTTTAAAGCATAGTAGATAAACTTTAATTATACATTCCTCTACATTTGTAAGCATTGCAGCTGGTCCAAAGACCAGCTAGAAGCAAATGACATTTCCTCCTCTCATTATTTAGGCCAGACAATAATTTCTGAAGATTTTAAATGGACAAAAATCAAGTCATGATGTTGATTAACTTTATGGATGTAAGAAGCAATTACACTGGGACTGGGTGAAAACAAGCAGGTAAGATGAAGCACATGCATTTACTTACCCTTTCATGTGCATAAATCTGCTTTAATCTTGACAGTTCTTAACAGAATTAAGTTGAGGATCACCAGCTTGTATGGGGGCTGGCTCTCAAAATGCCATAAAGAAACAAAGATCCTCATCCTTGCTTCAGATTGCAGCATAATATAAAGGCATTGCTGTCCCACTACAGTAGTAGTGTTTAAGCCACGCCTTGTAATTGCTTATTTCTTCGGTGTCACACACACAAACGTGGCATTATTGATATTTCCATGAACTATCTTACTTATTTCCACTCTGACATACTTCTTTGCTGTACTCAATTTTTAAAAAGAAATACTTATTTATATAGCTATGAATTAAGTAGCTACACATAGACCGTAAATCAAATCATGTTTACCTGACACAGGTAGATTTCAGTGCTAATATTATCCCACTGCTGCTTTTGTGACAACTGGAATAGTTTTACCAGTAAGGAAGGACAAAACTGCTCTCAGGCTGCTCCTCTGGAATTGTCAGCAGCTCAAAAACCTCTATCTGAAACAGAAAATTTTGTTTAAAAAGTCAAATATCATCTTAGATGGAAAATATATTTTATAGTATCAATTTTTTTTTTTTTTTTTTTTTTGTTACAAGCATTTTCTACCATCTCCCATTTACATCAGTTGCAGGTTTTGGATAAAAGGCACTTAGAGGGGGGTAAGAGTAAGACCCAGATCCAGATTTGCACCCCCAGAAGAGTTCCCAGGCAAACGTGAATCAGAATGAACTCTTGAGGATTCCAAGGTTCCCAAGATAACCCTGCTCAGAGATGATGCCATCGTGCCTAAGCTGATTTTGTACCCCTGAGCAGCAGGACCAGGGGAATCCAGAAATATCTGTTGGAGGAACATCTGGAGGTCATCTACTCCAATCTGCTTGAAGCAGGATAATCACCAAGACCAGAAATAACAGGAATGTGCAGGATGATCATGAAGATCAGCTATGGCCAAGAACGGGAATGACTCCATGTCCTCCTGGCCAGACTGTGCATCAACACTGGATTGCTGAGAGCAGTGGATTGCATTGCTTCTGCAAGGATGCAGAAGAGAGAGAAAGAAAGAAAATGTTTCAAGCCTCTTTCCCCGTTATGTTACAGCTGAGAGTTTAAGCCTCTTGCAACGAGCTAAGTGCAGCCTTTATATAAATCATGTCTTTCGCCCACTAATCAGCTGCATTAAAATTAATAAAAATGTAAAGAGATCTTCGATTAATTAGCAGTTGAGTACAGACTACACTTTTATTATCTGTAGATTTTAGGCAGTTGCAAGAAGATCTCTTTAGTGTACAGCACAGAGCCAAAAAGCAAAGACATGCATCTATAAATCTCATAAATTTATATTGCACTCTGGATATATAGAATTGCTGCTTGCAAGTAGCACACACATTACAGTGCTGAATAAAACTGCTGTTCCGAAATTGTGCTCTGCAAGTCACCTTTCCAGAAAATACTGCTATAAGCAATGTCCAGTTTTCACTCTGGGTCTGTGTTGCCTCTAATTTTCCAGTTTGCTTGAATGAAACAGAAGGTCAAGTGACTGGTCCAAAATTCCAGAGCCACTCCAAGGCTCAGCTGGGTACCAGGGTTTGCTCACACCACACAATCTCCTTGCACCACACAGCATCCCACAGGGCAGTGACAGAAGAGGATAATGAGATTGCCAGTTATTTTTCTCTATGATGTAGTATTTCTTATATTCTAGTTTTAATTTAGAAACCTTTCAAGCTGAGGCTGCTACACAGACTCAAAGAGAGGAAATACCACAGAATTACTCAAAGGAATAACAGTATCCAACCCTTTATCATGACCTGCTTGTCACAGCTACATTTGTTTTGCAGTCTCCCTGATCTGAATTTGTGAAATTGAGTTCTTGGATGAAGTGCAGCAGAAGGGATTTTGAAAGCACACTGACAAAGAGATGGAGAGCTGGAGTCTGTTCCCACAAAATCAGCAATAAAATTGACTTCAATAAGCTCAGGGTGAGGTCGGGAATGACTCGATGCAGCAGTGCACCACTGGTTCCAGTGACCTGCTTCAGTGGGCTTGAAAGCCACTTTTTGAGGCAGTCAGACTCCATCCTGCTTTGCCATCAAACTGAGGTCAGACAGAGCCTGTGGAGGCTGGAAGATCTGACACTGAGAACATCTAAATTCCTTTGTAGGCTGATCACGTTTTTCAAATGCAAACATTGTGGCACTTTGGAAATGAATTGCATATGAGAAATTTAAATAAATTAAGAGCTGTAGCTTACTGGTACCCCAGCATTTTTCAATATAATTAATAGCATATCAAATGCATTGCTCTTCTAAGATAGGTGAATTATCAGAGAGATGGCTCTTATCTATTACAAATACTCTTTTGTTACGTGCTGGGCTTTCTGAAGGTCAGCCATGCTGTGATGAGAGTGACTCTCGCAAATATCACAGACTTCTATCTCGTACTCTTCCTGTAATTATTATAAGAATTGTATAAATACTCAACCCTTGACTCTTATTTTTGACAAAAAGCATGGTGTCCCCTACACTGACACATCAACAGGTGCATGTGGAAAAGCAGAAAAGTGGGTTGGGTTTTTTACTGTTTATTGAAACTATAGAGGGAAACAACAGTTTGAGAGGTTAAATCCCAGCCTGAGTTGCAAGTCAAGTTAAACAAGGAAAAATTTTGCTTTGATGAGTCAGATTTAAGAATGTTGCTGTAATGAAGGATAATTATGATGATGGAAATTAAGGACAGAATTATGATAATTAAAAACTCAGTTGTGGCAGATATTGAAAGACCCTGGAGTTCTGGGGCTGTTAAACATTACCATTAAAATCCTGGTAATTAGAAATACTTGACAAAGGATGGGTGAACATTTAGTAGAACAAAACCTTGAGTATTACTTTCTGATAATCCTGTTAAATTGCACATTGTAGTACATGTTTATGTCTTCTGTGACTGAGTCACTTTCCAGCATCTAAACCTTCCATCTCAGTGCTTTGAGAACAGATTTAACTGGGGAAAAAGCAGTGAGAGAGGAGAAAATACTAGAAAATCTCTTGCACTTCATCCCACTGCTCTAATTAAGCACAGACAAGATTTATAAAGGTCTAATTCCCATGAAAGCCAGCTTGTGACCCCGTTCTTGGTACTGTACAACTGAAATGTCCCAGTTCCTCCGCAGATGTCTAAAGTTCATTTCAGGGATGTAGGATATGCATTATTCCACTCTCTTTGGTGAATTTTTTTTGGGTGCTTTAAGTAAGGGAACTGCTTATATTTCCTATTTTGAGAGATCTCCTTAGTTTATCCATCCTTGGGTTACAAGGAAAGTTGTTTCTGATCATCTGTGTAGAGAACAAGTGTACGGAAAGGTCATCCAAAAAACCTGGGAGATGTAAGATTCAAAGGTAATTTTCATACTGGTGTCCACCAGGATGGTTAGGTTAGATTTGATTAGTTTAGGAATTATTTTCAACCATTTGAAAATGAAGTGGTTTGGATCCTGAAACACAAAGAAGAAATTGCTAGGCTATTCCTATTTGAGCCAATTTAGAAGAATTTAACACTCAACCAGCAACTAGTTCTTATTACTATAGGGTCCAACCCTAAAAACCCATAGTCCTGGCAGCCCCAAAGAAGAGTCCTGGTGCCCATAGCAACATTCTGAAGTGTGAAATATTTCTGCACCTCCTCAGCTCCCATCCTGGCACTGCTGGGGACAGGGATCAGCAGTGCATGACTGATCCTGCTCATGTCACCACTATTTTAACTCCACATTACAAACCTGGCTTCCCCCACAAAGAACTCCTTCTTTCTGAGTGACATGTTTTTAATGTGCTGATTTATCATTGTCAGATACAGGATTTTTATTGCTGAATTTTGAATATTGTATTTAGGCACTTTTTTCTTTGATTGCAGATATTTTACATATAAATTGCCTTATATTACAAAAATTACACTCTGTAGTTCTCGAGCAGTCTCATTGTCATGTCTCTCACATTTTGATACCTTACTCTGTGTGGCTGAGTGGGATAACTGCAACCCAGGCTACAGCTCTGCAGTACCAACCTTGCTCAGGCATGGCCTGTGCTGTTTGAGGAAACACACTTGGAACAGAATTTTGGGTTCTGCCCACAATTTTCAGCTGTATCTGCACTGTAGATGCCTCAAAGTTCTGATATTTCTGAGAGTTCCGACCGGGGCCAGAATGCCAAAGGTTGCAATGTTCTGCCAGCTCTGTGCAACCTGGCTGCAGGTTGAGTGATGGAGCTCAGGGAAAGCTGCAGGTGAGCAATATCTCTGACACACAGCAAGATAAAATAAAAAGGCTTGCTCCTAAACATTTTTTACATAATATTCAATATTCATAATCACTTATTGCTTTCTTAGCACCCTAATATGGAATCCCTGAGACCTAAGCAGGTGTGACAAATTTCTGCTCCTGCTGGCATCAGAAAAATTGCCTGCACCGTGTTTCAGACTTTGGGTTCATATAAAGTATTCATGAAGATACACACCAGCTCACTAAATACGTGCAGCAGCTCGTAAAGTCTGCACTGAAACATGTCATTCCTCATATCTCTGGAAAGCCTCCAGATATTGTGTCAGGCCACAACTGATTGCGTACTATCAATTCAGCAAACAAATTTTTCCAACTGCCTTTGGATGATCGTTCCCAGCTGGTGACTGACCATGGCACGCCTCAGTGGTTTATAATAGTTTTTAAAATAGGCAAAAGATTAAGTACAACTTGATCTGGTGCTTCTAGAGAGAAGCTCCACCCTAAAAATGCTATTTCTCCTCTCTAGCTCCCATCCAAAGGCACAAACACCATCACATCTGTGATGGGGTTTCCTGCTCCCTCAGGGGATCTCACCCCACAGCAGCCAAGCAGCCAGGAGATGAGCTAATGTTTGTAGATGTGCCAGCAGCTTAAGAGGGAAATACACAATACACACTGCAGGAAAGAGATGGAAGAGAGTCAGCAAATCTAACAAAGTATCTGCTCAGGAGGGGCAAAATAAAATGTTACGGGAACTGAAAAAGAAAGAAACAGCTTATTGCTGGTAAAGAGGATGAGTAATCAGGTTATCCCACTTAAACTGTGGAGAAGGCTGGAAATCCCAGGAGGTAATGACGCCATGAGACCATGGCTCAAAAGCTGCTTGTCGCTGATGGAAATTTCTGCAATAGAGATCTTTCAAAGAATTATTTCTTCCTGACTGTGAGAAGGGGATCTTCCTCCTGTCACCAGCAGTTTATGCAAGACAATTGCAAGAATGCTTAGTTTAATATATCATAGAATCTTGTTCCAATCCCTCTGCCACGGGCAGGGACACCTTCCTCTAGATCAGGTTGCTTAAAACCTCATCCAACCTGGCCTTGAACATTCCCAGGGATGGGGCCTCCCCACCCTCACAAGGAAGAATTTATCCCCAATATCCCATCTAACCCTGCCCTCTGTCAGTCTGAAGCCATTGCCTCCTGTCCTGTCACTCCCTGCCCGTGAAAAAAGCCCCTCTCCAACCTCCTTGTAAGTCCTCTTTGGGACCCAGGAGGCTGATATATATCAGTAACATTTATTTCTACAAGAAGGAATATCAGGATGCTGCAGGAAATAACCTGTAAATGCAGTACCGTGAGCTGTGAAATCCTGAAGCAACTTTTCCCACCGTTGTTTCGTGCAGCCTGGCTGCTTCCCAGGGAGCTCAGAGCGAAGTAGTTGAAATAATACCACCATCTGCTGGGCAGCTGGATAATTCAGGGAGTGGAGAGCTCCTTTGGAGACCGAAGTGTGTGTGACTCCCAGCCCCTGCTTCTCTGGTACACACTAGAACATGCCTGGTAAGCCCTCATCACGTCATTCTTAATTATTTCTCTTATTAATGCCGACTGATGCTTTTCCAGGCTGCTTTCTATGTAAGACACAGCTAAATAGATACATAACAAAACAAGTCTGCCTTGCATGCATAAGGGGGGAATTGGGGAACATTTTTCACAGTATTTCTGTGTGGGGAGCAGCGCCCCTACAGCAGCTGTGCCCTGTAAAAGATATATGAATTTAATTCCCATCAGGACTGATATCATTTGCTCTCCCAGATCTGTTGCTAGGTCACATGCAGCTGCTCACATCAAGCCTGGGAAGCAGAAACCCAAAAATAACAACGTCCACTGACAAGTTGAGATGCTTGCCACGGCCAGATGTGGGGAACAGCATGTCACAAAGAGCCAGGAATTATTCTTGCAGGAATTATTCTTGCAGGAATTATAAATGCAGCAGGGTCCCCTGCTGTTGGATGTATCAGACTTGCTGTAGTCTCCACCCAGGGTTATTTCTGACACAGGTATTTTCCAGGGAGGACGTGAGGTGTCTGTGACACAGAGGTGGCATTCTGCAGAAATGAGCTGGAAAGCCACAAGGCTGCCAGCTCAGCCAGCGTGGGAAAGGCTCATCATCTTCTGTAGCCTAAGGCACAAACAGGGATGGTGTGGCTGGGATTGCACGAAGCTTTTCCCCCACCCTGCCAAATGACCAAAGACTTGCTGACAGTTGGATCAGCAGAGAAAAGCTTTCACAGGAACCAGGAAAAAGGCTAAAACGTGTGCCTGTTAGTGTGGGGAGACAATCTGCTGGGGTCCCTGGAATGAAGATGAGTGACAGCCCTCGTGTGAAAAGCCAGTGAGATTTCCTCCTTCTGCAGAGGAAGAATTGCTGGAGTTACGCAAGACCTGCCCCCACCCCATCAGCCCGCTGATTTTTCACAAAGTTATAAAAGCTGTGACACCTCCAGCTATTTCAGACCCCCACGGGGAAAAAGAAAAATAGGATGAAGTAATTCAACCTCCTGAAACTCCTGCAGGGTGCTACTGAAATTTAAAATGCTTCCCTTTTTGGAAAGAGATGCCCAGAGGAGGCACAATCTGCCACCTGAGCTGCAAAGGTTGGCCTGGAGGCAGGACAGTGCCACATGCAGTGAAACCCTGCTGGGTGAAGATGGTGAGGCTGGATGAAGGACTTGGCCATTTTTTTATGGAATGTGTGGAGGTTGGGTGAATATGTGATGATGCAAAGGCTGAGAGAAGGCACAAGTTTAGGGCAGCAGCCCTGCTGGGGGCCTTGCCAGGGCTTTCCCCTGGGATGATCAGTACAAAATAAACACTCCCTGGGGATATTTAAAATGCTTTTTTTTTTTTTTTTTTCCCCTGAGTGGCTTTTAGATTAGACTCTGTTTAGTGTTAATATATATCTTTGCAGCTGTTGGTAAATCTCTAGCCTCAAGAACTTACTTTGCCTCTCATTAAAATCAAAAATAAAAATCCTTCCAATGTATTTATTCACTTATATTTACTTGTAAATGAAAATTAATAGCATCATATGGTCAAGGTGTAACTTTTCCATCAGCAGCAGGAGCATCAGTAGGTCCTGTGCATTTATAATGATTAAATACCATTGGTGTCAGTCACACATGAATGAAGCTGTACCAGGAGCTGACTGTTTTATGCAGAAGGGGCCTGGCTGACAATTTTTATGTGTTTTTTTAAAACCTTGTACCTATCCCCCAGCTATCCTCTGGTTCATGCCAAGGTATCACTACATGAGATGCACCTGCTTTGGCACAGTTTCTCAAACAATGCAGAGAATGTGGTCAGAAAGGTTAAATGAAACTTAAGAGTTCCTCAGAACTATCAAGGAATTATTTACCTTGAGACAACTGAGAGGAATCACATTACTTAATATCATAATGTCAAATTAAGAGAGAGATTATTGTAACGTTGCCAAAATATCTACCAAATAAAGTGGGGAGAGGATATTTTCAGTTCAGCTGTGTAATGACCACATCTGAACAAGCCTGTGAGTGTTTTTGACCTGAATGACCTTCAGGCTGTGACCTTCAGACTCTGCTCATTATATTTGTAAATAAAGTCAGGATGCTGCTTCTCCTGGTGCAACTGCTTCAGAGAACATCATGTGGAGGAAAGAAATCTATTTAAATGCAGTATTACAACTGGGTCATCTGAAACAGTTCCATGTGCTTTGCAATAGCTTTCTTGCAAATACCAAGTGCCAGAATTTTTTCCCATATTTTCCTGCCCCATTTTTTTGATTTAAAGTATCCTGTTTATGTTTGAAGTGTCAATTTAGCTGTGCCATGCTTTGTATTATCATCAAGGCAAGCTGCTTTAGTTAAGCCAGGAAAACACTGTTTTCTGGGAATGCAAACATTAATAAAACTATTGGTGCAATAAATTATTTTCTTTTGTATGGAGATCAAGTAATTCAGTGCTTGCCTCAGAAAAGACAATGCAACATATATTGTGAGTCCATTAATAGCAACAACAAATCTTTTCTGGCTCTAGAGGAAGAATTAATTATTTACATGTTCCTCATTAACTTTTTACCTACTGTTAACAGTAGGTTTTTAAAAGAATCCCTTTCTGTCTGTGATCAAAGTTTTCAACAAGCCCATTTACAAGCAGCATATTTAGCCATTTTTAATTATTTGCAGTCTGTCACAAAATGACATTAGCAATTTGCAGGCACTGCTGAAATGCTGCAGGTATTCCAGAAATTCCTCACAAGTCTTTTTGAGAGGCCAATGCTTTCCTCCACTGCCCTTGGATATTGTGCAAATATTAAAATACCACCTATATCTTTTCTTCACCTTACAAAATAATAACAAACCTCATGAGAGACATGAAGCTCTCGTGGATTTCTCTGGAGTTTAATCTCTGCTTTAGCACCTCCTGGTAGAACAGGTAGTGGAATCTAGGCCAACAGAAAATGGGTTCATACTGCTGTTTTAGGGGAAAAAATTGCAAGTTTTTTTCCAGCTAAACCTGGACTGTTTTGGTAAGTCAGTCTCAGGGAAACTTGTGATAAAATGGTCCTCATATTTCATCAGAAAATTTTATAGAATCAGTAAAATTCTGAATAATTTCAATCAAAAAAATTGACCAAATTGTATTGTCTTTTGGTACCATTTTGACTCAGATCCTAAAACACAGAGAAACCCAGCGCTTACCCAAATATATTTCTATTTATTCTTTGATTTAATGAACCACTTGGACCCTTGTGTCTCTGCAAGCTTGCGCTGAAGGCACAATGTGTCTGAAAACTTTTACTAATTGATTTGCCCTCTAAACAATTTAAATAAATTTTTAAAAACCCAAATAAAACGCTAGAGAAGGTTAATATAATGGGAATTAGATTCTTAGATTTACTGATTCCCACTACAGAAGGAACCATGCCTTTCCAAACTGGCTGCTGAGATTCCTTTGCGTCACTGAAGTGCCTTATTCCCCAAATGCTCATCCCCTGTGCCTGGCTCTCCAGGGCCAGGAGGATCCTTACTCAGGGGCACTGAGGTGGGGTTTATCCAAAGGCTGAAAACGTGGCTGATGCAACAGTTCCTGCTCCACGAAACAGCCAATCTCTGCTCTGTGACCGACTCCAAACTCGAGGAAGCATTTGTGATGTGACAAGCCAGACTGTTCATTTTTTCAGGCATTGCCCAGCACCAGCTGCTCCTGAGGAAAGTTCAGCAAACTTGATAATGAGCACTGGGGGAATAACAGAAGTTTTCTCTTCAGCTGAACAGTAGTTGGCTCATTTCTTAAATATTTTATGTCCGTTGTACACTCCAAAATGCTGTGAAAGGTCTGTGTAAGCTCTTGGTTTTCATACTGGTGTTTAGCCTACATTAAACACACACAGAAAATTCAGTGTTGTGTAATGCTATTGAATATCACAGATTTAAGATTTATTACCAAAGGAAATTGCAGTGAAAGAACTTACTGGAAACAAAACAAAACCTGTGACTTGGTGATGGATGACTTTGTTCTCTAGTCTTACACCAATTATTTAACAAAGCATTTGTTACATTTGACTTCAGGCCAAGCAACGATGTGAGTTGACATATTCTAGAATAATTTTAAAAATTGACAATTTGCGATACATTAGCAACCTCAGAAAGGAGCAAAGCATGTTTAGATGGAGTTATGAAATCAGATACCTTGCTAACTTAGCCAGTGGTATTTAGTCACAATTTAGCCATTGGTATTGAGTCAGTTCTACTGAGTGTGTAACAGAATGCTGTAACAAAAGGAATCATAAAGCTCCATGTCCCTTAATGCAACTTATTGAGTTGACTCTTCAGCAAGGTGCCATTACCTGCAGTGATCACACGTTCACAGTGTGGGAGGCAGAAGCAAATCTGGCAGGTGCAAACATCTGCTTTTTTTATAGCTGCAGAGGAGTGTCCTGCAGCCCAGTGTGCTTCTATTTGGACCACAGTTTTATAAAGCTAGGGGCATGCTGGGCGAAAAAACCAAGCTTTTCTTCCTCCTGTGCAATTTTCTGAGGACTTATTTAGCTTCATCCAGGTTTTCTAGCCTGGTAGGTAAAGGGTTTGGCTGAATTTTTGACAGGAGTTCTGCAGACCATTATTTTAGGCTAAGAATTAATATTAATATGTGCTAAAAGAAAACACTGATCTGAATGTTTTATTGTGGATAACACACACACAGCAGGTCTGTCTTATTTGCATTGTGAGATAATTCTGAAAATGTGCTTTGAGCTGCTCTGGCACCAAGCTTGAACCAAAAGGGTCTGGTCAGCCCCATCAGACCACTCAGCCAGAGGTGGGAGGGAGAGTTGGGTGGGATGAAACAACAAAAATCACCTTTTCTACACAGCTATTAGAGAAATAGCTGCTTTAATGGCCTTTCAACCATTAAAAGGCAGAATTAGGGGCTGAATCAGAGTATTCAATTAACAAGCAGTCGGCTGTGTAAAACCCATCATGTGACACTGAGGCTGTAAAATCCAAACAGGTAAATGTTATTAAAGTCCGTAATAAAGTAAAAATGTTTTTTCTTTGGGTTTATGTAAATAAAAACCAGAATGCTTTCATAAGATTTGCTGTGCTACACCACTAATTTCATGTACCTGCATTGCACTGGTTTGAGCCACAATAAAAAATAAAGCTGAGAACAAAAAAATTATCTCTGCCGCATTTCTAATGTTTTCATGAACCTTCAGAAGTAGCAACTGCAGAATTTTTGGGTGGTTCATAGCAAATCTCATGTTGCCAGTCAAACTGAAAGGATAGAAAAGCAACTGGAGAAGGAAACAACAGGAATAACTGGCTGCAGGCAAGATTTGAATTTTATGAATATTAGAAGCTGAGGGCCATTGCACTGAAGGTGAAATGTCCCTTAAAAAGGTGGCTAAAACAGCTAATCCAAAATGAGGTCATAAAAATGTCGAAATGGACAACAACAGAAAAGTTGGGCAGAAAGAAAGGAATCATTCAAAAACTAGCCTGAGGGAGGTCTGTGTGCAGTGTGAGACAGCAAGGCAATTGTTTAAGAGCAGCCCATTATCTACTGCCCAAAAAGCCACCCAGCTTTGTAACACAGAGTTATGATTCCAATTTATGTGATATTTGGAATGAATACTTATCTCGGTGAAAAAAAACCCACATGAAATAGAACCTATTCTAGACCCTTCATTCCCTCTAAAATGCTGCTGGTCCCTAACAATAAATATTATTCCATTAGTTTTATATTACTTGGTTTTCAGAGGCAGGTGAATTAGATGAGATCTCTTTACAAGAGATGAATTTAAGAGACAACTGTTATTTATAAGACCTGAAATGATGTGTTTGGAGTGCCTCTGTTTTTATTTAACACCTGCTTTTTTCCCCACACACAGTTTTCTTCAGAAAAATTCAGTAATGAATTGATTTTTACCCGTCTCAAAAGATGAAAATCTGGATTTTGCAAAATGTGTGGTGGAGAATACTGAACAGAGGAAGCCTTGTGGAAAATAAATTATTGGGCTGGCTAGAAATTGACCCTTAGCTCCCGTGAGGTCTTTCTGAGCTCTGTTGGAAACTTGCTTTTCCTGTGGGGTGATGTGTATAAATCAGATTAACTTCACTGGAAGCAATGAAGTAAATATATCTGAGAGAATACAGCTCTGTATTTCCAATGTTTCTCTGGTTTCTGGTGTTTTCGAGGTGGCCACTTGGAGGTTTATGATAGCGTTAGCAGTAAAAAAGCAGAGACTTTGAAAACAGTGTCTGTGAGAGGTGGAGGAGAGTCTCCCATCCATGGCTGGGTTAGGTGTTTATTTCAGCAGCTCCTGTCCCACCTTCCAAGGCAACAATAACCATCAAATCATATATTCCCTAATAATTCTAATAATTTATAATTTAATAATTTTTAATACATAAAACAGAGGCTGATGAGGTATTCCACCACCCTTTTCTTCTTAAAATTGATGTATTCTGTAAAATCCCTAAAGAAGCTTTAGGAAAAAAGCAAGAGAAAAGCAGGGAGCAGCAGGTCCCTGTGGATGATAGCTGAGGTGCCATGGCTGATTTATAGGCCTGGAAAATATTTGCAATGCCCATATTATACTTGTTCTGGGGATAAAGAGAGGATTTAATTCACTAGTGCTATCAATCTGTTACCTTTCAAGGCAGTAAATTCACTAAATTCAGTAAAAAAAGCAATTCAGCTTCATGGAGTTGTTGTTATAATAATCATTCATCATTTACTGTATGTAAGTACCAATAGCACAAACATTTAAAATCATCAAAAGAACTATAAAGAGATGAAAGAAAAATGTTTCAGAATAAATCTCTGTCTTTTCCAAAGCAATCTCCTCAGTGATAAGGTTGTAGAGTGAAACATATGTCCCTGGGAGCCTGACATAAAATTCTTATTTGTAATTGCAAATGTTTTAACAAAATTGTTAAACCTCATTTCCTATTTGCGTATGACACAGCCTGGAAGAAGAGGGGGAGTCTTAAAAACACACTTTGATGCCTTGGTTTCCTCTACAGTGATGCAGTGAGGATTCTCCAGGGGATTTCCCAAGGATCCTGAAACAATATATTATGGTGAGCATCCTACGGAGGAACCTAACTGTCCTCCTAAATCTGCTGGGATGTCTGTCTCCTAGGGCTTTAGAGCTAATCTGATAGTGATGAACATCCCCATTCGTACTTATATTAACTCATTTATATTAACCCATCATCTCTGAAAATAAATGATATTTGCAGCATTTTTCTGTCTTGAATGAATGTGGAAAGACAATTGAATCAGATTAGGGGAGTGATCTACACTGCAATACTGCATTTCTCTGCCACTTATTTTCATTCACCCAATAGCTTTGCCGTATTTTACATCTCATACCATTTATATAATACTTTCAGTACAGCTCCAATGGCTTTTATTTACTCCTAGCATCCCTGGCCTGTCTGGCATTCTGAAAGCCTGGAAGAGGCAACATCTGTGTGGAAGAAGTGGAAGCCACCACGAGGCCTGCCCGAGAGGAGCCCTGCCAAGGCCACGAGCAGGGCTCGAGCTCTCTTTGAACACAACATCTGCTCTCACAGCCTCTCTCACCAGATCAAATTGTAGCAGCCAGGATGGCAAAGGAGGATGAAAGAAGAGATGACAGATGTATGGACAGTCAGTTCCAGTGCTGGCTGTAGTCTGTTTTCAGTCCAAGCCAAATTCCCACCTTTTGTTGCTGAACCTGGTGGTTCTGCTCTGACTCTCACTATTACCCCTGGCTGGAACACCCAGGAGGGGATTGGCACTGCACTGGCTGCCCTTTAGAGTTTTGATTTCTTCCAAAAAAGAAAGGTTCCAGGAAAAGGCTGAATGAAATGGTTCAAGGGATGGGCAACACCTTTCCACTTCATGCCTTTCCGCTGCTAATACTGATGAAAACCTCCTGTGGAATGTCTTTCTGCTGCCTTTTCAAAGGAAATTCTTTCCTAAATGGAAAGTTCACTCAATGGGAAAATTCAGCCTGAAAATTTCCTGAGCAGTAGTGACTGCATGAAGGCTATGAGTAACCATTGCTCTTTTTATTATTGAGCCAAGATGAGTCAATACTTAGGGAACAAAGGTGAAAAGAAAATACTTCCATATTTATTAATATTAATTTTGCAGAAGAATTATCAAAATGCAGTTTGTTTGGTTTTTTAATCATATATCCATTTCACTTAAGTTGCACAATAAATGATGTTTTGCAGAGGCTGAAGCAATTCCTTGTAGAAGGAATTCAGGCAGCCAGAGCAGCTCACAAAAGTGAAATAAATACTGAGCTGATCTAGGAAGAAGAAGAAAAAAAATGTTTCTCTTTCATACTGATTTTGTGGAAATCATATGCTTTTCTGAAAATGGATTCTGATGGGAAATCACCAGCCAGTTCCAATATACATATTTTATACATGAGTATAAAATACTCATGAATGAGTATTATGAATATTTGGTAATTGCCAATCTCTTCACATAGAATAATTATTTTTGGGTTTGAGCTGCTGAGCAACAACAACCATTCTCAGACATGTCTTGGGGCACTCTGGAGCAGAGGTGAACTGCAATGTGATTTATTTTGACAATTTGGGGTTTTCCATTAAATAAGGAGCTCATGTGAATAATTCACACATCAGTCATGACTGTGCCCTGGCACCTGGAAGAGATGCCATCCAAGAAGGGCACTGAGGGGACACTCTGCAAATTTAATAAGGACACACTGTGCCCAGCCAAAGTTCAGGTGGTCAGAGCAAAGCACATGGCAAAATAGCAAAGAGAGAGAAACAGAGGCTCCTGCCCCTGCACAGCCAGAGCTGGGAGTGCTCCAGGTCAGGTCAGGGATCTCATCCTACCCTGATCCATGCCAAGGGGCACTTTGTTACAAGGAACTGATTTATTGCCTCTAATAGGTGTACTTATGCTGTCTCAGACAAAACCTGGAGACAATCATTAGGTTCCTGCATTTTAGCTCTGCTTTAGAGTTTGAAGTCCCATATTTTCTTTCGCTGGCTAATGAGGAGCGATTCTCTAAAAGAGTTCTCCCTCTCACAAGGGAATTGGGGGCTGAAAGATAAACACACCAAATGATCTAATGTAGAAATCATTCTCTAAAATCTCGCAGCTCTGAAAAGGGGGATATGCTTATGTATAGTGAATTATTACCCTAAAAATCACAACTAGTTCTCACTTAAAAGATGAGCTTGGTCCTGTAAATTACAAGTAGCGCTTCTTGTATCATTTTCTAAAGAAGCAGCAATGCTCTGCTCTGTACACAAGGACACAAAACAGAGGAAAACACAAGCCCTAATCACTGTATGCCCACAGTTTATTTCCCCAAAGTGGGCATAAGCTGAGATGAAGTTCCTCCCATTCAATGTCATCTGTGCAGTCCTGAGGTAAGAGATAAGGAGCAGTTCTTTGGGCTAACAAGGTGTGTGAATACTGTACTTTGGTGATACTAAGATTTTTGGCATCTCTCTAAAATATATGGACAAAGATGACTAAAAGATACAATGAGAATCCCAGAACTGATCCTCTTCTCATCCCTGTTAGGAAAATCCTCTGGTGGGAGGGGTCCTTACTGGAGGCTGCTAGGACTCAGTCAAAATCCATCATGCCAAACTTTCCTCCTGCTCAGAAGCTACAGAAAGGACTGGAAGGATCAGAGGACACAGCCAGCCCATACCAACAGAGAGGAGACTGCCCTGGGAGCACACTGAGTTTATCCCTTGTCACTGCACTTGGCAGGTATTTTCAGTCAGATGAAAAAAAAGCAAACAAAAATGGACAGAGGAAGGTTCTATCATGTGAAATGTGTAAATTCAGACTTGCAGAAAAAAAACTTTATAGTGAAGACATCTTTTCCCTCTGAAGGACACTGTCCTACTAGGACAGTGTGTGTACAGGCAGGGTCATGCTCTCTATGTCACCTGTGAATAACAAACCTCTGCTCTGCCTAGAAAGCCACCCCAGGGGACAGCCTCATGTTAAGGGCATTCCTCATATGGAGCAGAAGGAAATAAAGGATTGTACAGCTCCCTGCTGCCTCGAGTGCAAAAGGAAGTTGCTAGTCACAGTCAGTTTTTGAGAAGCAGAACACGAAACACCCCTCTCCTTTCCTTCCTGGGGGTGCCCAAGTACAAGGACACTTCTGTCTGACCTTCAGAAAACATGTGAGTGATGGGATTCATCCCTCAAAATTCCATTATAGCCCAGGCCTTCTGCAGGCGACTCTCAAACCTCCTGCACTGACTCTGGAGCCTGAGCATTTCATACTTGGAGCAAAGGGTCAAAAAGCCCCACCTTTTGAGGCCTTTATGTATTTGCATTTTTCTCATTGTGTTATCATTCAGGTCCATCCTGACGCTTAGTTCTGCATCTGAAGAAAAAGGCAAAGACTGTTTTCTTAATACTCTTCCTGCAGCCTTCCTGCTCCCCCTGCTAATCTCCCAGGCTGCTCCATCCTCCCCTCCAGAGCCAGCCCAGCTCCTGCAGCCCCTCCCCAGCACCCCAGCTCTGACATGCCAGGAGGGATGTTCAGGCAAACACTGTCTCTTTCTTATAAAGTGAAGACATCTGAATACCCAAAGTGCGTATCCACCAGGCAATTTCTGGCCGAGACTGAAATGCTGCTGCCAGCTTCCAGCTGTGGCTTTTGGCTTGTTTTATCTGCCTATATCCATCCCTACCATTGAAAATTAATTTAATACTAGAAGGACTGGTGTCAAGGGGTTCAGTGTTGTGTTGTTCACAGCGAAGAGAATTGTTTCAAGCATCCACTACCCACACTTGACTACACCAACTTTCTGTGGAGTTTCAGGTTCTCCTCTTATTTAGGTTAATAACTGTGGAAACTGTGAGAATGTTTTCCCATATTTTTGTGCAGATTCTCCATGGTTTTAGTTTCATATTATTTTTTAGAATGATGTTAGGGGGAAGGAAGAAAGCAGTGTATTCCTTTTTCTGAATTCTGTAAGGTCTTGTCTTGGGGTGGGAGAATGGGAAATACCTCATTGTCTGACCTGGCGTTGTTTGTCTTCCAGAAATGAAGGGAGCCCTATCCAGCCCGGGGAAACTTCTTACTTGAGACAATGGGACGCTTCAATTCCATCTTTACCACCCTCAAAGGTTCCCTCTGATTAAAACCTGTTTAGGGAGAACACAGATAAGGGGATAAGCAACTCTCCAAAGCTTTCCCTTTTCTCCTGTTGCCCTGAATAACTTTCCAGTTACAGGGTTTTTTTGCCTGGTTACTCTTGTTTTCTGTAAGAAGAAGAGTAGCTAAGGCTGGGTTGATTGTGGAAAACTCTCTCTCTTTGTTGGAAATTGGCTTTGATTACCATTATTTTGGCAATGGTAAATCTGAACCCTCAGCAGATTTCAGAGCTGTGCCTTTTAGGCCAAAATTTAGAGTCAAAGTCCACACTGGACCCCTACCAATGCATAGAAACTATCATGAATAAATTCAAACATTGACTGAGAAAGCCATATAAAAGTAAAAATTTTGTACTGTTAAAACAAATTGATTTCGTCATTTCTAATATCTTTGCGCTCAAGAAATGGACAGAGATCTCTTACAAAAAAATATCAGAAATACTGGACTTGGAGTCTTAATGATCTTGAAGGCTTATAATCTAAACATCAGTGAAATTAACATAAAGGCTTCCAAAAACTCCCAAAGGGCTACAAGTCAGGCCTATGAGATGGCTAATCCAATGAGACTAGTAAAAGCAGAGATTCTGCCACATCAAAATCCAAAATCAAAATGAAGAACAAAGATTTAGAAGTTTCTGCTTAAATAATCTATTTTTCCCTCGAGGAATCCAGTGGTAAAACTCCTTGAGCAATGTAGTTAAGCCAAATGAACAACTTTTGAAACTCTTTGGCTATACTGCAAAATATTTTTAATGGCTTGGTGCACGCTTTTTCATTAAATGCTCCTCACGGTGATTTGTGTGGAACGTTTACAGTCTTGCATAGTATTCTCTTATCAGATTAATTCACAATACCCTCACTTAAACAAGCAGACACAAGATAATCAAACTTGACAAGTCGAAGAAAAAGAGTGCTGGCAGGTATGGAAAACGCTGAACAGTGGGTGGGCATGCAATATTTTCTAAATAAAACACCATGAATATCAGAGTATAAGGTGTGATTCAATAGCAAACTCTTGGTTTGCATTGAGGAAACATGCATTGTCATACAATAAACTCAGTTCACACAGAGTGAAAGTAGGAGCCATGTGGCATCAGCAGGGCACTTTGAGAGAGCAAACTTCAGGAAGATGTCGTTGTGCAAGCCGAGCGATGGAATTCTTTGCTCCTGTGCTCTATCCTGTTACTCTGGCTGGTGAGATGACACTCCGAAAACATCCTCTCATTTTTCAGGCCCCTCACACGCACGCACAGCAGAATGCGACTGCAGCGATCCGCAGTCGGTGCTGCCTGCCTGAAATCCCTGAGGAGAGGCGTGTTCACACCCCTCATTCCTGCGGGATCCCCCCAGCAGCGGGGCACAGGCGCTGTCCTGGCGCTCCGAGTGCTCTGTGTGAGTGCGGGAGGGGGAGTGGGGTTCGTGTGCGGCTGGAGGGCTTCCCTCCTGGAAATGCCACATTAATGACACATTAAGCCCTCTCCAAGAGAGTGGATCGAAAAGAACGAAAGAAAGGGGAGGGAAAAAAAAAAAAGTCGAAACAGGCAGGCGGGCTGATGGCTTTTCCTGCAAAGTTTAGGACTTCAAAAGTTAACTTGTAAGCAACTGCAGATGCATGGATAAGTGCTGTCCTGGACACTATGCAGCAGCCCTGTCCTTTCCATCAGCATCTCCAACTTGTTGCCTACCTCTGTTGGATTCCCTTGCTGGCCATTAGCACTGAGTCAGCGACATTAGGTAAGGATTTTGTGCTTTTTAATTACTTGATGGTCGTTTGGGGGATAGAGTTCATGTGTATCTGAAACGGAGATGATCTTGTTTACGTTTACTTTTGAATGTGGGTTAGAGTGACAGAGGGCTATTCTTAGAGAGTCTCCAAAGTAGGATGGAAGTAAGGTTAAAATAAACAAAGTAATGAAGAAGGTCACAGTGAAAACCAAGCACACTTATAGCACATGATGTATATTGATCATTACAGAACATTCCCTTTCCTTTGTTACTTTTTTTTTAATAAAAACCTGTGAAAATTCTTACTTCCTACTAGAAAAAAATGTCAAATGATTTAAAGAATATACATAACATTTTCCCCATAAATGGAATATATGAAACAAACCGTAAAAGAAAAAAAGGCTTTAAAATAACATTCTGTTCCTCTAGGAAAGAATTATATAGACCATATATCAGAGAAACATTGTAGATTAGTTAATTACACATATAATAATCATACACAACTATAAAGCCTCTGGCAATAAAAAGTTCTTGAGTAATTTCTCCACTACTGTACACATTAACTGTAAGTCTTGTTTCACTCCAGCAGAGAGCTTGAAGGGGACATAGATTTTACATATGTGGCTTGTTTATACAGCTTTATTAATTGAACGCAGAAATACATTGAGAATCATGTTAGACATTTTTCAGCTAGTGAAAACTGAGTTAATAAGAGAAACTGAGAAAACCAGCCAGACAAGAGCATAGTGCTGAGAGTGATTATGGATTCGGCTTCGGCAAACTCTGCGGAGGCACTCCCCCTTAAAGGAAATGTGCTGTAATATTTTACAAAATTTAATTCTAGTAGAGTTCCAACTGGTCTTAACAGTGACTGTCAGCCAGCACTCATTAGCTCTACGAAGACAAAGCAATTTAAAGCCCTCTTCACTTGAATATCAAAGGGTCACCCAGAAAGTTTTGCAGGACTAACCACAAAGAAAATGACCTTATCGCCTTTATCTTCAAACAATGCCTTTAATTTCTGAAACCTTTTGAAGGGTTGCCAGTTTTATGGAGTGTAGCAGCTACTTATCTGATAGAACAAGCTTTTCATCAGGGGGACACGACCTCTTTACTCCTAGTAACCGAGTAACTGTATTTGCCACTGTATTTTTCTTGCTGAAGGTAATATGTGTAGACATTAAACTGGGAACACAAAACAAGAATTAAGGATTGTGCTGTCTCTTAGGTGATGCAGAAGGATTCATAAGGCTTGTTGTGGGGTTTTTTTTGTAGGGTGAACTTGAAGTAAATGAATCTGCTCAAAAAAGTTTACATTCTGGCAGATTGTGTGGTGACATTACAAGGATATTAACAGAGCCATATGCTGCTTACTTTTGTACTCTGACAAACCTACTAATCCCATAAGAATTTAATGGTGACTAAGGAAGGTCTAGACCAAAGAGCTCTTTGCAGATGCCTTGTTGAAAGAGAGAAGATGAAAAAGTCCTTTAAAGACCAAGGAGGAGCTTTATCATCTTCTGCACTCTTATTTTAGGTAATGAAGCTCCCAGTGTCAGAGGGTATTCTCAATATTTGGGGTTTTTACATCATTTCTCATGACCGAGAAACACAAAAGGGTTGCCAACAGCATCCGTAGTTCGTCTCTGGTACAAGACTAAGTAAAGCATCAGGGACAAAAGCAACTCAGTGAATCATAGATGTGGGAGGGCTGACACAACACAGAGCCTGTCAGACTTTTCTCAGCTGAAATTCTGTAAATAAGTCAATCAAAAGAAAAAAGACAATAGAATTTTTACAGTGGTATTTTAAAGAAAAACATTTACCTTAAAATGGGTAACATCACCAGTGAGATGGAATTTCTTCCCATCCCCTCTGGAGTCTTTCATAATGTACAACTGAGAAAGTTTTTAATTTGGATATGAGTTTCCTGCAAAGGCACCCTTGAAGCTCTCAAAACCCACTGAGGCTTCACTGCAGGGTGTTACATGTGTAGTAAACTCAGATACAATTAATTGTTTGCAAGCTCGCTCCTGTGGGTTTCCCTCAGAAAACACATAAGGAATAATTTGAGCAAATCCAGAGGTGAAGAAAGAGTGGGTGGTGTCAGGGGAAGGTGAGGTGCCTACAGCCAGCACGGAAAGATGATGTGTTTTCCAACAACCCAAGTGGTCTAATTTGATTTGAGAAAGTAAATGGAAATAGTCTAGCATGGCAAAAATCACTCAGTATGTCTTGCAATTATATGAGCCCTGGCCTTGCTTTGCACAGAAGAACAAAATGAAAATCAAGAGTATCTCATTTGCTTTGTGTTCTACTCACATGCAACCCGTGATCTCACTGTGAGCTTCAGCTGTAAAACCCAAGTGCTCTGGGCCGTCCACGATGGAAGCAAAAATCTGCTGGGGCTGAACGAGCATTTCCCCATGAGTATTTCAAAAGGAACTACTCAAGATATTCAGGACTTTTCCCGCCCGCCTCAGGTATCTGCCACAGATGACAAACTCTCCCATCCCTTGGTCAGACCTCAAACATTCCACACAGCTCCCCAGGAACACCCTGGAGCACCACGGCTTCTTCCACCCTCAGCTTCCCCGAGCAAGGAGCAGTGTGACCACCCCAGGGAATCCCCAGGATGTGGAATCCCAGGCCTGGAAACAGCTTACAGGGATCAAGCTCTCAGGCCATGAGTGGGTTTGTTCAGACCATTCCCGTGCCTTTGGAAATAACACTGGGATTAATCTGGCTCCGTGGCTTTGCTCTGTGGAAAGCACAACAGACGTTTACAAACAAATAACCCACCGAATGCTTTCCTATGGAAGCAGAGCCAAGACTCCCGGCCATGCCAAAGAAATAGTGACAACTCCTAAAGGGAGAGGAACAACCTTTGCAGCATGCTTCTCTCCCAACATTATTTTTAATCATCAAAAGTCATTTACAGGCTAATATTTTATTTCCCTCTTAATAAATTTTGTCAATATCAAGTAGCCCTATAGCCTCACTGACTGGAATTACCACAGAATCACAGAAGAGTTTGGGTCGGAAGGGACCTTAAAGATCTCCTAGTTCCACCTCCCCTGCCAGGGGCAGGGATGCCACCCACCAGACCAGATGACTGGCCCAAATTAAGCCAGTTTGTATTTTATAAACTAAGATTGAAATCTGAATTTATCTGATTTTGTGCTGTCAGAGGGAAGCAGGGGCTGTACAATGATTTCTGCTTGCTGAAAACTTTTTTGTTCCACTCCTTTTTCCCTGAAAGACAAGAATTGTGCTTATTGCAGGGAAAGTTCGTTCATAAGGAAGCCAAAATTGGGCACTGTTGCAGTCTAGGGGTGAGGGAACCTCTTTCACCTTAGTTTTCATCTCTCCTGACCTATACTGGTATGTCATTGTTGGATTTTAGGACTTTGAAATTTTCCGGGAAATAATTTTCTGCTCATAATTTTTTGCCTTTTAATCCTCTGATGAAACTTAATGATTGCTTTCAAAGTTATACAGGCTTAGAGATAAGTTTGGTGTGAGACAGCTGCCTTTCAGCTGCATCTCCCAAGGATTTGCCTATTTCCCACTGACCTGCCACACGTGTAAGCTGTTTAAACCCCTTAACAGCTATTTATCACCCTGCACTGCGCTAAAATTGAGAATCAATTTATTAGACACTGCTCATAACAGTATAGGACATTCACGGCCAAAATGTTTCCTTTAATGGTCCAGTTCCTCAAAGTTATTTTGTCTCCGAATGCCAAATCTGAAGAAGCATTGTGCACATCCAACTTCCCTGGCAATCGATAGGAGCCGCGAGGAGTCGAGACAAATCAGTGTTTGCTCCTAAACTGACAAGACAGATCACTGTGGAGAGGGAGCATCATCGCTCTGCCTTACAGATGGGATGGGGACGTGAAGTGGCTCAAGGTCATGAGCAAAATCCTTTGGTGAGGCTGAGATCTGTAGCGAGGCCTCAGGAGTCACAACCCAGCCCCATTAGCTCTGGCACGGCTCAGAACGGGCACAAAAGACAATTTAGTAAATTGGTGTGCAACAAAAACCCTCAGCCTCTCGCCATCTTCCCTGTAAACCATGAAGTCAAATGGCCACACACAAACTCAAGGGGACACAAAGTATTTCTGGTAGGTTTTCGACTGCTTAATGTGTTTTAGGTGGCCAGTACTTGAAATTCCCTCCAAATTCCCTTTGTTTTCAATGAGAAAGGATCCATTTACCTCCCAAAATGCCACAGGTACTTTATCATACAAATATAGTAGAAGAACAGAAGGAAAAGTCAATCCTGAATTAGCTTCACTGGAGACAGAATTTATTTTCTGATTGTTCCTACTTCTTCCCAGACCACTTCTGTAGCCTAACAAGATAATTCTGGCTTTGGAAATGGCTCTTTCCTTCCAATGCATTTCCTCCCCTTTTTTTTGTGCCATAGGTTTGCTGCCTCAAAAGGCTGGGAATATTGTGGAAGTACCATTTTGTTGATTTTTCATTGGGTTTGCACTGTACCTCTTTGAATTGTTTGGTAGGAAAAGTCCTCAAGGCAGCCACATTACTGATTTTGTCTAAAAATTTGTTTCTCTGGAAGATTTGTGCTGACCTTTTTGCTACTTTCTTCCTGGATGAAGTGTCTTGTCACCTAACAGATGGAAGTTTAGTGTTGGACATGGCCAATCCGCTGCAGAAATGGATATTATCTTTAACACGGTTTGCAGCACGTTGCTTGTTTAATGATTTTGGAGTTTTCTTCAAAGTGGTATATTTTACCTTCAGTTATGACCTTTATTAACGTCACTGTGGCAGCTACGTTATGTGTTTTGCCTCAGGTAGAGATTGTTTATGGTGAAATCTGAAAAAATGTGGATTAGATTGAAGAATATTTTTATCTGCCTTTGAAGCAGCAATAAAACCATGTGTTAGTGCATGCAGTTGTTTGTACAGCTATTCTGGGAAGAGTTTTGTACGTTAAGCTCTTAGGAGATTTACTTAATGAGAGTATGTACTCATTTGCCTCTTTTTGACACATCTTATTTTGATTATTCTGACGTCTATTGCTTTGATTGCTGTGTTCACACTGCATGGCATCCGCGGGGAGCCATGAGGGAATATTCTACATATTGAAAGGGGGAAAAAAAATTGATTGCCTAATATAGCTGAGGGATTGTAGTGGTCTGCTCTCCTCCTTTAGCTGGTTTTATATTAATTCATCGATTGAGAACGAGTTTGCTTATTCCCCTATTTTTTTTTTCTTTCCACAAAGCAGCTTCCAAGAGCTGGATAGCAAATTATCTGCATACCACAATAATGTAATGCATCTCCTGTGGTAGCTGAAGTGTTTTACAACTCAACTGTCCCTTGGCAGCTTTGTGTGCTGACTATTTCAGTAAATGCCCCCTCCTGCAGTATTTGCTAATCATTTCAGTAGCTCCTGCACTTCTCCCAAACTGATGGATACCCCAACTTTTCCTCCTCCTCATGCTAATAAGAAGAGGCATAACATCCCCCAGCCTCAATTTCTGTCCATTTTTTAAATGGCTGATCAATTTATGTTCACTTTGTCTCAGAAGGCAAAAGTCTCTGGAAAAAAAAAATCCAGAAGATACAAAGACAAGAGGGTTCTCAGAAGTTCCTGAGTGTCTCTCTAATGAGTTTAGTGGTAAATATGAAAAATTACTTGGGATCTGAACCAGACAATTCCTTTACAGAAAGGAGCCTGTCTTATGTCAACATTTTCTTCCTTCTCATCTCCATTTGAAATTGTATTTGGCTGATGTTTGACCATCATGCAAACTTTTCATGGAATTTTATCTCACTGATTTCCTACAGGTCTATATGAAGAGCAAAGGAAGGTAAAATTCAGTCAGTGGCTTATTTAATGCCTAAGCTCGTGTTTTGTTATTCATAACTTAATAACTAAAAATTTCTTTAGAATTAGCATTATTAGACTTCCCTGCATCCATCAGATGTGTTATTTGTTGATCTGGACCAGGTACAGGAACAGACCAATTCACAAACATGTTTCAGAGATTACTTTAATCTTCTTTGTCCCTTTCCTCCAATTATTTACTTTATAATCAACCATGGGCTTGCTGTAAAACTAGTTGTCTGTGACTCAGCCTCCCTCGACAGCACAGCACAGATACTTTGATTCACTCAGGCTACCTTATCATCAGCTCTGTTATTTTCTTAATGGACTAGAGGAAAAAAATATATAAAAATTCACAGAGCCGTGTGCTCTGTTTTTCTATTAGATGTTAAGATTAAAGCTAGCAACAAATACATAAGCAGGGTGAAATCTAATTAAGTCCTTGGTTTTCTTTTGCAAGAAATACAAGGAAAATGAAGAGGAGGCTATTCCCTACCCCACTGTACCTGCAACTCACACTTCAAATGCTAAAACACATGGATATTTGATTTTCTGAATGTGTATAAAGCAGAATAAAGGTCAAAGAAATCTATCCTTTTCCCTTAGCTAGCCCAGAACCATCCCAGAAGTTTTTTCCTTCAACAGAGTGTTATGAGTGCCAGTGGACTCAGACACCCACACCCCATAAATTTCCTGAAGCATTTGGGCTTCTTTTTTTCCCCACAATATCCTTTAAAAGCCTCACCCATAATTGTTAAATACAGAGATCCTCCAGTTTCAGGTAATTTTCAGTCTTTTGCCAGGTTTGATTGTTTCAACTGATCATTCCCAGTCTGGAGCAAAGATGTGTTTGGTTCATCCTCCCTTCCCTGGGTGTGGGTCCTGTTCAGGGACAGGACCTGCCCCATCATCACCTGTGGGTTCAGCATCAGCCCGGGCAGAGCAGACAGGGCTCATTTGTGCCCCTCAGCAGCTCCCTCCCTGCACAGCACCAGCACGGTCCTGCCCACTCACACACCTCAGGGGAAGGAAGCTTTGGTATTCCCTTAAGGGATCACAGCCAAAGACCACGAGCATGTGGAAATCTTGGGTGCAGAGGGATGAGGTTTGACTGAATCCCTGGTGTGTGCTTGTGCCAGGGCATTAGGCTCAAAGGTACTGATGTACTTCAGGACAGCTGGATTGGGGTTGCACAACCCATACATCTCCCAGAGGAATTTTACAACCCTTTTCTCCTCCTGACGTGATTGCTGCCTTGCAGTACAAACAGCTCTGACATAAATCATAAATCTGCTACCCACTCCAGCCCCTCGCTGCTTCTTCACGTTTCCCCAATAACTGATATCTTAATCATGAAAATCCCCCACGGTTATTCCTGCTGCTTCCTAATGTCTGCTATCCACTAAGATTTCTTGTTCTGTTTGCTATTACCTCTACTCTGCATGGGTGTGGAGACACTTCCTCTCATTAATACACCTCTGACAACGTTATTCATCTGCTGTTTCCAAACAACTTCATCTTCTGGCTTCGGCATGAGCTTGCAGCTTTTCTCTGAGAATACCAAGCACCCCCATCAGGTGCTGGGAGGATGTGAGGGGACCTGGAGAGCTGTACTTGGTCAGCCCCACACTGCTCCCAAGGGCCCTGGCACAGAAACACTCACAAGGGCAAAAAACTGTGCTGGAAAAAAGCAGAAGCTTCTTCTCCAGGCAGAAAAGCTGGTGGCAGAGACCCTAAATACCTATGATTAGCTGGAAAATAAGCAGTTCTGTTTCCAGAATCTGGGGTTTGTGGTAGCATCAGGCTTTATTTTTTAAGACCCTTAGCAGACAGATTTGTGTTGTTTTCAGTGGGGCTAAATTGAGTATAAAACTAAAACACTGCAATCCCTAAAAAGGTGCCACAGGTGGCCATGTGGGGACATAATCACAGGAAACCTCCCTTTGGCCACCGCAGTTATCCCTGCTTCATGTAATTATCACAGCAATTAGTGCTGCAGAAATGCTGTGAGAAAAATTATGGTCACAAAAAATAAACCTCTCAAATCCACCCATTGAGGGGGGTTTTTGCTCTGAATTCCATCACTGCTGCTATAGCCCAGCTCCTCCCTGTGTTTATCTGCATAACACCTTACAGACCATCTGACTTCCCAAAGATATCCTGCTTCAGCATAAGTAACTGCTGTTGGTCCACACAGACAGGCTTTCTTCTGTCTGATTGCTTTAACCACTGAAAACACTTAAAAATTTACTTTTCCACAGAGACATAAGCAGGAAAAGCCCAAAGTGTTAACTGATAGTCTGATATTTTGTTGATCAGTACTGACATGAAAGATGCTGAGGTTTTGGATACAGGAACTGGATCAATCTCTTCTGTCACAGACAGGTGCCCTCAGAACTGCTGCATTGATTATGCCAGAGAGAATATCTTATCTGAACTGCTTCACTTTCTATTAGTAATTAAATACATCTTGAAATAAGGGCTTTGGTGTCAGTCTCCCAGTTCAGTAAAGCTATACTCAGTTCTACTCAGTTCTACTCTCAGGTCGGTAAAGGCATAAATACCTGTGATGGACAGCAGCTTCAATCATTCTATGGCATAATGTATGTATGCTATTTATAAAAAAATAATAATAAAGCAATTCCAGTGCAGTTAGATGAGTAGATAGACTAATAATCCATTGATCAATGCATGTTATTTTGGTCAAAACTTTATGCCCAAGTGCATGAGCCTCCAAATTCCTCCCTTCCTAACACAAAACCAGCACCAGCAAAGGAATTTGCATTCAAATTTCTATGAAAAGTTTCATTAACAGCTTATAAAATAAACAACACTTAAAATTCCTGACCAGCTCTAACCAAAGTATACTTTTTTTTTTTTAGAAGAATGAACAAGCTGGATAAAAGGGGCAATAAATTTCAATATTAGTAATGATATTTGTTTGTGAGTCCCCAGCAATGCAGAAAAGAGTGATTTATGTTCATTTGTGTTTGGGAAGCAATGCTTTAACACACCAATTTTCAACTGTTTTTTTTTTTTTTTAATCAAAAGTCCTTTTCTGCCCAAAAAAAGCCATGGAGTGTCCTGTACCCCTCATTGTTTTATGCTTAAGGGAAGGCATAAGGCATCTAGATATTTTGCATAAAGAAAAAAGGATAAAGTGAACTTAATTTCTGCTTTACGAAGAGCATAATTTTGCTAAAGGCACAGGACTCCTTAATTTGGGAGGATCTGGAAGGGCCCTGGAGCTGGGGCAGCAGGTACCCACTGGCACAGAGCAGACAGGGATATTTTGGAGTAAATTCTTTGTGAAGGGCTGGGGGCTGTTGGGTTATTTGTTACATGAACTGAAATCCGACATCTTAAGAGCCCTCATAACTTAAATAATATTTCAGCCTGTAAGATGTGCTTGGGAACACCCCTCCTCTAACATCAGAGGGTCTGAGCAAGGGACTGGCAATATATTCCCTTCATCCAGAGCAGGCAGCTGTGGATTACAGAGGCTGTTCTTGATCTTGCTCTGTATTCATATCCAATAACTTCTTCAAGGCCACGAGCTTATTCCTGCTCTTTAAAGCTACCTTCATTTCCTAAAGTGTTGCCTAGCACTAAAGTGCTCTGTTAAGCTACTGCCATGTTTTTCCATTCTGGTAGAAATTATTGTTCCATATAGTTTGATTTTAAGAGTGCCTTCTGGCATCCATTTGGGGAAAAGGCACTACATAAAAGCAAAATCAATACGAGGGACAGTTATATTTCCTGAGCTTTTTCATTAGCTATAAAATATATACATTCAAGGAGGGAGGAGGAAAGAATGTCATTTCTACCCAAACTGAAGGAGGACAAGACAAAGCGTGAGAGAACTTGCATAAATGTTCACTGATGGAAGCACAGACCGTGCACCTTTGCTGGGCAGAGGCAGATCTCTGCTCTCACTACATCCAAACACCCCTATAGACACTGGCCTCTCCTGTGACAGGCATCAAGCCACTGGAAAAATGCAGAAATAGATGTTTTTTGAAAAGTGATGGATCTCTGGACTTGCTCTCAATTTTTATTAAAATTGGCTGAATATTCACAGGTAAACTTTGTCTTTGCTCAGCACTAAGAATTTGGCTTGGCAGTATTTTATTGTTCTTTTCTTCATTCTGTCTCAAATCCCCACTGAACTCCACCCATGTTATCTTTGCTCTTTTCTCCCAAAATATACCAAATATTCTTCTTTCTGCCTGAGCAGTCTGTCCTTGGATAAAAGCCTCATCACCTCATGAGATATATTTTCAAAGATTTGCAAGCAAAGAGCTGGAACAAATTCTGAAAACTTGTAACCCGTATTTCTACAATTATGAACTTAAAGATATTGCAGTAAGTTTTTATCAGAACCAAATCACTGCTGCTTTGTTAAAGCCCAGCTGAAAAATTAAAATTCATACTGCTAAATTAGCCAGTGTTCTGACACAGGTTACCAATCCAGAAAAGCAAACATCTTATTTTAGCTTGGAATAAAATTTCAAATCACGGTGTCTATTCAGTATCAGCATGCAATTATGGGAGTGAGGTATTGCACACAAGCCTTTTTTTTTCCCCTCTTTTTTAATACAGGCCTTTTTTAATGGCATTTTCATTAGCAGGAAATACCTGTTGACTGTAGAAAAATAATTTGCCTTGCTTTTTGAAAACTAAATTACCCTCTCTAAAAGATTAGCTGAAAAACACTGTATAAATTCATAAGCATTCCAGGTTAAATAACAAAATTTTGCTTCTTTCTGGTGACCCCTAGTGATGCATTTTGTGAGAGAGTTCAAGAGTAAACCCAACGAGTTATTTATTTCTGAAACACAGATAAGGCATCTGGAAGATTTTATCTGTGTCATTTTGCCACAAGCCCATAATTCGGGGAACTGGAAAATAAAGGCCCAGAAACTTATCAGTGTGTGATTGTTGATTTGAAACCCAAGTGAAGCTGTGGAGGAACGTGAGCTGGCAGTAACAGACAGCAGCAGAACAGCATCTGTAGGACAGGCACTGCCTAAAATCAGTCTCTTGGGTTTAAGATACCATTTACATGATGTGCTTATCATGAAGAAGTTTTACACATCTCTCCCCATATTTGCCTGTTTGCCTCATGATCTCAGTGTTGTTATTTAAAGAAATTCCCATCCTCTTTTGGCTCCTCTCAGGGCTCTCAGTGAGGTAAGATAGTGAAGCAAACAAGAATTGGGCTGCAAAACTGGGGGGAAAAGCAGACATTAAGTAGAATTTCATTTCTATTATCACAGATCTCTGGTATGGAGATCAAAACTTGTTTCAAACCCGTTTCATGAGGGTGCATCAGAAGGATGCCCCTCTCCCTGTTTGCCCGACCTTTCTATTGCATGTCTGCGAGGCAGAGCTTGTGGAACACGTAAATCCAGCATGAGAGAGAGCTCCTGGCTGTGCACACGCTGCTGCATTCCAGGGAAGGGCTGGATGAGAGAGCAGCAGCCTCCAGCCAGCTCTGCCCTGCTCCTGCAGTCTCTCTCTGTGGCCCATACAAATAAGAGACATTCGTATGCCCGAGTCATTCTGCTTCAGCCAAGGGTTAGAAAAGCAGCATCAGCAAAAGGTTTTGGTGCTGTTGTGCCTCGTACCCCTGTCCAAGGACTCTGCTTCCTTCCTTGCCCTGCTCAGAGCCTTCCTCGTCCCACCTGCTGTTCCCCAGCTCCTGCTCAGCCTTTTCCTTGGAGATTTTGTCTCTCCCAGAACTCTTGTTCCAGGGGAAAAGGGTAGGAATGCATTTCTTGCTTTGTCTCTAATGATAACAACAAGATAGAACTCTACATTTTTAGCAATTCTTTTGCACATCTCATCACCCTGCTCATGCAACTGAGTCTTAGTTTGATTCCAAATAAAAATGGAAGGGTGTGTGGCTAATTTCAAGCTCCTGTTATGAACCCTGCAATACCACGTTAAATTCAAGGCTTTTGGTCCTGTCCAGCTCCACTGATTTTCACTGGGAACAGAGCAGCCATACAGTGAGCAGAGTTTGGCTCATTTTTGCATTGTAACAGCTGTCCTCAAACTCATTTTCATTAAAAAAACCATTGAGACCAGCCTTACATGTCAGAGATTCCCCTTTGCATAGTTTTACATTTTTTCTCCTAAATCAAACTATGGAAAAAATAACATTCATCGTCTTAACATTTGTATTACTAATGCAAAGGAAGGCAAGAAAATTTCCCTTCTGTTTTTATAGCAGAAGATTTATTGCAGCTTGCTAGAAATTGGAGTGATTAAGTAATTTTAAAGACATTTCTGTCTTCTGAAGTTTTATATTTGGTTAAAGAACACGTTTTGATTTTGTATATGACAATATTTCTTCACTGTAATACAAATATTGCTGTCCTTCCCCAATGGGTCACAATGAAGTCAATAAAATATGCACAGAAGAAATGCAAGCAGCATTTGGCTCAATATAAAGATTGATAATGTAAGCACCTAAAAAAAGTACTTTTTATCATCATAACTCTCTCCTGGTTTTTTATAGTTTTCAGTGAGCAAAACAATCCATCATACTTGAACTTCATCCACGTTCCTGGAGCCAACATTTAGTACAAGTCAATTTTTAATTATGATATTTTTATAAAACCTACAATTTATTTCCTGATTTTGTAAGACGCTTTAAACAGCAAGTCATCGATATAAATTATGTAAATCTCGAGGGACCCCAAATTCATTAATCTGGCTGGATTTCACAGCAAAGCAGAATGCAGCCCAATTGCCTGGCTCTCCTTCCGATACCCCAGAGCAGCAAAGATGGGTACAGCAGTGAGGCACAGTGGGAATTCACCGTTTTACTTTAGAGTAGTAGGATTTTTAACCTTTTCAATAAAATGCCCATTATGCTAAGAATACCTGTTGCACTCTCACATTTGGGGCCAAAGGAAAATGGGTCTTTTAACTGTGAAAGGAGAACAAAGGTTCTCATCTACAGTACAGCACGAAGAGCGATGGACCCCTACTCAAACATACCGAGCTTTACAGTCAGCATGTCCATGAACTTGTGGCTATAACATTCCTGCAGAAAACCACAGCAAATCCTGTTGGCAGCAGAAGGAAATCTTCCCAGGAGGGCTGGGAGCAGAAGCAGAGGCCCTTTGGGAGCAGCAGCCCCATGCTGCTTTCCAGCCTGACTTTCTGCTTTGAAGGGAAACCAAAAAAGTCTCTTGTGCCAAACCCCTTCCCCACGGCCTTTCACTGCTACAGCCCAAGGGCTGCAGAGCTGCTAGAATGGTCTTTCCCCCAACCTGTGTGAAGCACAAACTCTCTTTTCTCCTTCCCATCTCCTGTTGCTGCTCTTTTCCCAGGGTCCCCCCCAGCCAGGGACTCCGGCAGCCTGTGAGGCAATCTCGCCTCTCCAGACCCAGCACCTGCTCCTCTCCCTTAAGCCATCTTGTCTGTGCCTCCTCTAAAACTTTTTTTTTTTTGTGGTTTTCCAGCTGTTCTCCCTTTTGGTGGCCACCTCAGTCCTTTCCAACAGCTATCTCTTTAGGCACAGCTGTGCTGGCTCCATCCCCAGCTGCTGGCAGCAGCCTTCCCTTCCCTTCCTTTGTGCGCCTGGACATCGCCTGCATCCTTCTGGAGGTGATGCTGTTAAAGCAGCATTGAGCCATGGGAAGGATAAGAACACAGCACAGGGATGAATGAGGATTATTTTTGCTCAGGCACAGGAGAGAGAATCACAGGATTTAGCCTGTATTCTTTAATAAAAAGAGTGTTTTGTGTGTCTCTATTTATTTTTCCTTTCAAAAGTAGGATGTGGTTATTGTGTGGGGCTCAGGCTACAGGAACTAACATCACCCAAGTTCCTGTAGACCAAAGGGAAAAGGAACTATTAGAAGGCAAAGCATCCTGGCTGTTAGGCCTTTCCAGCTTCTCTTGCTTTCAGTGCCTTTTCTTCCACTTTGTCAAAGTCTGTGCGAGAGACCAGCAGGTGAGAGGGAGCAACTGCAGCATCTGAGGATGTTTGCTAAAATGTAGTTGTAGGCTAGAGCACGATGGCTTAAAAAAAATTAAATCCAATGGCTTTTTTACCTTTCCTAGGGGACAATTCCCACACACTCCATTCTTTTTTCAGCACTTGAAACAGTTTCTCTTCCTATTTACAGAGTGAGATATACAGTCTGTGCTTCAGTTCATATTTTCTGAGCTTCAGATGCTCTTCTCCATATTAAAACATCTCACAGGCAAATGCATCTCCTTATTTATACTTCTTGTATTAACCCAGTTACATGGTGGCTATAAAATCCCATAATAAGAAATAAGAGCTCTCATTGCGCATTCACAAAGCCCTCCAAAGAACAGAGGAAGAACAGGCCATAAGTCTCATAAATCCAACTTAATTTATTCATAGTAAGAGTGCAAAAATCGGATATTTTTATATTCCAGGATATTTATGATAAGATGGTGAGTGTACAAACCTCCCCCAACAATAATTCAATAATTGATGATAAAATAACAAAATAGATAACAGGTTTCAAAATTCTTGCATCAGAAGGGTGAAATATTGAAAACAATAACATGGCTTGTAAGCAGTCAATCAAATCTGCAGTGGGTGAGGGCAAGAATATAATTTCAAAACTTTCAGAGCTCCCTGATCCCTGATCCAGAATCTTCTGCTTCACTGCTTCAGTGTCTGCAGTAATATGCAGATATTTTCCTTTCATCAAACATACCCAAGTAACCTGGCGGGGAGAGGTTCTTTGCATCATGCTCACTTTTGGTCTCCAGAAAGTTCTTCAGGCATTACACCCACAAGAGAAAAGGGGTGGTAGGAGAGACCTGCCTGTCCACTCAGGGTGGCTGGGGATATCTCTTTTTTTTTTTGCCTGCAACACAGAGGACTTGTTTTGGTCACACCCATGTTCTGAGAGAGAGAAAAGAGAGGATTTGGCAAATGCCACCACACAGAGCTCCCTCAGTGACATGATAAAAGCCCCTCATGAACCAACCATGCCATGGCTCTTGCTCAGTCCAAGTCCCCTGCTATAAAGGCAAGGGACTAATCCATTTTGGAAAAAAGATATTTTCCTCAAATCACCTGGATCTTTACCTTTCCAAAGGTAAAAATTCCCTATTTTCCACCTCAAATATGTTCACAGATGTTGCTCTTAAAGCAGATGTTTTCACAACATTCTCCCTTAGCCCAGAGCTCCCCTCCCTGCTATGCACATATCAGCAACACAAAATGCATCCTCGTTTTCCCTTTTGCTGGGCTAAGCAAATTAATTTCAACCTATACTTTAAAAGCAAGCTCTTCATTCTCCTGATTATCCTAATAGCCTTTCCCACTGCTTCTGCAAATCAGAACAAACAGGCAGGGATCCAAATGAGCTCTGTACAGTGGCACTAATTTAACTATTGCTCTACTGTATTTCCAGCACTGAAAGCAGCTTTTCACATTGCAGTGGAAGCAGTCACCTTGTGATCAGATAGTATATCCTCCTTTGATTGACCCAATTCTATTGTTAATTCTCAGCCTTGCTAATGTACTGCTCTGCCCTGGAAGTGTTCAAGGCTCATTTGTATGTGAACAGGACTTAAAAGGGTTTTTGGAGATGATTCTAGATAACAGTGTATAAGACATGTGCCTGCTCAATTCAATGCTGTTTGCTAGAGGAAGGAGGAAAATGAATGTGCAGCAACAAAGGAAATTCTGTGACTCAGCTAGAAAGGCAAAAAGCAGGAATCCAGTAAATATCAGTCTTTAAGGATAATAGCTTTCACTGTTCAGCTATTCTTCACAGGTTCCTTATCTAAAGCCTCTGTGGCACTCACTGAGGAGAGAGAATTCCAACCACGGAGCCTCACAGGAGAAAGGGATGTACACTCTGGGCCCACTTTTCCACCACTTGGCAATTATGAATGCTTTTTGTTGATAATTTAGATTATAAATCAAGCAAACAGGACCTTCCTACCTGGAAGGAAGGTTCTGATTTACAATATTTCTGCTGATAGGACCTATTTCTCTCATTTAAGATTGCTCAAGTGTATGTCAAGGTCAATTTCCTGTCAGGGGCCAACAATGCAAAATTTGTGCTTGCGTGATTTTGTGTGATTATGAAATCCTCTTGCTGCTCTCAGAAACTGCAGCACAAGCAATCATTCCTGCTTTGTTCTTTCCCATTTAAGTTGCTGTGAAACACTCCACAAAATGTAAATGCAAATGCGGATCCTCCTGCTTCCTGCCTGACAGCAGCTTACTAAACTGATGGGGAATCTCTTCACAGCTCTGCTTTATTTTATCGTCCCCTCCCCCCGGGCATCCTGGTGAGTCTATCTTTCTCTAGGAGAGATAAGATATCCTGCCTGCCTTGTTAAAACCCAGCTTTGGGAGCAACACACAGCACCACCAAAGCCCCGGTGAAGTTTGCCTGCCTCCACCTCCCAGAAGTGCATTCCATCCACACATCCAGGAAGGACCAATCCTACCCTTTTCTTCATAGTCACAGGGGGGTTTTATGACAGCAGGAGGTGCTACCTGGGGCTTTAATCAGCAGAATAATAATTCCATAGCCCAGATGGCCTTGGAGGCCACCACAGTCCTTTGTCCCTTGCCATGTACAAAAAACAGGAAAGTCAGACAAAATATAGACATGTTGAAAATAAAAACACCTTTTCCTGGAGTGAATTAGATAATAATTTTATCCAAGACCTGTAGGAGAAGATTATTTATTGCTGTCTGATGTCTGCAGAGAGCAACAGTTTCATCTTAATGATGCTCTGGCATTCACACTTCAGTCCTCAGCAAGCACTCACAATTAACATTAAAAGGGTGCTACTTATGCATCAGTTTCTGTATTTGACTTGAAGAGGCAAATGAATAAAGCTAAATAAATGTGAACTGTTAGACCATGGGACTTAGTACGGTTTTGGAAGCAGGAGATGGAAGTTTTAATTGCAGACAGAAAGATTTCGAGATCACTGAGATCGCTTCCATCCGACACTAATGGCTGTGGTTTCCCAAATCAAACCCCGGAATTTACAGCCAGGCTCAGCACCCACTTTGCTTAGATCCCTTTTTTACAAGCAGTAATGACCACTAATGAAACAGCCAAAAGCCCAGGTGGCTCTCCCGCAAATGTACATTTCAGAGCCTCGAGACCTGATCCTGCAGCTGCCAGCTTCACCCTGGGAAAACCATTAGCAGCTGGCTTCACATCTAGGAAAAGAAAATGAAATATGTTGCATTTTCACAGCCATCAGTCAGCAGATGCGGTGCCAGGAAAGCTTCATAATGATGTAGATATCACCAACTGACTTTGCAAGAAAAAAAAAAAGTACTTTTCAGGGGGAAAACGTATGCAAAAAACCCCAAAATATGATCTCAGTGTACATTTGTTTGTGTGGTGTGATCCCTTTCTTGACAGTGTTCACCTAAGGATGGCAGCAGGAGGGCACATTTCCTTTCAGCCCTCAGCACCACCTCACTGGAGCCATGGCAGGGGGCTCGGCCCCAGCCCTGCACGATTAAATGAGTGTCTTTGCCCACCCTGCTGAGATTTCTTTCTACCCTGTGGAGAAGGAAGTTCTGAGAGCAGAAGACCTTAAAATGAAAAAAAAGCTGGAACTTTAGATTTGCAGAAGGATGCAAGTAATCCCAGAAACAAATAAAAAAATATTAATGAATAAAATGTCACTTTTGGCATTCGATTGGGTTTTTTTCTTAATGTTCTGCAAAATGGCTGAAAATTATCAGCAGCATCACTGCTCCTAAGTGCTGTATTTCCAAATGTTTTTATGCTTTTACCCTTTTTTATTATCTTCAGTGTTTTCCTGAGAGAGACACTGAAATGTCTGGCATGACTCATGCTGTGAGCAATCCTTCTGTGAGAACTGAATGAAAACAGGCTGATAACCAGGGAGATTTCATTAAAAAGAGCTCAGCCCGGTGGCTGGTTACATGGGACGTTATTGAAATTATGCTTGTAGAACTCCAGTACAGTCATATTGGTTTAGCTCATGTTCTCCACGGCACAGGAGAAAGTACCTTTGTCACTTCAGTGGAGAAAGGTTGGAGATGATTGAGGTAAAACAGCGGGAGGAGACCGATATGATTAAGTCACCCAGCCAACTGCCCATGTATAACACTGTAATGGAGGGGAAAGCAGAGGGCAAACCAAAATTAAGTCAAAAGGACACGGGAGACAAAAGGCTACACATAAAGGACGTGGAGAGGATGTACACTGAGCTGATTTGTACAGCAGGCAGAGTTTCACGCCCTGTATTCAGATATCTCCTGTTAATATCGACGGGAACTCTGTACTAACTAGTGCAGGAATGGACAGTCTGTTTAGTGAACAAGCATGGAGAGAGGCATGTTTAATTAATTTTACAGTCATGGGCAGAAAGGTCAGATGACAGCCTGTGAGTTAAATCCCCAGCAGCCAGATTGGACAAGAGAAGAAAAAAAAAAAAGTACAAGGGAAAAAAAATGTATTTGAGAGAAAAGCAAGGTCAAGTCTGGACTCACTCTGGTGATTGTTCACACCTCTTCAGCAGAAAATAAGGTCTTAATTTTGCTGCAGGTCACAAGGTAAGAATAGCCTTATTGCAGGAAATCTTGGTCACTTCAGAGACAACATAGACCACTTTAATTGGTTCCCTCTGGGTAGAGCAGTGTAGATACAAGTCACAAAACAAATGCTCACATGAGACATGGGGCAAGCAGGGTACCAGCACTGAAGACAGCAGCACTGCCTGGTGCAATCAGACACTCCTTACACACTGTGGAACTTTCTACAAATGTATATATTCACTAACAAGTATATTTATTATTCTGTCCTTTTCCAGTGGATAAGGAACCACCAAAGCGTGGAACAGTGACAGATGCAAGTTACAATCCCAGGCAGGAGGTAAAACCCCAGCTCCCTCCAAGGCAAGGAAGCACTCGGTGCCCTGAAGAACCTGACAGGACACTACCCAGCACCAGGGCAGAGCAAATATTTCCCCTTCCATCTGTCAATTACACACAAAGTCACGGTGGGAAGTGCTCACCAACCAGGAAACCCCAAAGCTGCAGCTCTTTGCACCACGCAGTTTGCTCCTCGTGCTGGTAAATTGTGATCCAGAGGCACCTGTAAATTGGTGCCTCTGTGGCACCACCATGCCCAGATTTCCTCAAGGACTGGTGCTTCCTGCAGCTCCCAGGATAGATGACACTCCACTGCAGAGCACTGAGCCAGTATTTCATGTCACTCTTGTGGTGAGCACATGGCTTTAATGCATGTGTTGCTCAAAGTAGCAAAACCCTACTTGGAAATGCCATTCATTTCCAGACAGGCTTCTTCCTTCTTTATAATACTGACTGGGTGCTTAATTTGCAGTCATTAATTTGCTTTCATAGCCTTTGTGGGGTGAAGGCCACATAATATCAATGTTAAAGGCAAAGAAAGTAGTTCACACCCATTACCAGGGAAGAAGAGAAGGTAATATAAAGGGAATAGAAATGAATTCAAAGTCTCTTTTCTTCATTTTTCTCAGAGATATTTCATTACAATCAGATATTTAGCAGTTTGTTTCAAGATGTTAATAAGAACACAAGGCACAAAAAAGAAAGAGCTAAAAATGGGTATACCACCTTGAGTAAAAACCAAATCATTTTTGGAATCAAAAGTTGCCTTCAAAAACAAACGCAGAACTTCTGACATCCAAAAGGGCAAAAACAGAGGCAAAAATTCAGTGCTTAACAAGAGAAAGTGAAAAAAAAAGGATGTTTTGAGATGCTACAAACCAGCCAGACTGCCTTCCATGCAGGTTCCTAATGACTTACAACTTGCAGAGTTACTAGGGAAAATTAAGAATGAAATTTGTTTCTAAGCATGGTGCACATAAAACACAGCAACTCATTAGACCTGTGCACATGGATTTGAGAGGCCACAGCTGGACTACTGTGACTAATTTTGATCATCCTACTGAAATAAAGCTGGACAAATTAGAGGCAGTTCAGAAAGGGAGCTGCAACGCTAACAAGGGACCTGGAAATGCAACCTGAAAGGAAAGTGAAAAAGGAATAGGCTTACCTTAGAGAAGGGAGCACTGAAAGGAGCTGTGTTTATTCTTCTTACACGTGGAGCAGAGAGGCAACAGCTGGCTGTTCCTCATAGCCACAGATGGTGGAGAAAGAGGGAGACCAACCTGAGCAGGGCTGGAACACCCTTAGCCAGGATTTAAGTGGTGAGAGACCTTGTCTGGGAGATCAGTGTTCCCCCATTCACCTGGAACTAGAAGGGGGACAGAAAAACCCCACAGGTGCATGTCTTAGCAACCTTAAATCCTCCCTCAGAAAACAGGGGAAATAAGGTGGTTGGAAGAAGCTGGTGTGGGTTATTAGGAGCCAATTGCCCCATGTGAGCTAATCCTCTTCTCTCACAGCAATACTGCTCTAGTAAGAGGCAAGTATGAGGTGTGGGATACCCTGCCTTCAGCAACATCTCCAGGACAAGAAGTTAATGGTCAGAGAGACAGGGAAATGAACCTGAATGTGTCCCATCTGCTGAGGTGTCTGATCTCTGAGCCCAGAGCTGCCCAAAGCAGAGCCAGGCACAGAGCTGCTCTTCCCTTTCATGAAAAGCACAGAGACTTTTTTTTTTCACTCTTTCACACTGAAATGAAACAAAATTCCTTTGAAATGTTTAGTAAAAGCACATAGAAAGAGAGGGAAAGGGAGAAAGAGCCTCTTCTCCCCTTTGCCCACACCCACCACCCCCTAGTAGCTATCAGCCCAGAAGATAGTGACATTAATTTGGGAAGTTTTGCTCAGGCAGATCCAGAGCAGAGCCCAAGCCTCTCAGTTTGTGGTTTCTCATGTGCTTTGATTATGCCAAAGTGCAGAGCTTTCTCCCTTTTCTTTCCTCCCTTTTTCCCCTCCAGCAATTCTGTACTAAAAATCACACAACAAAAACTTCAATGGAGAAACACACTCTGTGAAAATCTCAGCTGTGGCGAGTCAACATTTTCCAACAGGAAAAAAAAAAAAATCATCAGAAAGCTCACAGCCAGCTCCAACATCAAGATTTTGGAGGCAGCTAAGCTTTAAGTGCCTCATATTTCTGCATATCAGGGTCGTCAGTCAGGCACCCAGAAAACAAGGAGCACAGGAGTGATGATCACCTCTGACACGGCTGGAGTGACTTATCCAGCATGACACAGCCCCCCGTGGCAGCCCTATCCATCACCTCCTCGGGGCAGCATTCCTGGAGCCATTTTTTTCCTCCAAAACATCAATACCAGCTAACACTTTTTAAACACTGTCATCCATTTCAGTCAATCTTATTCTTCATAATTTCAGTTCCTTTCTGTTGGGAAATTGGAGTGTATTTCATAGTGTGAAGTGTCAGGAGAACAACTGCGTCAAGGAACAACATCCTTTCCCTTGCCACTTCTATTTGTTTGCTTGAGCAAAGTGTACACATTCACCTCAGCAAGAGATTAACTGTTCTGATGCACCACCACAGCCCGAGCATCTCTCAGACATACTAAAAACCTCAACATTCAAAACCTCTGCATGACCAGAAATCAGATTTTGAGGTAGTTTCGTCCTGCTACCCAGCCTTCTACTGCTTTTATCTTCCTTCATAATACTGGATCACTTAGATAAAATCTTAATGGTGAGGCTACTGCTTGGCTGGGTTCTCCATGCCATTGCCTCAGCCTATTTTTATGCAATAATCTCCCAAAGAGCTTATACTTTTCACTTTTATCGGCCAAAAAGCATACTGGAATTAACATATGGTACCTCACTCTATTCCCTTTCTACTGAATCCAAATACTCAGGGGCAAGTTGTCAGCAGGGAGGGAGTAAAACAAGCACGTGAAATCTGTGCCAAGCCCTAAGCAGACAAGGGTGTGAACAAGCCCTCCTTGTTGCTGAGCAGCAGGGGACTTCTTGGAGTCCTCTCCTCTGAGGGACCCGAAGATATTCCCCCAGGGCAGCACTGGAGGCCCTGAGCAAGTGAATTTGCAAAGTTTTTTAGGGAATTGTTGGGAGCTGCTCAGAGAGATAAGTCCTGCATCAAAACAACTCTTAGCTCTCTGCTAAGAGCACACACTGGGCAATTTAGCATCCCTAAAGCTCACAAATTTTATCCCATGTGTGACAAATGGGACTGTGCAATCCCTGGGGTGTGTTGTTGGATGCAGGGGGATTAAATGACCTTCCCCAGTCCTTTCCTGCCTTGTTTGCTTTGACCTTCCATTGCAGGGCCCAAGTGCCCTGTAGTTCCTTGCTCCTGGCTTGGCTTGGACCTCAGGACAGCAGGGACAGGCAGCCTGCTTCCCCCAGGGCATCCTTCTCTTCCTCCTTCCAGCAAGGTTTTCCCTTGTAGACAGGAAATTTTCCCTCCTGTCGGCATAAGAGGTGCTAACTCAGCTGTAGTGTTAATTTTACTTGGGCCAGAGGAAGTGATTAATTGGTCCGTTTATTCTCTTTAATCCTGACGTTGTTTGTTAACAGGTCCAGCTTCTGCTTGATCTGGCAGAAAAACGTGGACTCTTATTTTAGATATTATCCAAATATATACACCTGTCTTTTAAAAAGGGTGAAAATCAGTCTCTTCTGTATATTTCATGTGTCACACATATGATCACATGTCAGTTCTTTACATCCCACTCTCAGGAGAAAGGAGATTTATCTTAATGACTATTTGCAGAGGCTTTTGCAAAGAGCTGGACAGTCATTTCTCGTGGAATCACAGCCAAAATAACCTGCTGTTATAAGAAATCTTGGAAAAGACTTTGGTGATGAGAAAATACTGCAAATTATTATTGAACATAAGACTTAATCTGTATAAAAATCTGTGTCATTCTTGGCATGAAGTCTATATCCTAAGAAAGGTTTGCCTTGAAAGAGAAAAGGTAATTTTTCCTACCTTAGAAGAAGATTTTAAATGATGGGACACATTCCAAGAATAGGTCTGAGAAGAAAATATGAAGACTTCAATCCTATGATCAGAGTGATAATGTTTTTGGTCCCTGATTAAAGAGAAAAATTCCACTTTGATGTGCTCTCTGCAGTCAGGAGTCAGAATGAATAAGCAACAAATACCAAGAAATGAGCTTGAGAGAAATACAGAGATTAACTGGTTCATGTGGCCACCTGGAGTCAGACCTGTCCTGCATTATCCCTCTCAGTGACTGAGACCCCAATGCCAGATCAGACTGGCTGGCAACATGAACACATTTTCATTGGGACCGTGAAGAATTGCAACCCTAAATGTCCAAAACTGTAGTGAGGGCAGCTGTCTCTCAGGGTGGATGAAGACTCTGTCGTGCTGTTGAAGAAATATGTAAAAATCTTGCAGGAGGATCATGGGGAGGTATTCATTTGGGTGGTTGATCACTACAATATGGGAGATAAATCAGAATTAGACATCCTTGCTTGAGGTGATTTGCATTTTGGACCTGGCTGTCCAGCCAGAATAAAAACATTTAAATAAAAATAATTCTAAAAAAGAGCTCATCCTACAGAGCAGTTCATGTGAATGAAGGAAATGGAGATAAGGAAAACAAAACCACAGGAATAATGCTCCTTGGAGCAAACCCAAAGCTGTGAGGGCCCTTGGGGGTGTGTTTTGGGTTAACAGGGGGTTAAAATGGCATCGGTGACATTTTTCCCCACATCAGCAAGTTCTACCATAATTTCATTTTGAATCTGACAAGCTATTTAGCCTAGAGAAAAAGAGCTATATTTTTCCAAAAGTTTAATTTTTTTTTCCTTTCAATGTCTTTGCAAATGAAATGCCTCAATGCCTCCTGCTTCCAAGATGTTTAATTTTAGGTTGAAGAGGAGTTTAGCTTGAATTTCAGTATTATCAATCATTCGCTGTGATTTTAAAGATTTTATTTCTCTGGGAAAATTGAAAGATTTTACTTTAGTTCGAAATAAGTAACTTTTCCTCAGCGGACCAGTGAATTGCAAATCATCTACACACTAAATCTTCCATGTGCTGGCAACATCTGTTCAACAGTTGCCTTTTTTCAAAATTTACAGCAGCACACCACGATAGCCATGTCTTTCTGTCCCTCCTACATACAAATTTTTCACTTTCTGCTTTGCTCTGGGTGCTGTCTGCGCTTACATTATTGCAGCAGAAAAATGCACATTAGCATCTGTTAATCCTTTTATACCTCAAGCCTTCACATGTTTGTCCAATTCTGCTTTTCATTGTGCCTTCATGTCTCTGGAATAGCCTCAAAATTCCAGATACAGAAAAATAACCCAAAGTGTATCCTGGCCCTGTGGTGCTGCTGGAAGGCTATTTTAGAATTAAGATAATTCAGTGCCTTAACTGTGTTTGCTGGATCCCTGGGAGCCAACTTTTACCCCACTTTGCAGGGATTTAGCCATTCAGATATCATTAATATCGAGCCATGCTGCTGAATCTACATGTTCTGTGAGGGAGTAACCTAGATTTGAGTGCCTTGCTTTGCACCAGACACTTGTTTCAACAAATAATAGAAAGGATTAAATGGAACTTGACTTGAGCTTACAGTGTTACTGTGGCATGACAGAGGAGGAATGAGAGGCTGAGGAATATCTACCAAGATCTTCACAGTAAATTTGGACCATGGCTTTTCTTCCACACCACATCTTAAAGCCTTTGTGGGTTAAAAATAGAATCCTAGAGTGTCCTGAGTTGGAAGGGACCCATAAGGGTCATTGAGGGAGAGCTGGGAGATCATCACAGAGAGTTGCAGTTCCTGGCAAAAGGATAAGTTTGCTTAAATAATGTGGGGTGAGAATGAGAGTCCAGCAAGGAGGCTGCAGAACATTTTGGTATTAGACCTGTAGCTTTTCTTCAAGAAAATATGCATTTTGTAAACAGAATTAAACATGCATCAGTGCAAAGGAAAATTCAAAGAAGGGAAACAGCATTGGAAGTTGGCAAAGTTAGAGTGTTCTTGTTTATATTGAATAGTTAACAAAATTACAGAAAAGAGAGTGGTTTCAGTGGGAGGGGAATGGAACAGACAAATGCTCAAGCCATTGCCCCAGCACATGGCAGTCATAGTTTGAAGTCAGGGAAAATCATCCAGCTCCGAATCTGCCCATGAAGCTCAAACCCAGCAGAAAACATCCCCAAGTCACTCTGCTCCTCTCACCTGTTTGTTTGCCTTCTACTGGTCCTGTTGTGCAGCCTGTGCTCCAAACACAGCCAGTGCCTCTTGGAGCATTCCCACTGCTTGCAAGCAACATTTATACAACACAATTAACCACCAGGGCCGAAAAAGGTTAACGGGATCCTCCTTTCCAAATGCAGAAAGACGAGCATTGTGGGGGATAAAAAAAGCAAAAGTGTTCTTGAGGTCACCTGTGGGTAAATGTGAAAGGTGCAAGGGCTGCAGAGCAGCGTGGGCACCACCACTCCTCAGCCTATCACACGCAAACCCCTTTTTGTTCGTGGGCTGACAGGCAAATTATCCAAACCCCGGGGTTAAAAACATCATCACATTTCTGTGCCACCCCACCCACACCGGGGGTACAGCAGGAGGGGCAATAGCCACTCCCGCACATGGAAACACAGCTGGCTCCTGCACTTTTTGCAGCTGTAGGTCCGCACCGTGGCTTTTAAAGTGGCATTTGAAGTTTTAGGGGTAACAAAACCTTCTCTGAACTGGGTTAACTGTAGAAAATGACAGAAAAATTGCTGCCAGGACTTCCACGCTAAGTTTTAGTTGTGTGTGCTTGCGCAGGATGCCAGCAGGTGCCAGACAGATCTACCAACACAAACCCTCTGCTCTCTAACCAGCTCCTAGAGTAGATTCACAGAATCACAGTCATTAAGACTGGCAAAAACCTCCAAGATGATCAAGTTCAACCTCTGACCAAACACCACCTTTTAAACTAGACCAGAGCACCGAGTGCCACATCCAGTGAATTCTTGAACACTTCCAGGGATGGTGACTCCACCACTTCCCTGGCAAGTCCATTCCAGTGCTTAACAACCCTTTCAGTGAATAAATTTTTCTGGTGTCCAACCTGAACCTCCCCTGGCTCAGCTTGAAGTTACATCCTTTTGTCATAAAACAACTCATAAAACACAGCCCAGAAATGACCAAAGCCTGACACTCACCAGGTTTCACATAATCAAATTTTACAAGTTTCAAAAGCAACTCAGCAATGACTGCAAATTGCTAAAGAATAAAGTAGCAAATGATAAATTGATTGCCTGCTGTTTCTTTGTGCACTAATTTGTGTTATGGCTTTCCAATCTGAAATTGCTTGACTAGATTTTTGCTGATTGTTTTTATTTTTAGCTCAAATTGCAAATGAAATGACTGTGGTAACCTGACTGCATCAACTCTAATGAAGAATTGATCAATTCTCATATTGTAGGGATTTTCTGAACACTGATTTCTGGCGTATCTTCTTAGGATGAAAATTACAGTTATTAGCCAATCATCAACTAAGAATGCAAAACTGAGTCTTGTTCTGATAACAGAAAGATGGAAGAAAACCTGAAATACTGCCTGTCTGCCTATAATCACCTTGTTTTACCTATGGATGGAGATACACAGATAACATTTTCAGTTCAATTATTCCCTAGAAAAAGAATTGAGATCTGGTTGCTTCCTCCTTCGGTTCAGAAATGTTATTTTTTAAACCGTTTTTCACTAAAAGGTATAACTTTATTTTATAATCTGAAAGCATACTCTCACTGTTATCAGGCAAGAAGGAGGTGGAAGAGTGGAATTGAAAGCTCGGCATGGAAATGGCTCCATGGAAATAAAAAATTGCTAGGATTCATCTCATCTGGTGAGAAGAAGCTGTATTGTGTTATCAGTGTCTGAGGAGGAGAGTGGCTCCCATTGAGAATACTCCATCTGGAAATCTGATTTTCTTCTACTTTCTGTCTAAAGAACTAGAAAGTGCCAGTGCTGTAGCTCCTGTAAGAAGCACCTCGTCAACCGTGGTGGAGGAAATCCCCATCCCATTCCAACCCACCCCTGCATGGGAAACCCTCCCACAGCCCGATCAGCCACTGAGGGACAGAGCTCATTTCTGCCTCAGGGGACCTTCTGAGGACACAGACCTCCCCAGCACACTTCTAAGCCAGCAGAAGCTTCAAAACACACAAACCTACGCTGTGATCAAAGTTAATTCAGTGTAAATGAGAAGAAATCAGTAGGTTTGCCTTCTGCACGGCTGATCCTGATCAGGGCACAGCTGCCTATAATACGCACCATATGGGGCAACAATTGTCCCCTGTTTGTTCCTGTGCCCCCCTAATCCCCCGTGTCCCCGTGAAAGTGCAGATCTGTACCTGCAGCTCTGGCTGGATGGCCACAGAAAGTCTTTTGGCTTTACGTACATATAATTATGTATAAACATCTCCATAATGTATATAACATCTCCATAATTATGGAGATGTTTTTTCTTATTATGGTAATTACATCCTAAAAGGTTGCACAGGTAGCAGCTGTAAATGTGGTGAAGACTCAGCTGATACCAGCTGAGCTGCATTTTCTTTTACATCAAAAAGCAATTTTACCTGAAGGCCTTATAGGTTCCTGGAACCTTGCTATTTTTATTGATGCTGCTACTACTCCTGGCAAATAAGCAGAGATCTGTGGAGCAACCAAAGCAGAGATGACCCCAAACAAAAAAGGAAAATTAGTGCCTGTTAGAACTGAGAATTGAGAACTAAATTCAACTAAATAAAAATAACAAATATGTTTATCTGTAGGTTTTTGTATATAGGAACTGAAAGTTTTGCTGTTTCATGGCATGAATAGGTGTCACCTGACCTCTGTCAGGTGCCAGACACACAACCAGGTGTGTGAGATTCCCTGGAATATCATCATGGCTGAGGGAAAAAGCTGGATGGAACTGATACAATCCTGCTTCTATGGGAGGAAAGGCACTGATTTATTTTAGTTTTGAAGATACCGTGACTGTATGTACAGAATCTGTGCCTTTCGAAAGTTGAAGAAACAAACAGTGAGGATTGCTGATAAATTTGGGTTTTAGAAATCTATTAGGCTTAATGTCGCAATTCCACGGTTGGGAGTACTCAGCTTTATCTTATCACAGTGGCCAGGCAGGCTGCTGGCTATTTCCAGCTCATGACCTTTTATTTCAATATTTTTTAAATCCATCCAGAGTGCTATAATGCATGAGAAGAACTTTTTGCGTCCACAGCAGGAGCTGCTATGTGCTCGAGCATGTTCCATATCAGCTCTCTCCAACTTTTCACACAGCAGACAGCCCACAAGGGGACGAAGGACAGGCTCAAAGAAAACCTAAATTTTGGTAGGATGGGGCTGTGATCCTTCCAGGTTTGTGCATAAGCTGGGAAGTGGAGTCTGTGTGCATTACTGCAGCACTGTAACGAATAAAGCCTTACTCCAAGGGCAAGAGGGAACCCAGCCATTGAACCTAAATGTCAGAGCCCTGACAGAAAAGCCCATTACAGACACGTGAAGAGAGTGTGGCTGCTGAAGCACATTGTGCCAGTGAATGGGATGAATAACAGCAATGAGGAATAGCAAAACAATAGCAGGAAAAATTGCCTCATCACCCCGCATCCATCAGGAACTAAATCACACCCAGGACACGCACATGGACCTGGCTTTGGCAGCGCTAAGCTGCACTCAGAGCCCCTTATCTGCTCACCAGCCTCTGCTGCATCCTGGAAGCACTGACAGCAAGTGAGTGGTGACACTTTCCCCAGCATAATATCATCCACACACACAGCACTGCATTGAGGAAGTGCAGGAAAATGTGGCCAAAATTCAGCACTATCCATGGGAGCAGTCTGGAAAAATGTGTGGCTTGCCAATGGTAATTAGCCAGTGTCGTGGCTGAGGCATAGAAACAACTCCAGCTCTCAGAGGGGTAAACCATGGAGATCAAATTTCCATCTGAATAGAACCCAGTGGGTTCTAAAATCAACACCTGTGAGTTTGGTTTTGCCGCTTCTATTTAGAAAAGCTACATTTATGAGTGTATGTTCAACTGAGATTAGGAGGTAAGAAAGACCCTTTTCGTTTGATTTCACTTTTTCATTCCGAGGGATGAGAGCAAAATAGACCAATCAATAACAATAATTATAATTTTCTTTTTATTGATTGCTCAGAAGCCCTTAAAGGCATCATCATTAATTTAGAGATAACTTGAGGAAATTTATTAGATTTTGAATTCTGTTGTGACACAGCAATAGTAGGTGATTTCTATATTCAGATTCTCAGCCTGCCTGGCTCTAGGGCTGAGCCAGAATGAGTGAGGAGGAGACTTGGTAAAATATAATAGAGCTATTGACACAATTTGTCTTTGCTGTTTTTTATAACTGGCACATTCAGTAGATGAGGCTGCATTTTGCAAAGCAGGGTATCTACTGACTTCACCTGGCCTGCACATTGCTTTTTATCCATGTGGTGTTTCCTGTCCTTTTTGTGTCCACCACGTTATCCATGAACAATTTGCACACTGATGAGAGATGCCAGACACTGATTCTTGGAGACTGAAACATTTTAAAGGACAACACTTCTGCTGGGCATTTCTTGGCTCGTTCCCTTCAGTTGGCCACATATGCATCATCCCTGAAAATAAACATTCCTTCATCTTCCCTATTTATGGAGCACTGAAGAAAGCGCTTTTCAACCTACCCCCTGTGACAGTTCTCTAAACTCCACTGTAACCTGCCAGGAAGTTCCTCAGACTTTGCTCACACTCCTCACAGGACCCCTTGTTTTCACCTATTTTGTCAGCCCCTCTTGACACCTCTTCTGGCCCCACACAAAATATTTCTCTGCCTGTCTCTGCATCCTTCTGTGTGAGCTGTGTGTAGCTCATTATTCTGCACTTTATTCAGGGGATACACAGACTAGAAGAAAAGTCTCACATTATCAATTCCTCCTTTTGAAACCACAAGTTAAAAATAGAAATGCAAGGCAAGATAAGAGATACAAGCATGAATAAATAATTGTTTGCTCTGGAACTGAGCATTGGCCCTTGATTTGTCGATAGTTTATCGTTTTACTCACTAGAAGACCAGGATGATAAGTGACCTTGTTCCCAGACAAATGAAATTCAGCTGCATCATAAAGAACACACCTTCAGACTGTAGGAGGGTTTTATTCTCACATCTGCCTGTTATTCAGTACAAATAACATGTATTAAGTGTCATATTCTTTTCAGCAGGTGCTCAGCCTCTTGCCTCTTCCTGGTCAAAATTTCTGTAATTACATTCATTTTGCACAATGGTTCATTTATCTCTATCAATTTTGCCTTATGAATGTTTTGTGACTTGTTCAAGACCCTGCCATTATGAGTATGTGGTGTTTGTACAATGGGCTTCCTTATCATTTCAGTTCAGTAGGAGGTTCCTCTGCTTCTGAAATCCCTGAAAATAGTTTTATTTATTAGCTATCAAGGTTTTTAAATACAATTTTTATGTTTTATCTACCAGAGGAGCACTCATGGTTCAAGCATTTTAATGTAGTGATCACTGTCACATTCACAACAAATTTCTGCTTCTGAATATCATTAAGAATGAAATTTTTTGTCATCAGCAGGCAGAATAATTGAAGTAAAATCTTGGTAAGTATTGGTGAAATAAGGCAACAACTTTTATCTCTAATAAACTGTCAGATGCCCCTTAGCTACAAATATCTTATCTGTTAATAGATGTTTGTTCACCTGGAACCTGCGTCCACCAAGAAGAATTTTTAAATGTTGTCAGATCAGTTGGATTCTCTTGTTATTTGAACACATCCATTAGGAGCTTGGAAAGAATGTCCCTTTCCCAACATCTGCCTTTCCTTCTCTACAAAAACTCTCTTTCAGTGTGTGGTAAATCATAATATGGGGAAGTGATGGCACTGACCTGCTGAAAGCTTCAGAAACCCTTACCTGAGCTTTTCTACATCGCTGACGTGCAGCCCCTGAGCATGGAAGTGGCTGGTGATTAAAAAATTTCCTTCTGTTTCTAAAACAGAAAGAGAAGAAAGGGAACACATCCTTTGTCTGCAATTAATTTGGAGTTATGGCTTATTAGCCTCAGCATTTCAGACTGATTTTTCCAAACAAAAATCTGTCATAACTTTCCCATGAAGAGGAAGTCAAACACATCAGAAAAGGTTTTGTTCCACTGTGGATTGTAAGAAACAAAAAGTGGAAGAGTGAAAATCTGCCAGGGAGCAGGGGGACTTCAAAAATTTACCATATGTCCTATAAATGTCAAAAATATGAGTACTCACACACACTTTGAAATATGTATTTTTTCACACACATGTATGCATACATGCTTACACCTACATGTGTTTTGGGGGAAAACTACAGATTGTGTCCCCATCATCTGTAGAGATGATGGCAAGAGGGAAATCTGCATGTGGGGACACATCTTTCCTGTCACAGGGCAATCACAGCCCATCACCAAATGCTGCTGTTGGTTAACATTGCCTGCATCAGCCACTGGCTTTTCATTCACCCTCCACACAAAAGTTATTTTACAATTTGCCAGCTATTTCCCAAGGCTCTAGAATGCCCTTTAGATATATTGTGTGGCTTTGCCTGAAGCAAACATGCACCTCAGGCTTGTGGACTATATTTCTTTCAGGGTTTCCTGGCTGCCATCACCTATTGATATTATTTGATTTGCAGCTGCTATCCAAAGCAAATAAACAAAATCTCACAACTTCTTAAACCTTCCTCCACGTAAGCCACTGATATTTACTAGGAGCAAGAGGGACAGGTAAAGCTCTATTACACTTGTACTCACCTGTCTTTAGAAATGAAAGCAAAGGTTTAGCAAATTATTTCCATGCGATTTCTCAGCCTGACACTCTTAAGTTTCCTGGCTTTGTCCCTGATATGGCTGATGCTTCTTCCCATGGCCATGAGCACCAGCCGGGAGGGACAGACCCTCAGCAAACGCCTGGTGGTCCCAAAGCAGCATTTTTTCCACCAATACCTCTGCCCAAGAAGTGTACAGGTGACTCAGCTCTTTGCAGAGAATCCAGGTGCCAACCTGAGCGGGTGTTTCAGGTGTTAAACGTGCGGGTCTGTGAGGGGAGTATCCCAAAGCAACACCCTAAAAACACCTTTCCATACTCTTGTTTGGCTGGTCCCTGGTACAGCCCTGTGGAGCCTCAGTGCCCCCTGGTGCAGTATGGACCAGCACAGAATGGGATTCCAGGCTGTCCCCAGGACCTGCTGACACGAGTGTCTTCCTCCAGCTGAGGGCACATCGAGGTTTCCTTTAGCTGAGAGCCAAATCCCCTGTCCACAGCAGCATATTCAGTTCAGGTATCCGCCTCCTGCTCATTTCCCATGGGATATTTCTGGATGCTTCTGCCTTCTGCAAGAGGCTTTCCTCTCCCCAGCAAGCCCATGGGCTGCCCCTCTTCTCCCACACATTTACAGATGACTCTCAACACCCAGACATCAACAGCAGCATTTCTCAGGGCTTCGATGGAGAGAGGCTTTTCCCCAAGGAACCTGCTCTGTCACGCCACCAGAGTTACTCAAATGTCGTTTTCACTTAGCAGATACAGCAGGTATTATTATTTGTTTGCTTTTAGTGTCAAAAAGGAGCTACTCAGTGTCTCTTTGCCACAACTTGCTGCCAAAAATTTGTTACATTTAAAAGGAAAGAAAAGCTTTTAAGTCTAGTAAAGCCAACAAATTCTTATGTCTTAGCAACAGATCCTTGCCTGTAGTGAATTTGGTGGTGGGTCAAGAAGCAGGTCTTTGCAGGAGACTAAAGCACCAAGTACATCCAACATTTAATTCCAGCCATTCTCTGGACAGGGAGCCACAAAATCTCACTGCAATGTTTAATTTCTTCCTGAAGGAAACCAGAATGGTCATAATGACCAGCTCCCTAGAAAGCCAGGTTTTTTTTTTTAAAAAAAAAACCCTTTAATACAATAATTGAAATAGAGCTGGATTAAATTAAATTTGTAAATTTATCTTGTGTAAGAAAATAAATATTTATTTTTAAAGGCAACCTAGTCTGCATAGCCCAAGAGCAGCAGTGGCTCTGTACTTGAGGTGGATGTGGACATGAAGGGGGACAACTGGGATAGTGAGCCCTTCGTAACTGTCCACAAGTCTGGCACCTGCACCTGAATTAAAAAGGAAAGGAAGGAATGGAAGGGATGGAAGGGATGGAAGGGAGGAAGGGAGGAAGGAGGGAAGGAAGGAAGGANGCTTTCATGTCTCGCCCTGGGAATAAAATCAACTCTCAGTGCTGCTTTAATCTACACAGACTCTGGAAGCAAATCCAAAGGAGGCACAGAGGAGGAATGAATTCTGATATATTCCTGATAAACACCCCCAAATACCAGAGTAAATGGGCTGCAGTTCCCACCAGAAACTCCTGCAGTCTCACATGTGCTGCCATCAGCATGGAGGAGGGAGGGAGGAAGGAAGGAAGGAAGGAAGGAAGGAAGGAAGGAAGGAAGGTTGGTTTTGTCTGATTTGAATGTAGCTGCAGCCACCATCAGGTACAAGTGGGCATCTCTCAGATGAGGAACCAACAGGGCTCAGCTGTGCCTTCTTGTTGTTTCGGTTTTTTTTTTTAATAACATTTTTATAATAAAGTCTGATAACAGTGATGCCTTTATTCATTTATTTCTGCGGGAAAGCCAGTGGTAATTAACTTGCACCACAGCCTGCAATTTGCATGTTAAAGTTTACAATCATCCTGTCACAGGGCCATAATAAGCACCATTTTACAAGGGGAACTCAGTAATGGAGGGTTTGTTTTGCTCGTGGCTCGCTGCAAAACCTGGGTGAGGTTTTTTGCGCCATCGGCTCCCCGTGCTTCGGTCTGAGCTGCGTCAGGGGTGGAACAAAATCGGGCAGGTTGGCTCCAGGGGAGCTGACAGAGGATCCATTTGCCATCCTGCCCCCTCGATGACAGCCTGCCAGCACAACTAAACCCAGGCACAGGTCCATAAACGGACTCTGACAGTGAATTCGGGGTAAAATACACCTGCAGAGGTGGCTGTTTGAGCCAGGGCTCCTCCGGGAGCAAACGCATGGCTTTTGTCCCAAATCCTGTTAAATTTATGGGATGAACACCCCTCTCCTTAGGGACCTTGCCTGTCTCCCCCACGTGCTCCTCCAAGTGCCTCCCAGGCCTTTGCCAGGCCTGTAGCGTTCAGCTCCTCTGGTGTTAATATGAGAAAGCCTTTTCTAAACTACTGCAACCAAACCATGCAAAGGATGACAAATAATTAGCCATGTGTCAGTGTCTGATATATTTGCATTGTTTAGACAGAGTAGTTAATCACTGGTAAGACCACAACATGTGGTGTGAATCTGGATTATAACTAATCCATATCGAGCAGAAGGCTATTAGTTACATCTAAAGGCACCATTTGATATTATTATTATTGAGGAAGTGAATGCAATTAATTATATTAAAATGTCCTTGCAGGATTCCCGTGGCAATACCGTGCAAAGAGCTGTTTGCTTTTAGATTCCTTTAGCTTTTGTTCAGACAGGAGATAATTCAGGCAAGCAAAAGGCATCACAAGCCAAGATTCTGTTCCCATTCACACTCCTGAAGCCCTCAGTGATACTGGAGGGGTCAGCAAGGGTCTGCATTTTTTTAAGGGGTTTTAAATATAGGGTAAACTTTTCATTTGTGTAAAATAGTTGGTCTGTTGAAATGTCACTTCTTCCCTTGGGCTGGGAATTAGCAAAGGAAAGTCTCCATGTGGTCTCCAGAAAGGACTTCTGAGGGAAGGAATTTGATCCCAGATTTAATTAGAGGTGCAATATTTCCAAATGTTCCCTCTCTGAAATGTCTCTTACCTATAGAAAAGAAAAGCTTAGGGCACTTCTTTTTTATTTAAAAAGGCAATTGTATTAATTCAGCTGAATTTTGCATTGGAATTGCAGTGGCTTTGACAGTTTAGTTCCCTGAAAATTGCAATAAAGGCTTCGTTACGCTACATTTTGTCCCCATTTGTCTTGTATACCATTGCCTTGCCTTTGGCACAATCAAAATAATCTTTAAAAGTACTGCCATAAATGGATTGACTTTGACCTTCTGAGTATCTTGTCAATAAAATAAAAATGATAAATGTGTTTCAGAGTGCCACTGGCCTAATATTAAAGCAGAGTCACAATCTGAAAAGTGACATTTGAAAAATTATATTACGGGGAGGGGTCTTATTCTCTGTGGATGGTGCCACATAAATAAGCTCTATTTACAGTGAAAAGAGGTGATTTTGCTAACTGCCAGGTTGTGCAATTCCCGTGATGTGGCCTCTGCCTCTTACATCATCATTAGCAATTAAAGATTACTGCAGCAAGAAATTAGCTGAGCCTTCTGTTGCTGAGGCACAGAGTGGAGCAGCTCCACCTCGGTCCCCTCCTGTGACCACTCTGCAGTGCTGACGTGGTGAAAAGGGACTTGGCCTCATCAAGAAATGGCTCAGATAACCAAGAAAAGGCCATTTTTGCTATGTGATCAGCTCTTTGGAGATAAAGAACTTCTAACAGAATCACCACAAGGCTTCCTTTTATTAGGTGCGAAGAAAAGAACTGAATATTCTGTAAAAAATTGAAGAGATGTATGAAAATAAACAGGGCAGATGAGTAAACAAACACACAAGTGGCAGCAGGTATGATTCAGACTTTGAGATGCACACGCACAAACCCTGATGTGTTTGGCTTGTGATGCCTCAAGTGAGCCTGACCTGTGGCTTGAATATTCGCAGGCCTAACTTGAGCTGGTTTCTCAAAACCCTCTACTTTTGTTTTTACACCATTTCTTTATTTTTATGTCTTTTTAACATTTCCTGTTCTAATTCTTCTCGGCACATATTTAAAAGCATGTGAAGTGCACTTTATACTTGAGCATCAATTTATATCGTGATTAAATGCTCGTGCATGTAATAAACTAAATTAAAACCCCACATATTTTCAAAGGTCACAAGGCTTTGGAACCTCAAAACACTACTTGATTTCTGAGGAGGAGTGACTCAAATGTTAATCCCTAAAATTAGGCTGGAATCACGTTAAAAGGTGAAGGGTTTTGATCCTGATTCAGATAAGATGAAAATCTAGATAACTAAAATCATTATGTTACAATGCACTTTTATATATTTAATTCTGGAACTGTTTGCCTTGAAAATCAGCCCAATCCTACAATGAACCAGAACACAAAAGCATATAGGATTTAAGCAGCTATTAGCAGCGTCCAGTGGAATTACACTGATTAACTTATCAATCATTTCCCTTTTGCAGCCTCCCCAGCTCCCGAGTGCTGGCCGGGGGGACACCGCGTCCTCCGCAATCCCCACAGGAGCACCGCCTTCGACTCCCTGGAGCTGCAGCGAGTGGCCAGCCAGGACCTGGTGTGTGACCACTCCTTGCCACCGGCATGGTACCGCCTCATGCTCGGCCACCGGCCCGCGGAAATGCCCACCAGATGTGTCGAGGTCAGCAGAGCCTGAGCACCCACCCTGGGGAGCTGGGATAAACCTTCTTGGGGAGCTTTCCACCCCATCCATCTCTGTACTCTCCTAGACTGTGGATCTGGTGGGGATAAGTGGGTGGTGATGGGAAAACCACTTTAATGATTATGATGATAATAGTAACAATAACAATAATAATAATAATAATTACAACAATAACAGCAACAACAACAAAACCAACAGCGACAAAACCACCACCATCAAAACCAACACCATCAAAACCAACACCACTGTCATACCCAAGGGCATTAGTCAGGGACCAGGATCCCTATGGAATAGCCAATATTCAACCACACTAGGAAATATTCCAATGTAAAACCGGGTGTTTTCTGGCTCTACAGAGGGATTTTTAGTAATCCGTGTATGTCACCTCAAGCTGTGCCTTTTCCAAGCAACTGTATGGCTTTGAGAAGGGATTCTGCAACCTGACTCTTTTCCCACATTAATTATTATGAGTTAGGGATTCCTTCTGATGATGAAATCAGAAAGGAGAAATCAGAAAAGTTAATATTTAAAGCAATCTTTGGGGAAACTGAAGGAAAAGCTAAAGTTGAATCTTTTCTGCCATTATCATTTCTTTCATTCTTTGGTTTCATAAGTATGCTAATGGCTTTCTGGAGCAAAAAACCCTCCACCACATAAGACTACTCTCTAAAATAGACAAAACAATAATTATCTGGTTTTATGTGTGTTTAATATGTATGACAATAATGTTTTAACTTGCAATCATTGTTGCCAGAGCAACTTGAGCCCCTCACTAAAGTCATTGCCACCACAAATATCCCAACTGCAGGAGGTTAGAATAATTTCAAACATAAAGTTAAACAAAATTATTCAGAAAATAATAAACTAATTAGCATAAATTACTTAAAAGATGAAATATTCAACCTAGAGTGCCAGGACGAGGTATCAGGTGATTCTACTCTATCTGGAGAACCCTCTCAAAATTAGCAAAAACATTTTATATCCTTTCAAACTGGACCTGTGAACTCGTCACAACTGAAGTATATCTTAATAATCTAACATTTAATGAAATGTTAAGAGACAGTTGTTATTTCTGTAGACTTTCTAATACTTTGCATATATAAACTATAAACATTATTGGCATGCATAATTGGCAGGATTGTTATTGAAATATTAATTTCATGGCAGGGCATCCTTGAATATCCCAATGCACTGTGAAGATTTACAGATTTCTCTGTAAGGGTACATACATATTCTATAATATTATTTAATTTCTCATTAAATTTCAGCAATTTTGAGTATTTAGCAATGCTCAACTGTATGAGATTGCTTTCTAACAACGCGTGCTTTGTTTCTTGTAATCTCTTCTCTGGAGTTTTTCATTCAGGTTTGTGAAGGTATATTCATTAGTTTAGTTTCTTATCTTGTAACATAATTCTTGCCATTGGTTTCTTCATTATCCTCTGAATGACAGTAAATCTCTGCTTCACCATGCTGATGAAGGATTACATCTGTTAGATGTCACAACTGGAAGAATATGCTTCTTTCAGATCTTCACCTTCTAAATCTGCCTCTACATTCTATCTCTTCCACTTAATTAAATCATTGTTTGATTTGGTTTCCCATTTAATTTCAGCAAAACCTCTGGAACAAAATAATTTAAATTAATAACTGCACAGCTTCCACTCCTTAATAAGCAGTTATTATAGGACATTCCAGTCTGGCTGGAGCGAGCTGATTTTAATTTAAAAAGTCAAAGACAAAACCCTGAACAGATAGAAGAGAAAAGAGACCAAATAAAGCCTGACAATAGGGCTGCAGAATTAAAAAGTACATTACTCCAGCACCTTGTAAAATATATACCTGGTGATATCGTGTTGATACTGGCCAGATACAATTAGCTGCTTATCGATGGATGAGATTAACTTCTTAATTCAAAGTGCTGGTGGGTAAGGATTTCTGTCACCCAATTGAGCTCAGGAGGGATTTAAGCCATAATGGAGATTTAGAGGTCCTGCCCAGCATGGGAGAGAAGTGTGGGAGGACAAATAGCACGTGCTGGGGGACACGAGGGAGGGGAGCGCCCAGAGCCTGGCTCCTCCACACAGACTGTCACTGCCTGTGTTCTCAATCTGGCCATGAAAAAACCTCCACAATAAAAGTATGGCCCTGTCTGCATATTGTTTCATAACCATAGTCAGTTCTTATATCCAGCAGAGAGGAGAACCAGGGGGGTTCTCACACACGGGGGTTGTGAGAGCCCCAGGCTGCAACCGTGTCACAGCTAAGGGGCAGACTTTGCAATGGGAAACGAGCAACAGCTCTTAAGGAGCTGCTTCTCATCCACTAATTTAATAAAAGTATGGGGGGAAAAGAGGAGAAAAGACAGACGAAAAACCCATAAGCTACAAAGGGAAAAAAAGTCAGAAGAAAAACTCAAAAGAGTTTAAATCAGAGAGAGTGAAAATATTAATTACATTCCTGAACCCGCCATCCCTGGAACCCAACTGCTGTCCATAAACTTATTCCTCCAGTGGCAAAATGTTTTTGATTGAAAGAGCTTTCCAATTTTGGCTTTGCCTACTGAATTTCTCAGGGCAGGTAACAAATGATCCTGACTTTCCTCCCTCTATTTCTTCCTTGTCTTTCCCCCTCTGCTCCCGAAGGAGGCACAGCAATTACTGGATCCTGGACATGCACTCTGGGCCACAGCCACTCCCCTATCCAAAAATATAACCTAGTGGAAATCCAATACAAATTTGCAAATTTTAGATCCTCGGGTATTGAGGCTGCTGCTACAAATCATGGTTTGTTCTTTAAGAACTGCCAAATTTTCTGTGAAAGGCAAAAACACTAAATGAAAAAAGGATAGGGAAGCTTTTGTTAAGATTAAGGCAGCATGCTAAGAAGCAAGAAACAATGCACAGACATGGCCAGACCATAGTAAAATGACCTTCAGAGGAACAAAAAAAGAGAGAAAAATTAAAGCTCAACAGAAAATCTATTAAAAATACAGAGAAGCACTTAACAGCCAAGATGGGGAAAACATACATCAATTACAGAAATTCTGGCTTCTGAATTAAAATAATACAGGGTAGATGCATACAACTGGATACACGTACATATGGGCAAGCCCCATGGGAGGCAGAAACACTAAAAAGAAATGTGAGGGAACATCACACGCTAATGTTATTGAAGATCTGCTCCACATCAGATAAAAGATCAATCTGTGGATTACAGCAGAGCACTGCATGCTGCTGCCTGTAATGCAAACTCAAATGCCACACCACACTCTCAGCAAAGCCAGAAACGGGCTGAAAATTCACTTCTCTCCTGTGGAGAAGTTCCACTGGCCCCAAGTGCTTGCCCTCACCAGCAGCCGAATGTCATTTTCTGGAGGGAATGGCAGGAAAGGGAAATAATTTCATCTTTGCACATTAAAAATCTCCAGCAACCCCTGGTTCAGGGACTTCTGGGTTCAGACACGGGTATTTCAGATTTCTTGTGAGGGCAAGAAGAGGGGCAGACACTGATCTCTTCTCTGTGGTGGCAGAGACAGGACCTGAGGGAATGGCCTGAGGTTGTGTCAGGGGAGGTTTAGGTTGGATATTAGAAAAAGGTTCTTTCCCCAGAGGGTGGTTGGGCACTGAACAGGCTCCAGGAAAGTGGTCACAGCTCCAAGCCTGACAGAGCTCAAGAAGTGTTTGAACAATGCTCCCAAGCACTTGGTGTGACTTTTGGGGTTGTCCTGTGCAGGGCTAGGATTCGGACTTGATGATCCTTGTGGGTCCCTCCCTTCCAACTCCACAAACTCTGTGATTCTGTGATTTAAATTCATTTCTCTCCCATAAGCCAGCCCAGTAACTGCAATTTTTTGGCATACACAATTCTGTAGCAAGCTTTTCTACAGGCTACTTATGGATATGAGACTCTGTTTGGGAAATGCCCAGAAATACCTGCCTTTTACGGTGTATCAAGATTACTTCCAATGCCCTTCTTCAGAAATTTCATCCTCTAAATGAGCTAAACGCTCTCCAAATCTGCTTATGCTCTAAATTCATGTACAACTGTAAGTGTGCAGGCAGGAGGACATGTTATGCACTAAGGGTTGGTGCTTTCTCAGTAGTTTCATTTTTAGCAATGTAAATTTACTTTTTTACATATATACTAGGATCAAACACAGGCTTAAATGCTAATCTTTGGTGTATAAAACAAGGTCACGTTAAAGCGTGTCAAATCTAACCTGCCCATGATGCTTAATATTTCAGTCCCTGGAGAAGAAGATTTTTTTTCCATATTCAGTTTCGTTCCCTCCTCTTTAACCTCTTGTGGAACCTTTTATACTCACAATCAAAACATAGTATCTCAGCTGCATGCCATTAATTCGTTATTTTGTTTCAATTTTTATTTTGCTCTGAATCCAGCCCCACTTTGATTTGCAATTGTTCTGTGCATTTAAGAGCAAGTGACACTTTCAAGGTATTATTTAATCTGTAATTCTTTCTCGCACACATACGTGAATATTCCAAATCATAATGGTAGTTATGAAGAGCCTTTGTTTCTCTTGTTTGTTTTTCAGACATGCAAAAACCCTTCTGTAGAAATTACAATTACAGCCTCTATTGTTCAGAGGCATGTGCTTAAAAGAAAAACAAGACAGGCACCAGTTTAATTGCTACTACAGATATTCCTGACATAAACTGATTTCTGTGGAGTTTGGCCACAGACTGAAATTAAAAAAACCCTAAACTTATTTACTTTAACTAACTACAAAGAAATTAAAAAAAAATAAGCTAAAGTAAAGTTTTGAGTGGATAACAGATGCAAAATCACAATGCTTTAACTGCCAACCAGCAGCACACCAAAAAGCCTTCCATCTCCATCCAACTAAAACAATGCATTCCTCACATATGGTGCTACTTATTTTTAACAGCATAATTTCAGCAATGCCCAAGTGACAAGAACAATCGAGCTTGATTTCTTTGTGCAGTTTTGAAGAACCACAGTGCTCAATCAATCAGACTGGTTGATCCTCCAAACCCCAAGCAAACGGGTGGAGACGCCTTTGGATTAAACAATAATGGCTTGTTCCCTTGTTTTGGCAAAAGGGGAAAACATTTTTATTATTATTATTTAGGTTTTGTAAATCGGATTATTTAAATGATTATCTGGTGCCTAGTTAGGAATCAAAACCACCTAATGAATGCTTACCTGCCATATAGAGGTGTTGCAAAGATTAATTAGGTAAGGTTTACAAAATTCTTGGAAGATTAAAAACACCATTTAATTATGATTGGATGAAGTACAGAAAGGTACTAAAGAAGGCTGGCAACAGCCTGAAGTGTCCCTTTTGTATTGGAGAACTCCTTTATGCAAGCTGTGTCACTGGACACCTAAACTTGTGGAGTGTGCTCTTTGGTAGAGGCAGCTGTGTAATTCCTCTTCTTCCTTTTGGAAATGCTGAGTGATGATGTGAGACTCCCACGTCTTTACAATATCCTTAGAGCAGAAGTGACTGTAGGTATTGCAGGTAAATGCTTAATTAAATTAATTAATTAAAGTCTTAAATGCCAATCATTTTCTACCTCTGTATTCAATTTTCTGGTTACTCTCCCAAATGACAGCTACAAAATTCAATGCAAATGGTGCCACCACAGAGACTTGAAATTTTTGGCTTTATTTTTCTAAGTTTCTTTGGTTTTTTGTTTTGTTTGGGGTTTTTTTTTCTGTTCTTATCTCTACTGCTGGTTGAACACATGAATACACATTTGCCCTTGCCTTCCCAGGTCTGTCTTCTAATTCACAGAGGCCTCATGCAGCAAATCCTTCTGGCTAGTGTGGGGCAACGTGCCTGACTCAGAAGGACCACACGCAGCTCATAGCAGAAAATAAATTCATGTGTGTCATAGAGCTGCTGGGAAAACAGAAATATTTGATTTATACCAAGATCCCTCCTTGGCCAGACTGTAACCCTGTATTACAGTTTGTTATGATAACTTGCTGTCTCACAGTCTGACTTTTCCTGGGTGCAAAACCCCTCATAAGGGTTGGTCATTGCTTGTAATTTGTGCACGTTATATAACGAACTGCCTCGCTCAAGTGGTTTCAGTGCAGGACTGGCCAGGACAAACACAGGAGATCCTGGTGGGGGTTTATCAGAAAGCTGCACACTGATGTCAGTGATGCTAATCCACACTTTCTCCAGCACTGAAATGGCTCACGGACTTCTGGTGAGGATAAAAACAGAGGGAGAAAATCAGCATCCTCTTATTCCAGGATTTCATTTTTTTCCCTCCCTGTGCTAACAAGGGATCCAGGCCCACTTTTATGTATGGAGCACTTTCTGTCTTTTTTCACAGCCAGAATGCACTGGCATCTGTCTATTTATCTACATGGCCCCCAGCACAGCAGAGAGATGGGTGTCTCATTAATGAATTATCTTCCCAGCACTGCTGCAAGGCACTGAAGTGCTATTACCATCTCAGACACCTCCACCTCTGGTTGAGAGATAAGAAAGTGAGGCACACAGAGATATGTTATTTGCCCAAGGTCAGGCAGCAGCCAGAGAAACTGAGGCACTGTTTGTGCCTGGCCAGAGGCAGCCCAGCAGTTGCACTCCCAGTGGAGAAGCACTGATGTGTTGGCCCCAGTTACCCTGGTAAAGGCAGCACCAGATGGATGCAGTAGTTCATTTTCAGCAGCAGAAATTCTTATAGAGAAAATGGTAAGAGTATTTTTTTGGTTGGGATGGATAGGCTGTGCTGTGTCTCCTCACTAAACCATTTCCCTCAAGGCTCTGTGAGCTTGCACACATCTGTTGGGCTCCAGTGCTCACTCATCCCTGCTGCTCTGCTCCCCATAACTAATTCTTCCCAGCTTGTGTGGTTCCAAACACCACCAGGGTGAACTCACTAATACCTGTGTTTTAGTGTAATTTCAAAAAGAATGTTCCAGTCCAGCAATCTTTACTCACACATGCAGTGGCACTGAAGTTCGCAATCCCCTTGAGCAAGAGGAAATTCAAGGTGAAGGTATCTCATCCAGAAGATGAGTAGGAAGCAGAGACCACTGAGCTCCAGTTTCCATCCTTCTCTTTGTTCCCATGCTGCTACTCTGGATGTTGTTTTTTCCACTCTCCTGGGTCATTACGAGTGTATGCTCATAAACATGCTTTGGAAACATGCTACTTCACACCACATCTCGCACTCTAGGTCACAAGTTCACCAGGATGCAACAAATTCCCACCGTCTGTATTTTTCCCAGCACAGAAAACACTCATGTCCTTTAAAGCTGTAAAAAATAAACAGACAAACCACTTGAAAAAGTTATACATGACGGTGGCTTTTAAAGAAAGGAAGGGAAGGGAATGGTCTAAAATTCCACCCAGCAGAATTTTCATGTTGGTCTCCTCTCCTTTGCCAGCACAGTGTTGGCACACTGCTCCTCCCCAGGGACCTGCTGCATTCTGTGAGCTCCAGTGCCACCTGCAAGACAACCAGGACACCAAACAGGAGTGCAGGGTCAGCTCCCCTGCTCAGCTGCTGCCACTTTTCAGGGGGAAAAAGAACCAAACATGGGACAATTTCAGTGGTGTCTCTCTGGAATCCTTGTTTTCAGAAGCCTGACGATAAGTAGCTCCAAACGGAAATCAGACTGTGTCATGAAATATTCTTGATTTTTTTCAACTATCCTCCCTTTGCTGGGTGTGCACCCCTTCTCCCCTGCCCCTGCTTTCTGGTTTGAATAGCTCCCAGGTACAACTCAAACTGCAGGAGGGCACTGGTGCATGACTTAATAAATTTATCCTTTGACTTTCACCTCTTCCCCTGCTGTCACAAATAGCTTTTGATCTTGAAAGTGAAGCAGCAAACCTGGGCCAGTGGGAAAAAACGGTGGGGTTTTTTTGGTTTTTTTTTCCCCAATGTGATTTATAGCCGAACACTCACACTGGGAGGGATCACGTTCCCCAAGCTGGACTAGAAGAGATGGTTCACTGTCACTGGCTGGAGAAATGCAAAGCGACGGCAGCAGTCACGCTCTGCTGAATATGACTGATATCTGAGAGCAAATTATTGTCAGCATTTGGTAACATTTTCCAAACTTTAGCTCAAATATCTCTGTGCTTTGCATATTGGCAAATGCTAGGTAATGGTGCAGAATAATGAGTCACCATTGTAATTGGCTTTGTATATTTAATAAGGCCCTGATTATACCTAATCTCCTCACTGAGGTGCTTAAATTAAAGACAGCTTTAGAGAACCATGTTCCTGTAGTCAGGGGAGAGAGCCTAACAGGTACAGAGGGCAGCTTGGATCTGAGATTCCTGAACACACCTCCCTAAGCTGGGAAATGGAAATCAGCCTCTCCCGGCCCCGACTCAACATGCTGTCATTTAAAACATTTAGGACCAATGCCTTCTGCTTTGGGATTGCCTGTGTTCAGGGTATTCGGGGAATTTGCTAAAAGATAAAAACCTGAAAGCAAAAATAAAATCTAAAAAAAATTTTTAAAGTTAAATCACAGATATCCTGCACATATGTTTTGTACATGCTTAATATATATCTCTCTTCAAGAACGAGGGAGAGGTTCAGGATCCACAAACATGTCCAGTCTGTGCTGGAAGGGCGGGAGCTGCCAGGAGCAGGGCAGCTGTTGTGCAGGCAGGTGATCAAGCCTGCTTACATGCTTTCATCTTCTTCGTACAAACCAACCAAAAGCAGAGGAAAACACTTCGGAACCCTGTTATTGTGCTCTTTAAGAGTTTTGTCCCTGTAAAGCCACCTCTCAAAACCGAGCAAGATATTTTCATCCCCACCTACACAGCTTTTTCACTGACCCTCCAGGTTCATCACACTCAGGTTCTTGGGTTTTAGTGATTCTCCACGGGGTCTTGCTGTAAACGGTTTCTTTTGTGTGCACCCTCAGGTGAACAAATGCGGGACACAAGCTCCAGTGTGGCTGTCACTGAAGTCAGAATCCCTGCCAGCTCCTGGGGAGAGCAAGAGGCTCACGGGCTGTGCCACCTGGCAGGTCTTTGGGGGCACCAGGGACTGCTGCCTGTTCCGGATTCCCATCGCCGTCAGGAACTGCGGCGCTTTCTTTGTGTATCTCCTGCAGCCCACTCCAGGATGCATGGGCTACTGCGCAGAAGGTGAGGACCAGTAAAGTGTTTCTCAATGAGATTACTTGTGCCTCTCAGGCTGGGTGTTCAAAGGCCCCAGTGTTGCAATGTACCTCTCAGTGACCTTGCGAGTCAAGCGTCGCTCCCGCTAAGGCGCAGACCGCGTAGAAAATAAATCAGTGGCAGTCCAAGGTGTTCCTGAAGAATAGCTCCTATTACCAGTGCAAAATGTAATCTGGTGTGTATTACTGGAGCGTTCTTTGCTTGGTTACAGCTCACATGTAACCTTTCCCACTGTCTTTGGCTCCACTTTGGCTTGAAGTTGCAAAGCGAGTGGGCAGAGGCATCTCGGCTGCACCGAGGCACTGTATCCTGGATACTGTCTCTAAGGCCCCTTCTTATCTGTAATAATCCAGTGTCCCCTCTCAAAAAAGGTAATTCTGAAATTCTGCAAGGAAAAAAAAGCAAAAATAAATTGATAACATCTTTTTCATGACATTTATATAATTGTTCTCGTCAGAAATAATTTTCAGCCTACTACGAGAGATGTAACCCCTGTTCTGTAGCTAGGAAAAAAAAAGGGAAAGCAGAAAGCAATTGCTCATTCAGTTAAACCTCCTGAACTTTGGAGCATGGCCAGGTGCATATAGATTTCAGCAGAAAACATGCTTCTTTCTCAAAATGAAAAAAATTACCTTTATACTTTCCTTTCAGTGTTTTTGGACAGAAACACGGCACTGAGGAACTAGGGTTATCAGCTTTTCAATAGGGCAAAATCAAAGCTTAAATAAATTTTAAAGAGAAAGATAACTATTTTCTTATCTCTATCAATATTTTAACATTCCCACTTGAAGAAGAGGGAGGAAGAAAGGCTTAAAGAATATGAGATTAATTCACTATTTGAAATTTTTAAAAAAATCCATTAAAATAAATGAAACCGATTCTTACTCAGAAATTACTTTTTAACTGAATAGAGTAGTTTTTCAGTTTAAGCTTGTCTTTTTTATAAACTGTAAGATTTCCACTACCCTTGTTCAAAGAATTTTTTTGCCAATACATTCTGGGTGAATAATTTTGTCCTATTTGATGATTCATACCTGTTCAGTGATGTAAAGCTGCCCGCATTTCTCATAAAAGAAAGCTTATCCCTTCCCATCTATCCCAATCTCATTTTCAGCCAGGTCCAGTCCTTCAGAGTCTTTGCCTTCTTGCCTTTGGATGTTTTTTTCAGTGTCATGCATTGGATGGAAAACACCCAAAGCTGGAGTTTTTTTACTGGGGGTTTTTACCTCACTGGGTTAAATTCAGCTGTAAACATTGCACCACAGGAGGCTCAGCTGGGTCCAGCTGGCATGGTCGTGGCTTTGTGTCAGGGTCAGTTCCCCAGCCCCTTCTGCTGGAGGTTCAGGAGCAGGACACTGCTCAGCACTTCTGAGCTGCAAAACAAAATGAACTTAAAACTCCATAACTTGGCAGAAAGGACACAGCTGGGAAAAGCAGCGTTGGCGTTTGCAATTCGGCTCACATCCTCCCGTGAGCTGATCACCTAAATCTGTCCTTCTGGGATACTTTCCTGCACACAGTCATGATGTGAGCCACAGTTTGAGGCAGCTTCTCTCAGAAATGTAGAAAAGGGCATAAACAACTGGTCTTTATTAATGTTTTAAGTAACTTGTTTCTTTTTCTTACATCTTGCTGTTGGCCCCACACAGATGTTAACACATTGGTTCTCTGTTCTGCTCTAACAGCTTCATATTTTATTCTCTTGGGCTCCCATGTATTATATTTTCTACATTCCTCCAAAAAAGTTACTTAATTTATCCTTTCAAAGCATCTGAACCAGCTTCATGTTGTGTTTGAGTCTGGGTCTCTAGAGATGAAGAACATCCCCGTACACTATTACCCATCTTTTTGTTTCTACTTTCTAGGTGAGTTTAACAGGAAGAAAGGTTTCAGACTTCATTACTTGTTGAAGCCTACAGAAAGCAAGTTGTATTTTTAGAGCAATGGCATTATTCTGGGCAGAGGAAGACTATATTGAGCAGACCCAGCCTAGATATACCCCAAGACAGCCTGGAAAGGATCTTCACAGTACGACAGTAGGGGCTGGGTGCTTTCTGAGAGTCAGTTTACCTCTGCAACATAATGATTTCTCATATCTCTTCAGTGTTTATTGCAAAACTTGGATCAAAAGGCTGTGCTTCAGGGAAATGCAAAGCTGATGGCCTTTACCAGAGTAATTAATTTGTATTAATCTGAGTGCTTCATTTCAATAATGTTTCTCTTACAGCAAAACAAAAAAAAAAAAAAAAAACCCACATACAAAACCAGCAGGTCAGATGGTATGACAGCAACAGGTAGTCAGTACACAATTAGCAATTTTTGCATTTCATGTGAAGTACACTTTCTTGCTTGCATGGTTACTAATTAAATCACAGGAACATAAAACATAGTGCATCTCCCGTGTTTAATTACATTGACATCTTCTTGTCAGGTGAACTACTGTAATGTCAAAACAACATTTTGTGCTACATCCCTCTTTTGTTTTCCTCTTCCAGACAAGCTCACAAGCCTGGCTTTGCAACCAGTGATCACTCCCGAGCTCGTGCAAGGCCGAGTCCAGCTGAAGTGCAGCTACAGCCCCCCTTTCCCTGAGCCCCCAGTGCAGTACAGGGTGCTCTGGTCTCGCCTCTCCAGCCCTGGGAAGAGGGAGCAGGTCCACCATGAGACCACCCCGCAGTCATTTTCCTACGTGGAGATGGACGGCGCAAATCTCCGCTTGGGAGACACGGTAACGCCACCCCGCCCTCAGCAGCACAGGTCACACCCTCAGAGGGGATCAGACCCTTTTTCTAAGTCTTTGTTGTGTTTTTATTAGTGCTGCTCCTCACTCCTTAGCTTAGAGCTACTACCCAAAAAAGACCTGAAACTGTTTCACGACAAGACTATTAACCCGGTTCAGGACCTGTAATGTTTCTTTGAATTGCAGCGAGTTCTTGGAAGGAATTTTGCCACATTCTAAAGGCAAATTGAATATTTGCAGTTACATTACACCTTGAATGCTGTGAGGTTTGTATAAGTGGTGGGTACATGTGCCTGAGCCAATTTTTGCTTAGTGCTTTATGTATCTTGCGGCAGTGAGATTTTGCAGCAGAGGCAGGCTCAGCTGCATGCTCTCAGTAATTTTTATATCCATGAACCAGAGACACAATAACATCTTTTCACAGAAAAAAAAAAAAAAAAAAGTACATTTTAAAATAGAGGGAGATTTATTTTATGGTTTTTTTCACGTTGTTCTGCCTCTCTGATTCCAAATTCCTGGTTCAATAGCATACTGAAAGATAGAGTTCATTACAAAACAATCTTTAAGAAGTATATTTGATGGCTTACACAGCAACAATGATCTACTCTCAACAACAACAAAACAGAAACAAATACAGATGTGAAAAAAATTGACTTGTGTATGAATTCATGGCCTTTTATGGTACAGAAACAAGACTTATAAAGTTAAATTAGGTTCATAACTTTTATAGGCAGAGGGACATTAGCAATGCTACAGCAAACTGAAAGAATAAATGGGGATAAAGGCCTGGTGTTAAAAGTAGGTTGGAAATAGTCTTGGCATTTTGAAGCTCTTCTTTGAGATCATGGAATCATAGAATACCAGCCCAAAAAGAGGGTTCAAGGTTCATCTGGTCTAAATTTTCTTGGCAAAAGCAAAGCCTAGACAAGACAGCCCAGCACCCTTTCCTGCTGAATCCGAAGTGTCAGATGTTGGGGAACCCATCACTGCTGACATTATTCCAATGGATGACTGTTCTCATTGTGAAAAAAATTCTTTTTGTGTCTAATCAGAATTTTCCCTCATCTTTTCCATGTTGCTGCTTGTAAAAAGGGACCCTCCATTGTCTTTGTATTCACTCTTTAAAAACTGGAACACGGTGATGAGGTTTCCCCTAAGCTTTCTTTCATCAAGGCTGAATGAACCCAGTTCTCTCAGCCTTTCATCACACTGCGGCTTCCCAGGCCTTGGCTCATCTTCGTGGCCCTTCTCTGGACCCTGTGCAGCCTGCCCACATGTTTCTGTGTAGTGGTGATCCAAAATGAACACAGTATTCCAGATGTGGCCTGAGAAATGCTGAGTGAGATAACGATATCTTTAGCCGAGCTCAGAATCGGACTGATGATGCCCTCACATGTTATAACATGAGGCAGATAATTCTGCCAGTTTAAGACAAGTTTGCATTATGAAGAGAGATTCTCATCAAAATAATTTCACTTGCAATCACTTCAAATCTAGTTTTAACAATCCTGAGGGATTCTGAGGAAATATGGTTCTGTTAACAAGTAGCATTGCCAAATCTGTATAAGACTATTTTTATTATATTAAGTTTCCAGTAAGCCCTTCTTTGTCCTCTGCTGAAACGATGTGTTTAATTTAGTGGGCTTAGTGAGACTAAAATGTTCTCTTCCTTCTTAGATTTCTTTAAAGGTCTTCATGGCCTATTTGACTAATTGTAATTATCCATAAATCATCATGGGTGAAAACCAAGCGATGACGCTTCAGCTGCAACTGAGAATTCAGTTTTACAGAATAAAGATTTTCAAAAAGTATTTCGCCGTGTTTGCCATCCCAGTCTGGGTGTCTAACAGGAGTCAAAAAGGAGAAGACTCTCACCTGCAGTGGTGTAAATCTGAAGCAATTTAGCATTTGTAGGGCTACCCCAGAGAAAAGGTGATGCCACTAAAAGGGGAAACAAACCCTGGGCACCAAAGTCCGCCACACAGAGGTGATGGATAACTCTCACCTGCCCAAGAAAGATGTAGGTGGAAGAATATTCTCTCAGGCAGCATTAATGGGAGGCCAGATTCACACTGATAAGAGCTTCATGAGAGAGGAGACAATAAATCAGGAGCACTTTCCAGTAGTTTTCCCCTACCCCATACAGATCCCAGTGGTAGCATCCCCAAGGCTGTACACTGCCAGGGTGCACGAGGGGCATTCAAGGCAGAATTTGTCCCCCAGGACACAGAATTTTCAGTATTTTGAAAACTCCTTGCTTTTTTTTACCCTTTTAAACTCATTATCTCTACCTGCATTTGGTCTCGACACATTCATGGCCTGCAATCAGCATCTTCTCTGTTCATTTCTTGACAAAAAACTACATCCAAGCAAGATTTTTTTTTTTGCTTACATCACTTTTTGGGTGGCTGATGTTGATGCTATTCTTTGTCTGTAAAAAAGTCTCCAAGTAATAGGTCAGTCACATAATGGAATAGCTATTGATATATTTTAATACTCAGTCAACCCTTAGAGAATAGCTGAGATTTACCAGCCAACATTCCTGAGCTTGTATTGACTAAACGGCCAGGTTTTTTTTTTAATAGCCATCATGTGTCCTTTCTTCCCCCCATCTTTGGGCTCCAATTTTGTTATTTCAGACAGTAATGCTGGCAGCATAATGTTCATGAAACTATTGCAGTCTTAAATAAATCTATAACATGCCACTATTCCTCTATAAGCTCTGAAAGAAGCCTACTCCATCTGATATGAAAATCCTGGCATTCCTAAGCCTTATTTATGTGATAGTGACAGAGGTCATTTCATTCCTCGAGGCACAGCCATCCATAAATTATAGCAGCACACTGTGAGTAATGAGTTATGCTAAGAAAGAAAGGTGTTTAGAAGAAAACTGTGCAGATTTTGCTCAGCACAGCAATCCAAAAGTTCACACGGCGAGGAGCAATTGTCACCCTACATAAACCATGGTGCTCGTTGTGAAAAAAGAATGTTTAAGCAAAACCAGCCTTTCTGAGCTCTGGGATAGAAGTGGCTGCTTTGCATGGCACTCTGCAACAGAAGGAGATTATGCCCCAGCCAAAAAGATAGCAAATTATTGCCTCGATATATAAAATAACTGGTTTTCTCTCACAAGAGAAAAAGCATGAAATTTCATAAAGTGCTTTGGATTGGAAGAAACCCCAAAGATCAACCAGTTCCAAACCCTGCTCCATGGGCAGTGACACCTTCTGCTAGGCCAGGCTGCTCCAAGCCCCATCTGAGCTGGCCTTAAACTTCTGCAGTGATGAGGCGAAAGATCTGAATTGTCCTGCTATTCTTGGTGCTAAAGAAAGCCCAATCTTGCAGAGCACTTAACGCTTCATCTCTCAAGGAAATAGGATTTTTGTCTTATTGCCAGCGCTTCTAAGAGATGTCCCAGCTCAATCAGGGGAGAGAAGCGACTCATACCAGATGATAGATCCAGTACATTTATTGCACTTAGATGGAAAACCCTGGGCATATGGGCTCATAAATGTTAAATCATATTAAGCCTATATCTGTGTAAACACTCAAGCACTTAGAAGGCCATCTTGAGGATTTTCCCCTTCTCCTCTCCCAGAAATAGTAAGGTCTAATCTTACAGACTCCCAGTCAGCACTGACCCTCAGCATCTCCCCTTTAGGGTCACTTCACACCCTTGGCTCAGCTCTCACTGATTTGGACTCTGTCACATCCCAGTTCAAAGGTCTGCACCAGCATCTGGACTCCAAAGTGGCAAAGTGGCAGTTCCCCTACTTAAGTACTAATCCCCTCCCAACCACTGGACCTGTCAAAACCAACAACAGGAATAGGAAGACCTGCCTGTTTGTAGGTCACACCTGAGTTTACAATTTCTTTCTCAAGCTTTGTGTAGAAAATGAGAAGCATCCCCGCAGAAACAGAACTCTGGGTGAACTTGAACAGAGGTTTTAAAGCAGAAAGGGTCAGAGAGTTGATGAGCAAAACTCTGCAGATGATGAAACACCTTACTACTACCCTGGGAAAATTTCCCTCCTTAGCAGAATAATGACCTGTAGTCAGCTTCCACACACTGCTTGGCCATTTGACAACTGGGAAGAGCTGCCTTCTTCCTGTACAGCGAGTAGCAAAGTGAGCAGAGCTGGACTTCCCGCAGTGCCAGGTCACACAGCTGCACCTGCTCCCTCTCTTCTGCGGCCAACAGCCCCTCACAGTGAGTGATTTGTGCTCTAAAGCTGCAAGGTCTAGTTCATTAATTAAATCAAAGACAGATTCTCCATACTTTCCCCTTCCTGCTAACCCTTCTGGAAAGCCTTCCCAGAGACTTTGTTCCTACCCCTTTCTGCAAATACCTACAGCCAGATCATTTTCTCCAGCTAATGAGAACTATTCTTCTTTTCTTCCGGCTTCCCTAGAAATGTCACCCTTCAGTTCTGCTCATCCTTTGCTCTTTTCATCAAGGCTGTAAACCACAGCTGCCTCCCACACACGCTCCCGGCAGAGTGGTGACTCCAGGTTTTTCTAACCCCAGCCCATTAGTGTTTAATGGAGCAGGCAATGGCAGCTCCAGTGCCCTGACTGCCATCGGGAGACACCTTTCACCTGGCATGGTGATTCTCTGCCCAGCCCTCCACCTGCAAGCCAGGAGTGTTACCTGTGACTCCGAGCCCTGCAGCCCCATCCTGACCTCTGACATGGGTGATGCAGCTGTAGGAGGGTGGATCCAACCCCAGGGTTAATAGTCACTCCTGAATTAGGCACCTGCACCTTCCAGCAGCATCCAGATTTCCCTGCCCAGGGAGTGGCCAGCAGCAGGTAACCCTAAATGGTTCCTTATGCTGAGAAGGGAGCTTCCCACAGCTGGTCTTTGTTAGCTCAACCCCTTGTATGAGCACTGGGGCAGAGGATGATGAGAGGGGAGACAGGGCAAAGCTGGGTCTGCTGGCAAACTTCCCCCTCCATGTCCCAGCCTGGATTCCCCACACCACACTCAGAATTAGTTAGGGGAAAAGGTGAAATTGAATATATTATTATCATCAAAATAAGTAGAAACTACTGATTGGGATGAAACTTGAATTCTGAAAGCTATGGGGAAAAATACCCACATTTTAATGTGCAAGTTATTAGGAAGAAATTTTCTGGGGATGATGACAGGTCCTAGGATTAAAATATTCTCCCAAATTGTTTCCCAGAGCTCCCAGACCCTCACCAAATTAATGACTGAATTCTGCTTTTAGATAAAGAAGCTGCTCATGAGGTTCATGTCAAAAGGGGTACAACTTTGTTTGAGTCCATGGCAGGGGGGAAATCTGCTCCAACACACAGGAAAGGAGACACTTCTTAGCTAAAAGAGCCTCTTTTGATAAGAGTTTTGTGCCTAGAAGTAGTTTTCTACCCTATGGGAAATTTTGCCAGTGCACAGGAAAAAGCAAGCATCCCATATTGAGAAGCAATCCAGTCATCCTGTCCAAGGGCACCTGTCCCTTTAAAAGAGATGATGAAAAAATAGAATTTGACTTTTTTTTAACAGATCCAATGAGTTTGTGGAAAAATACTTCCTAACTTGTCGCGACCATCAGCATACTGCTGTCAGTAGTGCTTTTATCTCTTTGCTTTAAAAAGGCTCCATCCTGAGATGGGTGTAGCGGGGGAAGAGAAAAAGAGAAAGAAAAAGTTGATCACTGAAGTGGAGAAAAAAAGAGTTAGTATTTAGCTGAAGGCAAAAAAAAAACCCCTCCTTGGAGTGACTATCATAATTATGTGACAAACTGTCAACCTGTAGCTCAGTAGCTGATGAACATATCTGCTGATTGTGAAGTGTATACCTATCAAGGAAGAGGCAATACAAGGGGAGGAATGATACAAAGGACAGAAATAAAATGTAAATTGTGATGGCTGTCCAGACATTTTGAATTTTTAAAGTTTTTGCTAACCTCCAAAAGCACTGAAGATGGAGCTGGGGTGGACTGATAGTCCATGGACTATCAGTGTATCATTAGAGAGTAAATTTTTATTTGAGTGTTTGGTGCTTTATCAATAAAATACACCTCTAAAATATATATGAGAGGAAATATGATGAGGCTGGGTTCTGATATTTCCCAGAATATCACTCTGGGGAAGATCACCAGGCAATGCCTCTGTCAGTGCTGGGCATCCCTCTGCATGTCCCTGCTGCCTCTCACTGCAGCTCCCTCCCTGGCACAAATGCTCCTCGTTCTGTGCTCAGAGGGTATTTCATTGTGAATATTTTTGGTTAAAAGCACTGAAGCCAAAAGTGCAAACAGCCCAGTGAGTGCAAATACATCATCTGCAATGGAGGTGCCTATGAGCTACTCAGTGAGCTCTGAGAGGGAGTCAGTGCTGTTTATTTTTTGGTGGGGGGAATATGCATTATCTGAACCCTTTCTCTGTTGTCACCGCCTTGTCAGATCCTGATTTTGCAGACTCTCCCTGTGGCAGCCGCAGGAGAAGCTGCAGGAGCATGATCAACACTCACTTTCTGCCTTCCCAGCAGAGGAACTGTTTTGAAAAGTCTGTAAGCTGAACACGAGCCTTTAGGGAAGGATTGGAGATAATAAATATCTAATGATAATGGGGGCTGATTACCTTGAGGAGACAACGACTTGCTCTCCTTCAGAGGCAGACTGGGTAACTATGACAAATCTGAGGAATTTTAAGTGTAAAGTATCTCTGTGAGGTGAGAGCTGTGGCTGTTTTCCCCCCAGTACACCCAGTATGACCTCAAGGCTTTCATCTTGTTAATGCAACAAATGACACCATTTTCACTGGGCCAAACTGTTTGGAGCTGTCTGAAAAAGAGTGAGGAAAAGGTGAAAACATCCCAAAAGGCACATAAGCCTGGGACTGAGCTGAACTGGAAATAATCCACTTGAAGAGCACAGAAAACACTTGTTTTTCCCCCACAGCCGTACAAAGGACCCTGTACTGCTGGTGGGGAATTTCTGCTGTGCACAAATGAGGTAGGAAAGAAGACTCTACAGTTTGGATGAAACTCATGACTTGATGGTAATGAAGAGGGATTTTTAGGGTGCTAAAAGAAATATTCCAGGCTTTTATGCAACTCATGCCCATATGGCCACATGAATCTGGGAATATCCTGGTATAGAACCTGTTTTGCAGGTAGTGGTCATGAGGGTCGTGCCTGAACCAGCAGGTGAGAGCTACCAGCATCAGCATGGCCAGTGAGTGATGCTGGAAAACGCATCCACATGTGTTTGTCACAATGGAAAATAAATTGGATTGGTCCAGTTCTTCCTTGTGGGTTACTTGAGGCTTAAAAAAGGCTGCAGCTATAAATATGTCATCTGAGTATTTGGAATTTGATTTAATATGTCACAATCTATTGCTCCATTTCCAAGAGGACGACTAAAAAAATATTCAGAACTACAGTTTCAGAGTCTATTGTCATTTGCTTTAAGGAAAATTTATGTATTTTAATCTTACGATCCTAGAAATGATTTTAGCAATTTGGTTTTTCTGAAACCAGTGAAACATTCAGTTGGCAGATGGTGTGCGGGCTCAGCAGAGATAAAGGTTGTGTGGCTGTGCTAGGAATACAACATAAATGTCCTGGTACATGGTGTTTGGGGGAGTTCTTTGTTTGGGTGAATTTTCTCTTTTTTTTTTAATATAATATAAACCCTGTAGGCACATCGGCATCATCTTTTATAATACAAAAGGAAAATAAAAGGAGCTTCTCATATTGCTGACACAGTTTCTGAGAGTGGATGACTGTCAAACTAATTTAAATTTTGAAATAAAATCCTTACAAACGTGGTACAGAGAGAAGATACTTGATCCAGTGGACAGGCTGGAGTCTGAGATCCCTAGAGCAAATGTCTGAATTCTGACAGTAATATCTATTAACAAGGTAATTCTCCCTCAGTAAAATGAGTTAAAATCACAAACCAGGAAGTTTAAAAACTACAGAAGGAAACACATTGTAATCATTCAATGCTATTAATTGTTGAGACAAAAGCCATGGTTCTTTGCTTGTTAAATGCATCAAAAATTCTTCTGAATCTGAACATTTACTCATAAATATTCGCAAAGCCTAAATCCCCAAAATATACTTCAGCAGTAGAATGAAAGCTTAAAAACTCTTGAGCAACAGAAAGATGCATAATTATATGACTGTTATTCAAGAAATGCCATAGCACGTGCTGTCTATTTATTTATTTCAGGTCTTTTGCACTGTCACAGCTTTTAGGAGGGGCACTCCAGAGCAGCAGTCCCTGCCTGAGGACAGCAAAGGTTTCTATGCCGGGATTAAGGTAACACCCATGGCCCTGAGTCACTGATTAGGGAATATTTGAAAATCATGACGAAGAAACATGAGTCCTGATCATCATAAGCAGTGCTGCTTCGATGTTCACTTTGAGAAAATGGCTTCAGTTTGTCTGTAAAACACCCTGAAGCACCCACTGGCACCGTGTGCATGTGTGGACACTGATGTGCCACAAAGTAGGAGCAAAGCTGAGTGTCCTGAAGAGCTCTGGGGGTTTTGTGTGATGGGAGGACACAAACCTGCAAGGATGCACAATTCTGTTGTAACTAAACCAGAACAAAGTGAAGACAAAATATGAATGTTTATCCATCATCTTGCTATGGTCAGGCATTAGAAAACAGAAGTTGCTGAAGATAAATTCGCACCAAGTGCAAGGACCAGGTCTAATCCCACTCAAGGATTAGGCTCTCAGCCAGGCAGTCCAGGAGATTTTGGTATCTTCTGAGTATCTGAGTGTCATGCCTCCATGAATGGGGTTTGAAAAACCTGGCAGCCCATTCTGTGTGATATCTGAAGAACAGTTTCTGAGGAATTTTTTTGAAATGTCAGAATTTTCCAGGGAGTGGAAATTCCCATTTCTGACTAGCCCTGAGTGCTGTTTCTGCTCTTTTCCCAGGACAAGGGACAGACAGAAAAGTCACAGCCCAAGCTGTCTCCCTGGGGCAGGGGTCTCCAAAGCTGTAATATTTCATATGCAGAGCAGTTCTTCTTCCTGCCATAGCAGGGAAGGAGAATTGGTCCAAAATTGCACTTATTTTGCATCTGGCGCACACTACATAGAGTCCATGGCCACAAGGTTATGCCAGACTTTGTGCCATAGTGTTTCTCCCACTGCATTGGGATACGAGCTCCTTTAAGCCAGTGATAGTAAAATTTAATAAATTCTACAGTATTATTCTCAGGCTTAATAAAAGCCTGCTTTGAGATTTGAAGATGAGAAGCAATTACACACTATATATGGAAACTGCAAACATTTTCTTAATTGCCAAAAATGTTAAAGTATGTTAAAAGCAATTTTACCCTATAAAGTTGAAGATCATTATTGTAAAATTTATTATTATTAAGAAGATAATGATAAAGATTATTATTATTTTGCAAGTAATTATATATCTTTATAATTGATTAAAACCACTTAAAACTTCATAGATGTCAGTGCTGCCTGATTAATCTGCCATTTCCCTTGCCTGTCAAAATTATTTAAAAATTGTTTTCTTATTTCCAGTTTTTACCAGAATCACTAGAAATTACAGAGGATGGCAAGGAACATGTTTTGACTGTCCTGAGCACGGTACCCATTGCCTGTCCTGGGCAGGATGATTTCTGTAAAATTACTTTGCAGCTAAGTACTGAGGACTTGGGTAAGAGTTTTACATATTGACATCAAATCAGTGTGATTACTTTTTCCAGTATTTAAGTTACAGTGAATTCTAATAGAAAATATAATCTATAAATAATACCAAAGGGCAGAAGCCATTAAATCAGCAAACGAGGAGATATTTTTATCTGCAAAATAAAACAACTGATAATATCAGACAGGTTTTTGAGGGAAAAAAACTCCAAACCCATAAATCTGACCAGCTATAACCTGAACAGTAGTCAGTTGACATTTATGGATGAAATAACTGAGAGCAGAAGAACTTATTTTAAATTCCAGGAGTGTAAAATTCCGTTTTAAGTTTTTTTGTAGCAGGAATGTTCTTAGGTAGAATAATTTCATTAATTATCAATAAAAAGCTCCCCTGCAGATTTATTATTCAGTAAATGCATAATGAAGCCTTTTTTCTTTCTTTTGCTGGCTTATAGTTTTTGTCTAACTTAATATAGACAGAAAAAATCAGTCTTGTGCTTATATATTATTCTCTTTCTAAACGTTTAGGGATTTTTTTGTATTTTATTAACTTGAAAACATTGACAGTGTCACTGAGAAAACACTTGCCCTTTTATTCAGTAAATGCTGTCTTCAGGTCAATCAGGTGGAATATCCTTCCTGCCTAAGGGTGGCATGTATGTATTTCCTTTCTATTAGCACTAAATAAAACACCCAAGCCTTTTTCTCTTCTCACCCAAGTAACTTCTTTCTCTTCCATAAGTGGCTCAATGAGAGAAATGTTTAGAGATAGCATTACAGCTGCAGTTTCTCTACCCACAAAAAGCCATCTCCAAAAAATGTTGGCAAAACCAAGATAGTTCCTGATATTTTTCTCTTTTTAAGTCCCTTTCCTAGCTCTCCTCACCACCAGCCAAGTGCTTAGGCAGAGGGAAAAAAAATAATTTAAACGATATCATAACACAATGATCTTAAACTGAGCAGCACCTTATGGTTCCAGCAGCTGTGTTGGCTCTCGTACGTGCAGTACTTTGCATTTCTCCATGGCTCAGTGCCGCTCTGCTCCACATATTGCTCTTGGCTTCGGGTCTGTGCTGCTCCATCAGGAAAACATCCGCTGAGCTCGTGGGAACGGATTTCCTTGGACAGCGAGGCTGCCTCACACTCAGGGATTGAGGATGTTGGGCTGGTGTGTGGTGGGACATCCCCACAGACCCCAGGCAACTCAGATGCTGACTGCTCTGAGGATCAGATAGGAATTAGGCCCAGTCAAGGCCATTTGTTTAACTCCCATTTCCTTAGGCATCGATCAAGGCTTTCAGAATCTCCCGGACACTGAGGGCGTGGGCCAGGAGCTCTCACGTGGGGGAGGCTGAGCTCAGTGCATTGGACTGAGACTGACCCCTCACTGAGGTCTCCTCCAGTCCCACAGTGTGCACTTGACTGGAAGAAAGAGAGGATACAGGACTTGCAGAAGCAGCTCTATTTTCAAGCTGTCAGTGGGCTTGATGTGTTGGTGCCAAGAGGTGCCAGGAAGATGGCACAACTCATCCAATTAACTCATATTTGAAGGAAGTTGTCACTGAAGTGGAAAATTTCTGTTAGTTTCCATCAACTCATTTCTGCAGCTCAAACTAAACCCAGCTCTAGCCCTTGGTTGCTCCATCCTGAGGCTATTTCCTCAGATGACACTTGGGCTGTTATCTATTGAGCTATCTCTATATACTTAAGACTGAGTATCTGCTGCTGGGTGTCTGCACAACCACGTTAGCTTTGAGCCTTTACTGTCTTTGGGGTCCATTAGTTTATCTGAAGGAACACTGCGGGCTTCTGAAAAATGTGTGCTGGCCACAGTGCTGGAAATTAAAAATAAAAACCATTTTAGCTGAGATTCGTTTATGCTGAATAAATTAACAGACAAGCTCCTTGTCTGACTGAATCCATATAACTACACTGTTGTGCTAATTATGTAGGGAATAAGTGATAAGAAAGCTAATTACAAGCACAGAAATATCTGTCCAAGTTCAGACAATATCATGATGAATGCCAAGGCACAGCAGAGCCACTGGAGTTCGGCTTCTATTAAGTTTATCGTTACTATTTTGACAAGATGATTTTCTTTGATTTTAAACTTTTGTTCTGGGTTGTGAGCACAGCTCATGGGGCTGTAATGGCAATAACTATTCCTCATGGAAACCTCCAATTTAATTGAATCAAGAACCTTGAAAATGAGCCAGGACTTTTCTATAAGATGTAAGGTGAGGCAGCCTTTAAGGATTTGATATGAGAGACGTCATTAATATCTGTAGATTTTTGTTCAGTTCCCATAGTACTGTACAGGGTTAATTTAAATTATATTTCCTGAGATTTTTCCATAAGGAATAAGACACTGATTATTCCATTGTGTTAGAAATGCCATCTTAAAATACTTTAATGCCATCTCTATAAATTATTAAGCAATTCCATAGATGAGAAGAATGATATGAAAATCACTTATTTTAATATCAGAAAATCAATATTTTCATCTCAGATTAATTTTATGGCCACCATTTCTAGAACTTGATTCTTATCAGATGATAATTAGTGGTCTGAGACAGAAAACTAAATGTTCCTCAAGAAAGGCTGTAAATCCTGAAATCAGCAGTGGGATTCTGACCGGCTTCAGCAGGAACACAGTTTCATTTTTCATCAACCAAAGGATTCATGAAAGGTTGAGTGGCTTCTTGAGAAGCAAATACACACTGTATACAGTGCAGACCAGATGGCTCAGAACTAAATGCTATCATCATTCAGTTTGTGTAAGGGAAAACACACCTATGGAAATAAAAATTCAGGTTTGCCCTTTACCTGAGACCTCAGCAGGAAGGGCCAGGACCCAGGTGGACACTGGCATTCTGACTGCATGTAGGGGTCACTTTAGGAAAGATATGATGTGCAGTGCCATTGTCACTGATTTAGTCACCACACATCATTTCCCTACCCACCACAGATGCTGATATAGCCAGTATCTCCATGGCTTATTATTTTTCCTCATTTTTAAAGTGAATTTATCTGCACAATACTTCTGTGAAGGTTACAAATAAAACTATCATCGTTTTACAGACCGGGAAGCAAAACACCATAACCTAACTAAGCCAAAAATACAAATACAGACCTGCTGCATTTGCCTTGCTGTTGTGGATCCATAGTTCATTAAAACTGACTCGAGAACCCTCCCTTTCCACATCAAAACATCTCTTTATTTTAAATTAAATAACTCCCAGCAGATACCTCCTTGTATTCCAGACAGTGAAAGAGAAATGTTTTCCAGAAACACAGACTGATCTCTTTCTTTGTCATGAGAACTACTTGTCTTCATTCACTGGGAGTGGACCCATAAAGATAACGCTGTCATCCCAGAAATATCAGCACCTTGTGGAAAAATAGACACCACTGAGTTTTTAGTAAACATGGGGGATAAAAAAGCCAGCACAGTGAAGAGTGCAGAGGGATGCCAGACTCAGTCAGTCACAACTGTCTTCATGCAAAGCCCATCTGGTTCCAAGGCGTGCGAGTCCTGGAATGAGAAGCGTTTGTGTTGAACAGCGCACAGGGTACGGGCGACGCTTTGGGTAACTCCTGTCAGACTCTGTGCTCGTGTTCTCTCCAGGCAGCCAGGCACCAGGGCCCCCAGACATCGCCCTCTCAGCCTGCCAGGTGGATCTGCTGCCAGAGCCCTGCTCGGGGAGCGGCTGTGCCGCAGCCACGGTGACAGTGACAGCTGTGACGGACTTCGCTCAGGACGGGAACCGCGGCAGCCGCATCAGCGCTGAGCCGGTCTCACCAGGGGATTTGCTCTGGAGGGCTTACACTCCCAGGGATGTGAAGGTTAGGTCCTAAAATCAATTGGGAAAAGTGTCAAATCTAAATGAGAGGCTTCTCTCTTTTTTTTTTTTTTTTCTTTTTTTTTCCAAAGAAAATAAACTTGTAGGGATGGTTGGCATAATGGTTTTGGTTGGAAGGGACCTTAGATCTCATCTTGTTCCATCTCCCTGCCATGGGCAGGGACCCCTTCCACTATCCCAGGCTGCTCCAAGCTCCATCCAACCTGGCCTTGGACACTTCCAGGGATGGGGCAGCCACAGCTTCTCCGGGCACCCTGTGCCAGGGCCTCACCACCCTCACAATGAAGAATTTTTCCCTAATATCGAATCTAAACCTGCCCTCTGTCAGCAGAGTAAAGCAAAACAGTCACTTCATACACCCAGAATATTACCATGGAATTCCTTGTGCTTTGGCAGATTTAGGTTTGATTATTAGTCAGCATATCAGTAAGGCCAAGAGCTGGAATACAGAGGTAACCAGGAATGCTTCTGTCCACTGGAAAATGGAAGAGGGAGAATGTGGGTTAGGAAATGAGCACCTTTTTGAGAAAGAGGGAGGGGGGAAAACTGAGAGTTTGGAGAATATTTTCTGAAAAAGCAGAGGAAAGGCAGAGCCTCAGAAGGGAGAGAAGAGAAGGGGATTCAGCAGTGCCGTGTCCAATTTGTGACTGTGCCAGGAATCACCGGGACACCTTCGATGACACATGAGGCTCCTCCATCTCTTCATTTATACTGCTAAAATATGTCCAAAATAAAAATAATAATAAGCAATCAGGGAGGCAAGCCACACTTTCCCTGCAGAAAGCCTGGCCGAGGAAATGTGGTGAGCAGGGACCAGCCCTTTGTCCGTGAAGTTGTTTCAGGACCTCAGCAGGGAGGTTTGAGCACTGTAATCCCACCACCCCAGAGGATGAACCAGAGCACAGATTTGACTAAGCTAAATTTCTCAGAGCAGGGGCACATCCAAGCTGGCATATCTTAAGTAAGTGAAAACAACCCCCCAGTGAAATCCACAATTTCCCTACCCTAATTTTTGTGGATTTGCTCATGAGAGAGTGAGATTAAACTGGACGAAAAGAATTTTTGTCTTCAAAGGTAAAATGCCTAGCATGGGTGTATAACCTTTCATCTCCAGAATTGGTTTCTTTTAAACTTTTTAAGATTCTTAAACCAGAAACTACAGCTAATTCAGCATAGTGCACTCACACACTCATATTTTTTCTTGAAATTACAAATGCTTTCATTAAAATATGAAGATGTATCAAGTGTGAAATTGAATTAATCAATTTTAATAATAAATTCCATTTATCTCAGTTAAAACTTGATCTATGGAAACATAATAGACATTACCTTCCCTCCCCCCCTAATTTTCCCACTGCTGCTTTGCAGTTAATTAGAGGCCTTAATGTAACACAGTTCCTGCAACATAGCAAGAAAAAGTCCATGTATTAAAATCTACATAATCTTTAATCCTTCTGACTTGTTCAAATATTTTTGATTTTATCTGAAAATTGAACAGAAATAGTGGGCAGAACATCCTGACACATCTAGACACCTGATAAAGAGGATTTCCTCAGCAAACTACTCCTGCCTTCAACCAGGAATTGTGTCTTCTGCTGACATCAAGCAAGAAAGAGCAGAGGAGGAAGGGCCACATGGATTTGTTTGTGCTAAATTTTTACTTAGGAAGTGTGAGGCTGTGGAGAAAATGGGAAAATTCTGAGACACTTCATCTCACACTGTAAATCCAAATGATACAACTGACACCAGCTCAAAAAGTTGTTCGTTTTTTCAGTCCTCAACACTATCACTCTAAAAGTTTGGTGTGCCAGACCCTGGTGGACGTCTAAAAAGTGTCTCTGTGCCATGGTTAAGGGGCATTTTGAAATAGGGATGATGTATTGCTGCAGGTGAGGAATGTTGTCAGGAACTGAGGTTCTATCTTCACCCTCTAATTCATTTATTTAATTTCACCCCTGTTCCCAAAAGCCGGGTTCTGCTTTGTCACTGAAAGACTGCACAGAGATACAGCAGCCATCCTTCTTCCCCGCTCCATGGCTCCTGGTAGAACTAACTGAAGTGCACCTCTGGACTCCTCGTGGACAAAGAGGGAGCAAAAAATTAACAGCCCTGGCCTAGAAATCAGTCTGGCAGGAGGGATAATGGAAAGCCATAACATTCCATCACTCCCACCAGTATGACTGGGAGCTCTTCGTATCGCAAATCACTGCACAATCCAGTCCTGCATTTTTGGGAACTGGACAGCAGAGCACTCAGCCATTAAAAAAACACCCTCTTGAGCAGACCTGGCAACGTGGCTCCAGCACTGCCTGAGATTCAGGTGTTACAGCTTCAGAGCTGTGTCTCTGGCTCCTGCAGGCACATCTGCTCCCTGCAGGGTACCAGGGCTCTCACAGCTCCTCTGCGACCCAGCTGGTGCCCCAGGAATCGAGGGCTGATGCAAATGAAATCTCTGCAGCTGTACTAGATCCTTTCCTGTTTCACCCACATACCTAAAGCAGTCTGATTTGGAGCCTCATCCTTAATATCTGATCAATAACCACATCAAATAGATAAATCAGCCATTCAGATGCTGTAACAGGAAATCTGAGGTCAAATTAGGGGACAGGCAGCTACTACTATAACATGCTAATGCTACTTAATTACAGCATACCTTTTTAGCATACTTCAGGCATTAAAATTAGTACAATTTAATGAGCACTCTATTCTCCTGATAATTGGAGTGAATGATCTACTCCTTAGCAAAAAGTTTTAATAAAAAACTTCATCTTTTACCAGGTAAAGGAAGACATTACATCAGATGAACAGGAACACTTTGAACCCCCTTATTGCCTATGATTAAACTCTGTTGTTTGAAAGCGTAGCCTATTTTGTCCCCATCTGCAATCATGTTTCAGAAGTCAGATTGTAGTTTGTACTTAACCCATGAATCCTGCCCCTAATGTTTTGTGAGGAACAGTAATGAAGAAAAACTGCTGTGTAGACTGTATTCATTACACATTTCATTTTAACTAGGTCACAGTTCGAGACCTCCCAACAGGGAACTGCTACTCTTTCACTGATCCACACATTATCACATTTGATGGATGGTGAGTATTTTACTTTGAAATAATTTGGCTCAATTACTGCAGTTATCAGTTTCTGGATGTGGCATGCATTTGGGTTTACATTAGAATATCAAAAAAGCATTGAAAAAGTTTGCTTACAATAAGGAATGTACTCCTTCAACATCACACGTGGTTTCCTTCCAGCTGTGTGTACTCTTTTTAACAAAAGGACTAAAAATGGATTAATCTTTGAGAAGCAATGGGTTTGAGTCTGAATAATTTTTACAGGACAAAGGTCAGATTCCAAAATCTTCTTCAAACAGAACCATCACAAGTGGCTTTGAGAGGGTGTCTACACCACATGTCATCGTGTTGGTGACACCCCAGTGCCACCCAAGTGACACATTGTGTCACCAGAGCAGCACAGCACACAGGGACAGCCTGGTCCTTCCCAGGAGTTTAGCAACACCTGGTGCAAAGTCACTCATCAGAAGGATGCTCTTGATTTCTTCTCCTTCCAGAGCTGGTTTGTGCACAGCTGGAGTTGACAATCATAATCACAGCCAAAAAACCCCATAAAGATGGCTCTAATGTCTCAGAGAAAAAAAGTCCAGAAATTATAAATGTCAAATATCAGGAGAAGAATGCAAAAATAAAGTTGTACATCCTCCTGTTGTGTCCAAATGTCCTTCTGTATTACCCAGAAATAAGCTGCTTAAAGACTTACTGAGCCAAAGTGGTGCCTTTGACAGCCTGAACTGTACAGTGCTTTTCCTTGTTTAACTCCCCTAATCATTCAGGAATCTGTTTATCCCAGCTAATTGACATCACTGAAAGCTTTTAAAATTTTCACCTGGCACGTTTGATCCAGAGTTGCAAATATTTCGGATGACATTCCAGGTTTGTCACTCCACTGTTAACCTCCTGATGGCACAGACAACGACTTTGGGCGCACAGCGTCCACAGGGGCTTGGCAGGTGTGATTTTCTGATATTCTGATATCCTGCTGTCCCAATTTTAGTCCAGTATTCTCTGGAGGTGGCATCTGAAATGATGTCAAAGCTGGAGAAATCTGTTGATGAAATGTGAGTAAGAAAGGCAGTGACTCCATTAAAGGTTATACGTCTGCTTCTGACAAAGATTTCACCTAAATTGGGCAGTCTGAGATAGGAGATTGTCTGCTCATCCATGGCTTCCCAGTTCCCCTTCTGCTTTGCTGAACAGCATTTAAATGTGGTCAGGAACTGGTTTCATACAAGTTTGGGTGCTTTTCTTGCTTTGGAAGCTTCGTTGCTTCCATGGAAAAAAAAAAGGCCTGAAACAAAAGAAACCATTTTTATTTGAATAACTTATTTTTTAACCCTATTGTTGATAGCACCCAGAAATGCTTCTAAGCAATTTAAGTTCCGTTTTAGCAGAGGGAGTTTGGAAAAGCCCATCCTTCTCTGTCATCCTGCCCCAGAGTCACACAGACTCGAAAGAGAAAAATCCCAGGATTAGTTTGGCTCCTCAAAAACTGCACACTTTTCCATGTGAACGGACATTCATTACTGCTCTGTCCAGTGCAGCTTTAAATGAGCCGTGTTGATGGGGCTTCGTCCATCTCAATAACCAGGTTATTCCCCTAAGATGTATCACTTCTTGACATTCAGCCAGGTTCCTTACCCATCATTTCACAGTCCCATTATTCCTACTTATATTCCCATTTATTATTGTAAATAATTTCTCTTTCAATTATTATAATGACTGTGCTACCTTATTACACATCAGTTAGGCAACTTCTCTGACTGCCTGTCCAAAAGAATTTGTTACCACCCTAGCAAATTATTTTAAAGCTCCATATTTAAGGAGCAGGGAATGCAATTCCTGCTTCTGTCCTGGTACGAAACTATAATCTGAAGGCAAAGGCTGACATAGGTGTCTGGAAGTGAAACATTTCCATTTGGTCAAGGAAGAAAATGTGGTGGGAAAATGTGTTTGAAATGACAACCTTTTTGTTGGTTCCAAAATTTAAATGAAAAGCGTTAAAAATTTTAAATTTAACTTAAATAAAAAATATTTATTTTATTAAATTCAGAAAATTGAAAAACTGTATAAAAATCAAGAGACTGGAAGTGTTTTTCTTATTGGCAGTAGAATTTTCTTACTGAAACTGCCACTTCCAATGTGTTTTGTAACTTCTATTGTGATGTTTCCAATGTTTTTAACCTGACATAGTGAGCTCACATTACATCTGAGGTAGTTAGCTATTCATTAGACAGCTGAAATACTCAACTCCCTCTCCTTAATAACACTCCCCTTTGCTGTGCCTCCTGCTAATACATGTCTGTAGGAATATTTATCTCTTAATCTTTTCATTCTTTTCACCAAAGGCGGTGACTGAAAATCAAAGAAGAATGTGTCATATTTTACAGCATGAGCACAATCAATTTGTGTATATTGGAGCGTAGATGTGAAATAACGTTAATTATACCAGCTAAAATCCAGAGAGAGCACTTCCTTTTATAGCAAAGTACCTTCTAAATTAAACAAATGTGAAAGCCTGGTAAAGCAAAAGTATAGCCCTCATTACTAGTTATGGCACATTATAAATATAAAAGCTTTTCATGCCATAAATTGCAGATTCTTAAATATGAAGTACTAGCTTAAAACTAAATACGCAGAAAATCCTTTTAGGGCAAAGTAAAAAGGGGAATATTTTTTGATTGGGGAACTATATACATCATTTATGTTATTTTGCATTTTACCTTACCAGAAAAAAAAAAGAAAAGGTTAAAAGATTTTTCAGATTTCTCAAACATTTACATTAATCCACATTATCCCATCAATATTATCACCAAGGCAATGGCACCATTTGCTGGTTGGCTTTAATAACTTTCATCATAGGAGCCCACAACGGAGTCCTGGGCATGAGTAGCCCTGCCAGGTGCTGGGTTTTTGATAGTCTGCAGCAGTTTAGTTGTCCCCAGGCATCCAGTGACAGCTGAATGTAGCTCAACATCTGCTCTGAGAACAACCTGATGGGATGAGCGCTCTGAAAGCAGAGGATGTCCTTCAGCATCACCCAGCTCTTGGTAGGGTCAAGCCTACCATGAAATAGTTCTTAGTAGCAAGGAAAGAGGGAGCCTGGAGGGACATGAGAGCAAATCAAATCATTTGGTGGCAAGGCTGTGGTGGAAAATCTTCAGGAACGGATGCAATAAACACTGAATTAATACAAAGGTGAAGTGTAGCTTGGTGAAGTGTAAGTGCAGGGTGTGAGCTAATTTAACACCACTAGTAGTAGCTGTTCATGTATGTCTATCTTCCCTTCTGTCCCTCTCTTACGATTAACCAACAGAAATGATTCCTATAGAATCTCACTGCCATAACCAAACACTCGGGAATGTTTTATAAGTTTTGGATAAAGAGCATAACTAGAGCCATGACTTCATGCGGGGAGAAGAGCTTGCTTCACCCCTTGGAAAACAATCCAAGCACACAGAGGGGAAAGGAGGGAACCCCTTTTCACCCAGTCTGTCCATTGTTGCAGACTATCAGGGAAGCAGGATGGGGAAGTGTGCTGTGAAGGGAGATTTAGGCACCAACAGTGGTGCCAGGTCTGCAAGGAACACGCAGACCTCCCTCGTGCAAGAGCTGCACTAAGTCTACTTCAAGCATTTAGCGCCACAGGCACCTTCTCCAATGTTGTCCAAAGAATCATTATCACAATTACAGTTGTATAAACATCACAAAAGTTTACCTGACTACGTCCAATTATCCATTCAACTGATTCGAAGGGGCCTGACAGCTCTAATTTAGGCACGGTGCAGGTTCGTTATGTGCTATGCAATCTATGCCATGACTTAATTGAAGCACTCCGAGTGACTTCCAGGTGGGTTGGATTGGGTCCACTGTTAATGATTATTAAGCAACAAATAGCTCTCCTGACTGCAATGGCATTTATATGCATATGCAAATGCAGCCTTCTTTACCAGACAGAGATGATTAGTCTGGGTACAGCCAACCTGATGCTTCGTTTTCCGTCAGCCTCCCCAAACACCTCTCCTTCTAAGCTGATCCTGTAGAACGAAACTCTGGAAGGTGCTCTCATAAAATATCCTCTCTCCTCTTTCTCCCCTGCAAAGATGTCCAAATGGAGCAAGCACTTGATGTTTAAAGAGATTATCTATTTTTTTATCTTGTCTTTAGTTCTGATCAATCTTAGCAGCACCATGCAGTGTACTACAGGATTTATGTACCTGATTAGAAAATAGGATGAGACAGAACCATTAAAATCTTATCACTTTATGGCCAACTTGACTAAGTTTTTCAAGATGAAAGATAAAGTCAGATGTGTTTTCAATCAGAGAAAAGCAGCTGGAGCTTAAATTTTTACTGTGTTTTAAGCTACAAAATTATCTATAGCTTTTATTCTGAAGAGAAACAAAATGTACAAATATACATGTGAAAAAGTCACCATTCTCAAGCCATTTGTTCCTCTGCATAAGAAACATTAATGGTCTGAAAAAATATTGATGTTTGTATGGCGCTGCTTAAAAAATAATCCTGTTATTTAGCAGAAGCATTTTATACATTCCTTTTTACGGGATTTTTTTCTATTGTAGAAAAGAATAAAGCTTATTATTATAAGCTTATAGTTTAGTTTCCATATTACTTAATTTCATAAAAATCATGTTTAAAGTAATCACAGTGCCTTAAAAGAAAGCAGAATAATCCATTGTTTTTAAAGATGGAAGTTGTTGGCTTCTAGGGAGAAAATGTCAACAACATATATTAAGTATATGGCTACTGTTTTCTTTTATATAACATATTAGAATAAAACAGAGTGAGAATAAGACAAGTTTATGGAGTGAGAGCACAAAGAACAAGCAGAAGATGGTCCTCTCACAGGCTTCTGTTATGGAAACCCCAGAGGCTCCAGATGGTTCATGCAGAGGCCAAACACTTGCAAAGTTATTAAAGTTATCCTGCTCTTGGCCTCACTCAGATGGAGCAGGAACGTTCCTTACAGAAAAGAATGAAAGCCCTAAATTCCTCTCCACGCTGGCTTTGCTCATTGCTGATCCACTGAGTGTGAAAGTTGTGCTTACAGGGAAGCCGTTGAGGGGGAGGAACAAACTTCATTTTATCAGGCTTTCAGTAGAATCACGGATTTTCACAGGAAGCCTTTACCTAGCCACAGCCAGACTTGTCAAATTTGGTGATTAGTCACAGAAGAGGTTATTTGAGCACTGATTTCCCTTTGAAGAACATCATACTCTAAAAGCATCCTGTTAGAACCAAAACACATTTATTATGACCAGAGGCAAGAACTTCTTCCCATTTGCCTTATAACAAATGTTTATCCTTTTTATCCATGCCCATTGCCATGGCAGCAGCTGGGACACAACTCCCACTTTTCACAGGAATTCTTAGGCACTTCCAGCTAACAGCTGCAGCGGCGTTCCCTTGGATACAGAGCCAGAGAAACCCTTCCTCATGTGTGGATTTTTCCCTCCTTCAAGGCCAGCCACCACGCTGGTGTAATTAAGGAGTGCTGCTGTAGCGGTACCAACAAGCAGCCGGCACAGGTGGATGCTGAGGGTCTCTAACCCTCTCTGGTTTTGTTTCTTTGTGGATGTTTAGGCGCTATGACAACTATAAAATCGGGACGTTCCTGCTGTGCCGCAGCGACTCGCGGGCGTTCGAGGTGCACGTCCGGCAGTGGGATTGCGGCGGCCACCGCTCCGCCACTGCCTGCAATTGTGGTGTAGCTGCACAAGAAGGGGGTGACATCGTGGTGCTGGACACCTGCAATGGCCACTTTCAGGACAGCAGACCTCAGCTGACCATCAAAAGCACCGAGGCATCGCCACGAGTCAAAATCCTGAAGTCTTACGGAGGCAGGAAAATAACAGTACGTGCGTTGATGGTTGAGCGCTCTTGTGGTGGTTGTGCTTTGAAAACACAAGTTTAATATTTCTGAATTATTAATGAAGTTGCTACAAAAATATCTGAAGCCATCAGAGCGCCTGCAGCCAAATGTACCGCAAAACGAGAGGCAGGGAAGTAGCTGGTTAAAGTGTTGGTTTAACAAACTGTAAAACAAAACAAAACAAATACCTCTGGAAATTTCTTGGCGACGCAGCGGAGCTCTGATAGCACTACTTACTCTCTGCAGCAATGCAGCCCACTCCCTCTTTGCTTATGCCAGGCACTACCCAGCCACATCACATAAAGCAAATTTCTTTGCAGAGCTCAAGATATAAATATTCAAGGAAAGATCGCAGGTAGCAGGATAATGGAGTTTTAGAGTGGAGCAGTAAGATGCTGTTAGTCAGACCCAGAGAGCCCCCAAAAGCTATGAAAATGGGCTGTAAATGTGCAACATTTGGCGTAACGTAAAGCATTTGCCTAAAAAATATATGGCCACAACTTACTTTGCATAAGTATTGCTTATCCACACTAATCCACTGAAATCACTGGAAAAATAAGAGCAGGCTGCACCAGGGGTTTTGGTAAGGAAAAGAGCCGCAAATTATGGCCAAGAAGATAATTTTATCCTAGAGTTGTATCATCAAGATTTATTGCCATGAAATGTTTTGGATGAAGATCGGTCCACAGCAGAGCCAGAATGATGCAGGAAGTGCCTGTGCTTGGCTCTCCTTGTGATCTCTCTTGGAACAGATCTCAGGAAGGTAGTAATTGAAAGTCTGTTAATTACAGAATGAAGAAAAAGCAGGAATCAAGCTGTCATTTCATTTTGCAACTGAATGCAATATAATTACTGTTTTATTACTAGGATAATCTTAGCAAGGAATCCCTACTCTCATTTGCACCTGAGGTAAGACTTGGGGAAACATAATCAGAGCAGACTGGGGACACAGTATGAATCCTGCTCTGATCTGAGTGGGAATCTATAGGAACTGTGCAGCAGTGAACAGGATCCCTGAGCACACCACCGAGTGTGGTGCATCCCGATTCTTCCAGCACTTGTCCATCATCATCCTCATGCAGCTCAGGAACTGGCTCCCCCCGGCTCCCATGACATTCAAGGGGGCTTGGAATGGAGTTAAGTCGTGCAAAGTGGCAGCTTCCAGCAGCCAGTCAATAAAGATGTCTGCAAACCGAGGGCTCAAAAAAGCTTCTTTGAAGCCTCAATTAGCAGCATTAAATCCAGGTGGGATGCATTGCCCAGGGCAGCAGGAAAGGAAAGGGTTGGAGCCCTCCAAACTCCCAAAATAAATCCACACCTGGAAATATTAATCTGGACAGCACAAAGGGCTGAACAGCTCATGGAGTTCTGACTGCAAGGGTTTTACACACAGCCCTGCAGGAAATGCTCCTCTCTGCAGTAAAGCATGTGATTAGAGGACACTGCTTATGTGAGGAAGGAAATCAAATTCTATCCAGGGCTGCGTCAACTGCAATTCTCCTGCTCCACCTTTTAAACCACCAGGAAAAGTTAACTCATCAGGCCAGTTGAGATTTATGTCGGGCAGTCACTGGGGTTTTTTCAAACCACCTTGGAAAGTGAAACATAGGTACAGTCAAAGTGGAGGGACAGCCAAGGTGGAGGGACAGCCAAGAACTTCTAAGGTGTTCACAAAGTACTGGTTTTATATGACAACTTCCATTATTCCCCAAGGCCAATAATTTTTGGGAAAAAAGGCTTTAAATGAAAACACAGAGGGCCTGAGTTCAAACCAGTTCAAACCCCAGCTGTCCTTGCTATCAGTGGCACTTTGCTGTTGTGCTTATGGAGGGCTCAAAAAGGGCTCATTACTTCCCATGCCTGAAGTAAAGGGGAACTAAAATGGGCAGAGTTATAATTTAGTGAGGCCAATATGTAAACTCTGGATTCAAGCACACAGAATAAAAATATGAGCTTGTTAGTCCTTCACAGATATGATAAGATTTGATGGGGAGGAACTTCAAAGGGACCAGAAAATCCCCACCGAAATAAAGGAAAGCCAAGGACATTATTTGCATTAATAAATTTTATTTAGGTAGGGGCCACTTAAAAAAGGAAAATAATTATTTTGAAATTATTATAATGAGATGTTCACAACTCTTTAATGCACTTTATAAGATAGACTGAAAATGTGTAATTTGGTATGAAAAGAAAGTATTAAGGTAACTTATCAGGATAGTATGTTCCTGCTCCCTCTCCTGGCCCAGATAATTTTCAAATAATTTTCCTTTTACCTGTAAAAATAAAGAAAACAAACAAAAATACATTTCAGTTGAACAGATATTTTCTTTTTGCTTTTTTTTTTCTTTTTTATTATTTGGTTAGTAAACCAATCTGAAAAATCCATTATCCACACAGTTACTTCTTGTTTTGAACCCTGCCAGTTTTTTTTTCTTTTAAAGGTCAGTGTAAGCCTACCACTAGTCCTTTAATGAGAAAATTGCTTTATCCACTTTAAAACACCATCATTTTCTGGGTAATCCGGCCTTGGAAAATGAAACGATTCTTCAGAAGGAAGAAAGCTGTTTTTCAATCTTGGCAGTTTAGCTAAAAAAAATTATTTCCCAGGCAAAGACACAAGGGTGGCCTTATTGTCACGGAAGTCGCTTCAAAAATTAGCTGGTAACTTACCACTGGGAAAACTTCAATGGACTCAATTATTAATTTAGAAAGAAAGTACTTGTGCAGTTACATATTTATGTAATGCTATCATATATTAATGCCATGGAATCTGAAAGCAAGCTAAATAATAGCACAAATAAATATTTATAGTGTTTCTAAGTGATCTTAAATTACCTCCGCCATCGCTAATGTCCTGCTTTGATATTTTCGTTTATGGAAAGAGACGGTTTTTATTGCACAAAAAGCTTGGTAAGAGCTTCAATTCACTGGGAGTTTTTTTCCCGCCTCTTCAGATCCTGTTCCCTTCAGGAGCATTTGTTCGAGCGGACCTGAGCGAGTGGGGAATGGGTGTGACAGTGAGGACACCGGGCAGGGATTTCAACAGCACCCGGGGTTTGTGTGGCCTCTTTGATGGGATCGCTCACAATGACCTCAGCAATGTGCCCGAGGAAGACTTCATAGAGGAGTGCAGGTACAAAGCCAGAGAGATCCCACCCAGGGGATGCTCTTAGCAGTGTTTCAAATGGTCTTGATGGGTTTATTTCATTACAGACGCCCCTAATGACCTGACAGAGAGGTCTGCTTAACGTAAGGGAGAAGCCTGAAGACTCATTTCCATCCCAGCAGCACAGGGGCTTAACTTTCAGTCATCACAAAACACATCAGCAGTTACCAAGAGAGAAGTTTTATATTCACAAGTGGTGTCATGTTAACAGCTGTGTTAAGATCCCTCTCAGCTGTTAAAAAAAATGCAGTTCTCACCCACACTTGAAAACGTAGATAGCTGACAATAGGGATTAATTAAGGGTTTCGTATTTCCCTTGTTCTTTTATTCCTGAACACTAATTACAATATGTGAGTATAGATTAAATGTTACATTTTGACAAAGTGTGGTAATATATGTACCATGCTAAAACTTAATATCAACTCTACTAATGATGACAGTGAGCTCCGAAAACTTGTACTTTCTGGGACTGATGGTCTGGAAACAGCCAGGAGTCTGACTCTGACATCTCCCTGTCAACAGTCCCTGTTCCTATCCCTACTCCTGTCTCCATCCTCGTTCCACATTTTAATTCCTGTTGCTGAACTTCAAACGTACCTAATAGGTGTTCCTAAAACCAAAATGGGTTTACTTGTGTAGTCTGTTTTGCGAAGTAAAAACACTGTAACATAGCACTCAATCTGTACATGAGAACTCGGCACAATCCTATAGGAACAATGAATTTTTAGACCTCTTGCACTTCAGAAAATAAACAAACACCTCTGCCATATTCTAGTTCTATTCAGTGGGCCTAAATAATGGCTATCTAATGTCTATTTTAACCCATCATTACAAATTGTACTATTTAGAATTCAACAGCCATCATTAACATCCTAATAATGTGGCAATCAGTCAGAGATTGCTTCTGGGAAGGCAGGTGGAGAAATAGCTTGGTGCAAGAACCAACCAATAGCTCACTACCCAAAAGAAAAAGCTAAAAAGGTCCTTAGGAGAACCTGTTCAAAGTGAGTTTGTGGAAAGAGCTGAAGAGCACGGTACAAAGGAATTTACTTATAAAACACTGAGGAGTTTTCTAGGGCTCAGCTCCATATGATGGAGATACTTCAGGGAAGGCAGAAGCTGCTGCTAAGTGAGAAGGGCAAGAGGGGTGGTGAGTTTCATCTCGCAGTACTCCCAGGGATGGATTCTCAAGGACCCTTCAGAACCTGGCTATAAAAACAAGCCAGCAGAGAAAATGAGGTCACCTCCAGAGGAGACTGGACCATTCTCTGATCCACTCACGTAGAAATGGCGCAGTAAAAACAAAAGCTAGAGGATGACTTTTCTGCTGCTGTTTTTAATTTCATTTTAAATAACCCTGAAAGCATGCTAGGTTTTCTCCAGCACCTGAAGCTAGTCTGAGTGCCCACCATCTGGCAGTCTGGAGCTTTCCCTGGCTCCCACCTCCCTCAAGCAGCTGCAGGGCTCTGCACGCACAGATCAGTTTTACACACCAGCTTTCCAACACAACTTTTCAACAATAAAACAATATCAGAGCTTCCCAGCCATTAAATAGCAACCAGAGAAGAGATGAATTTTAAAACATGTGATTTAAGTAGGCGAAATAAAATTTTCAAACATTTAAAAATATACCAAGAAACCAACAGAAATGCTGTGAATTTTAGACACTTTCTCTATAATAGCATCCAACTCATCCTCTGATGAGTTTGAAAAACTTGGTTTTAGTTCTTCCTGAATTGTAGTGAGTGGCTCAGAGGAATGATGGTCTGGTCATCTCATGCAGGGGACAGAGGGCACATCTGAGCTCACTGAGGAGCTGTTGGTATGTGCATGGCTGTGAGGAAGGATGAGGTTTCCATTCTTTCCACACCATACACCCTTGTTCTGTTGACAGGGGCTGACCAAAAGAAGGTAACTGGTTTCACATAGGATTCACAGAGGATTTTGTTTCAATAAAATATCAAGGCAAAAGAGTTTCACTTTACTGAAATTTTCATTTGTGTGTTAAGTTTCTGTCCTGATTCTGGACCGGTTTATGTGGTTCATTTTATTTGTTTATTAAATAAATTATATTTACCCTAGGCTCTAGTTTATGCAGTATTATATCAAACGAGGTGCTACTGCTGCCTTAGTCTGGGTTTAAACTTGATGATGAGTCAGGGAAGCTTCAGGGGCAGATAACCCCTCTATCAGAGCCAGAGGAATGGAGCGTGAAGGACACTCATTCAGACACTCAAATGTGTTGTCCAAAGGACAACTCTTTCAATCATCAAAAATGTTTTATTTTCCTAGACTCTAGGAAAGTAGAGAACAGCTTGTGCATTTCCATGAGCATGAAAACCATCCCTTTGTCTCTCACTGTATCCTGCTGAGCCCACACTTTGGGCAAAACGGTTCCATAAATGTTTGTGCTCATGTTTCAGGAGGAGAAATAAGGTTCATTTTGCCAGTGTCACTGAGATGTTCTATCTAAAATTATGGTTGTGTCAATGATCAAAATAGTAATATCAGATATGCCATTTAAAATATATTTTTAAAAGCTGGATAAGGGCAATTACAGTTTCCAACAACAATATCTAGTGCTTGGCTCCAGCATGTTGGCGAATGCTTTCACTTTCCTGAAACCCCAGCATTCTGGCTGCAAGACAGAATTAATGCCAAAATAATTTAAATTCTTGGTCCTATTTCAAATTTGTCTGGTAATGACATGCTGCCAAATATTGGGACAAGAAACATATCCTTTTCTATGAAGCTCTAGGATTCCTCTTGTGCTGCACAAATAAGATCAGTAAGAGATATGAGATTTCTGAAGAAACTTGAATCATGGCTGTTTATTCAAACTGAACTCTAGAAATTCATCCATCATTAAAGACTTAATTTAAAAGGGGGAAGAGTATAAGCTCAGCTTATATGATAGCCTAGCCCTATGATCAATAGAAAACTGCTGTGTGTTGGAAGAAAATAATCAAAGAAAACTCCAGTAGAAGAGAAGAATGAAATGTAGTATGCAAAAGAAAAAATGAGGGGGTGGGGGGAAAGTAATTTAAAAGAAAAAAGTTAGCAATCCACATCTTAGAGGAAACTATTGATAAGGAAAGAACAGGCACACAGATAAAGATGATTTTCATAATATAGGATTTGAAACAAATATGACTTTTTTGTCATTCTCCGGGAGTTATCTGGGTCACCCAGGGACAAATCCAAGGCCTTATTTCATGTGTAATACACAAAGGGTAACCTGCACCTCAGAGAAAGTTCTGCAAAGAGGAGTCAAGCATTTGGCAATGCTCCAGCAAACCACTTAAACATCTGGTGTAAAAAGTCCCCATGTAGAGCTGGAAAACACCCAGGACAGCTCAAGAAGGGCAGTGCAAAAGCGACTAAAGGAAACGGAGATTAAACTTAAACATTTTCTTAAGTATGTTGTAGATTGGGAATTTATGCTCACTCCAGCCTCAGGGAAAGAAAATTTCCTTGTATAATGGACTAATTTGTTGAAAGTTTTCTCCCTCTAATCCCTTCCTATTTCTAAATCAGAATTCCTCCAGGGAAGAGTTTATTTGACAAGATTCCAGCACCTTCTGAGAGGAAGCAAAGGAATAGTTTCTGCAGGTGCCAGAAGGGGAGTACCAAGCCTGTGCCTGTGATAAACACAAAAAATGCCTTTCAGACTCCTCCCCCTCAGCCCTCTGGCTGCCATCAGGACCATGTGGATCACAGTTCTGCAATCCCATATCTGGATGTTACATCTGAGTGTGTCACTCATGCAGAAACAGAGTCACCTTTGAGAAAACATGAGAAGCCACCAACCAAGTCTTTTGGTCAAAGATATTTGTCTAAATCAGTCCAAAAGCGAAGAAGCCCCGAGGTTCGGCTAAAGCCCCTCACACGCAATATTTCCATGAGTAGCAGCAGCTTCATTGACTCTACCAAACCAACAGGAGACCTAAGGAAAGCAAAAAGGCAAGACAAGTATTATGAATACTCATCCTTTCACCCATTGCGTGGCCCAGCCCAGAGAGACTCAGAGAGCTTTGTATATTTTTTCCCCGAGGACTACTTTGAAGGGGTTCGGATGAAATTTCCACTCTCATGGCCCACTCCCAATGGCCTGACTGCCACCAAAGCTCGGGAGATTTGCCACCAAATTCTTGCGAATTCCACCATTGGCTTGGTGTGTAAAGACCTCCTGGGAAAACACCTGAGTGAGGCAATTGGTATTTGCCTTTTGGACTTGCAGCTCAAAGACGACGTGGCTCGGGTGAGGGCACTGATAGCCCTTTTGGAAAATGAATGCGAAAGGAGAGTGCTAGGAAACAGAAATGGAGTGTTCCCTGCTGGAAACCAGGAGGAAATCCTCACTGCTCTCCGGTGTCCTGCACTCTGTAATGGCCACGGACAGTGCACGGAACTGGGCTGCCAGTGCTTTGAAGGCCACAGCTCTTACGACTGCAGTGTTGCCAAAAGTAAGTAAAGCTTTCTTTCCATATTGGAATTATTAGGTAGAACATCTGCACAGAGTTGTTTGCTCTTCAAGCAGTGCTACCAGTAAGGTATTTGATGAATTAGTAATCAGGTTTTGACCTTGAAGAGCCGATCAAAATATCTGGTTGGCTGGTCCTTCACTTTTTTGCCTCAGTAACTTTTTAAAAATGGATTTTACAAGCCCCTTAGCAAATTGGTTTTGCAGAAGTGATTTTCTTTACATCTGATCTATCACTGGCATGCTGACAAGCAGGCTTCTCACAAAAAAAGAAGAGCGTCCTGCTCACCTTGTGGTCAATATCCATGTAAACAGTGTAGAGATACTTCTTTCTTTTTTTTTTCCTGGTCATCAGAGAATAAAGTTTGCACATTAATTTCAAACACTGTACTAGTAACAAAACAAAATTAGAAGTGACAAAATGAACAAGTAACCCTGCCAAAGGCATCAAATAGCTACATACTAGCTAGGACATCCTCGAACCTGCAGACCTGATTCTGCAAATATTCAAGAATTACATTTAGACAGAAGACTGTCCCACTGGGTCTGTTTCTTCTTTACAGCTCAGCCTCTCAAAGGATGATTCCATGTCCAATACGAGTGCTGAGAGTGCTTTAAAGTAAGCACACGTAGAAATGTTAGCAGTGATTTCAGAATGTGAGCTCTGCCTCAGCAAACCACACAAGCTCATGCTTGAAGTGACAGAGAGGTACTTCAGGCTCAGCCACACAGCTGAGTTCCTGCAGCTTAAGGAGCCACAGTGCTTCAGCTGAACTGAAATGATAAGGTGTGCTCTCTTAACCCATCCCAAATGTGAGGGAAAGCCTTTTTCTGCAATGCATAGGACATTGGTCTGTATTTAGGACAGGTAAAGCTCATATCTAGGGTTAGTCACCACGGCTTAGCTGAGACATCCAAATCTCCAGCCAGCCCCAGGAGCCCAGTGGCACATCTGATACCCCAATGCATTTATTGTCAGGGATCACCCGTGTTCTTCACAAGAAACACATCTTCAGTACACGGGTTTAAAACAGTTAAAATACTTTCTGACATTTGTTTGTTTTGTTAACGGCAGACTAAAATTTGCTGAATAACTTCCTAAATATGGCAGAATTAATTCCGTTTCACATAGAGAATAACTGACACTAGAGACTGAACAGTAAGTTGAGCAATTTTGAGGCAATTGTCCAACACACAATTCAATGTTTAACTTCATTTCTCTGTGATACAGAGGGGTTAGGGGGCTTGCTTAGGCCAAATTTTAAAATTTTATTTTGCTATGGCTGAAATCTCTCAGATTAGAGGAAAATAGCTTCAATATGACTTTTCAAGTAAAAGCTAATGGCACCTTGTCTTCTTGCTGTGACATCAAATATAAACAAGGACGGAGTACAGAGCACAGCCTCAGATTGCCCAGGGAGGTGAGAACTGGAAAACAAACACACATCAGCTGTGGCAAACACCCCTAAGTCACTGCCTTCCTCTGCCCTGACTGCTTTTTCTGTCTCTTGCTGCCTATGCTTTGTACACTTTTAAAGTTCAATGGCACTGAGTGCTGGGCCATCTTGTCTAGACAATGCTTTTTCCAGCAGAGGATGGACCAGATGAGCCTTGGGGTCCCTTCCAACCTGGCACTCCACGAACCCACGATTCACTTTTCTCCAGCTGAGGCAAATATGGTAGATGGTCTTTGCTCCAAATCACTTCTCTTTTGGCAGTCTGGTTTGTTAGAGCTCACAGTACATCAAAGTGATCCTTCCAGTTTTCCAGTCACTAGCATCCTGGCTTCTGGCAGTCTCCTACACCTTCGAGTGCTACAGACCTGGAAACCTGCTCCACTGCTCCTGGGCTTCCACAGCATCTCCACTGGGTGAGAGCTGCTCAGAGGGGCTGAGTTTTTAGCATGAGCATCCTCTTGGTCTTGTTGGACCTGCAGAAGAGATGCACTGCTGCAATTAGGGAAGTATGAATTTCCCTTAATGCTTATACTGCTCTGTTTGCTGAGGGTGAGTGTGTCAGTGTCATGAAAAAGATTAACAGTCACAGCTTCAGCAGTTTCAGTGACACAAGCACTGGACTGGTGAAACACCAGTACACACTGGGAGGGTGACAGCTCAGACAGCTCCTCACCAGAGCCCAGCACAGAGCAGGATCTGGCCACTGGAATAGTCCATCCTTGTAATACTGGCACAGAGATAATGGGATGGAGAAGCATCTGAAGTTCAACCTGACAGAGAAAAACTGAGAATAAACAAAACCCAGAAAAATTAAAACAAAACCAAGGTAACAACTGGCATGCTTAATTTTCAGGATATTCTCCCTTGTCTTTGGTATAAATGCAGAGAAGTTGGGAGAAAACTTCACGCAATGAGCTTGTTTCAACATTAACTATGGAGAGGGAAAAGTACTGCCTTAGTCTAGAGTGAATCGATGGGATGAACTGCAATGAGCTCCATTATTACAGACTATTTATGAATTCAATTATTAGTGATTTAGGATATTTTCCTATATATATAAAAATAGAGAAGCTGTATATATATATATATATAAAAAGTACCTGATCTTGTGAATGCAATGTAAAGCAGATCTATACATAAAGCCAGAGAGGAGAAATAAAATCTTAGTTCTGGCATGCCAATCACCCTGACATTATAATACTTAGAAAAGGTCATCTAGATAATTTAGTACAGTCAATCAAGACAAGCCTTCATGGGAACTTCACCTTTAGCTGTTCTTGATTTTTTAATTTCTTTCAAAATATATTTAAAGATATTGGCTTGTTTACACATTTAACAGGCAGAAATGTTCTACATAGACAGCATAGAATCATTTAGATTGGAAAAGACCTGGGAGATCATGGGACCCAACCCTTAACCCAGCATTGCCACCTTCGCCACTAAACCATGTCCCCAGGTGTCACATCTAGGTGGTTTTTTGAACACTTACAGGCATGGTGACTCCACCACTTCCCCGGGCTGCCTCTTGCAATGCCTGACCACCCTTTTGATGAATAAATTTTCCCTAATATCCAGCTCAAACATCTCTTGGCATAACTAGATGCTGTTTCTTCTTGTCCTATCACTTTTTACTTGGGAGAAGAGACCAATTCCCCACCTGGATACAATCGCCTTTCAGGTAGTGCAGAGAGCAACAAGGTCCCCCCTGAGCCTCCTTTTCCCCAGGCTAAACACCCCCAGGGCTGTTCCCCTACGTATCCCAAGGTACACATGTGATGGGACACCTCTTTCCGGGGAAAAGCACAGCAGCACCACACAGCCACAATGAACCTCTCAAATGTCACTTCAAAGGACTGGAAGCGCTCAGAACCCAAGTCCTGCTGACGTCACTAAAGCCAGGATTTCACACCAGAAAAGGTTATTAGAGATGAAAATTAAGATCAATCTCAGAAATAAAGCTGTGTGCTCCTACCAGAACAGCTTGAGCCCCATTGCTGGGAGCTCAGGAATCCTGGCCTGGCTGGCAGAGCACAGGAAATCAGCACTGAGCAAGCACAGGTGGGATAAGCCCCTGGGCTTTGTGACTAATAAGCAGAGGTTCTCTAGGAAGGGAAAGAAAGGAGAAGAAATTAAGAATTTAATTAGGTTCCTGCAGGACATATAAAAGTGATGCCTCTTTCACTTTCTTTACAAAAAGTCAGGACTGAAGAAACAGAAGAATATACACTGATTTCAGAAAAGCTGAGTTTTAAGTGCCATTGCTAGGGAAAAGTTATTTTCCAGGAGAAGCTACATGAGTAATGGAGGAGAAGGCAACTCCTTTTGCTGGCTATAAATTTTCCCATCAGTTCCAAAACAAATCTCCGTCTCATTTTCTCGGGCTGGAATTATAGATGTGAATTAAAACTCCCCCAAGATCAAGGAGGCCATCAGCATAATTCAAATATCTTTTCCAAGGTCACCCAACCTCAGCCACACTGCCAATACATAACAGTAAATTCTGCCACTGGTTTTGGCCAGCAAACACACACAAAAAGGTGGCCCTGCAGTATTTTTAGGGATCAGAATACAGGCCATAATATATCTGGAGTAGTTTTAAATGAAAACACGCATAGAGAGAGAATATGTGAAGTGTGGCTTGCAGACAGGCTTACTCCTCTGCTCTGCCTGACTCCAACAGGAGCAGTCCAGGTGGTCAGAGCTATAATTATCCTCACATGAAAATCACTATTTGGAGTTGAAAGGCACCTCTGAAATTTGGCAGCGCTCCAGAAGCTTAGAATTTCTTAATGTTGCTTAACATTTCATAACCCCCACCCCCCCAACACCTGCATAAGGTGCTTAAAATGTCATTACCACCTGTAATTAAAGGCAGAATCCAATTACAGCAGGTAGCAAATCAGGTTGGTGCTTACCATTTGTATATATTGACCATGTTGCTTATAAAAAAAATCAGGACTAGTAAAGCACACATAGAGCAATGCAATATGCAGATTGTATGAAGCTCTAAAGAGCAATTACAAGATAAAAGGTAATGAGGAATAATAAGGACAAATTAGTTTCAGAGAAGTAATGACACTTGAAGTTTAAATTTCTGCATAGAAAGTTCTAGGGAGAAAAAAAATTAACCAGCAAAGAAACCAAAGCGAGCAAAGAATGATGGTGGGAAGGTGAGAAGGGAATGCTCACCTACCACACTTGCAGATATCCCATTTTCATATCAATACATTTCATTGGTTTTATTAAAAGGGCCTGAGAACCCAACTGCATTTTCAGAGCTGTGAACCACAACCACACAGGTCCCTCAGACCCATCTGCCACAGCAGCTACATCAATTACACCCTGTTATTTTTAGAGTGGTTGTATAGACCTTTCTGAATTCAACAGTCTGCTTTGGGTCTTGTTCATGAGCTGTAATTAAATAATATGAATTAAAACATGCAATATTTAAAAATATATACATATATATATATATATAATGAGCAAAAGTGTAAGGTCAGCTATTAAAGTTCCTCGGGCTGGGTCTTCCAATGGAAAATGTCTCTTCCCCTTGGAAGGATAAGCTCAGAGCTTTGATCAGACCAGGAATGCAAGGTCGGGTACATATTATGGAAATCTCACTGTTTATGTAATTGTGCTTTATTTTTAAGCTTAATTCTCATTTTCAAAGACAAAATGCAAGGAAGATACTTAAAGAAAATACTTAATATTTTTCAGGATCCCCAGGTGAAAGGGGACAGAGTATTTCAGTTGTCTACGTCAAACTTCAATCTGCTTTGGAGACTTTGTATGGGAGCCTACTGACTGAAATAAATACTTTTCTCCCACTTCTATAAATTCAGTGATCTTTAAATTCCAGATCATAATGATTATGTAAGGGCTGTTAGGGTGTCAACTAAATGAATACTTTTTGGCATTTTCAATATGTGTTTTGCTGATGTGATGCAGAGGGAGCCATCAGGGTGTGTTGGGTCAATAGATGCTCTCCTTGCATAAATTAGACTACACAAAGTAAAAAATGGGTACTCGGTTTTTCAAAGAAAATACAATCAATTTCTAGAATCCCGAGGATATCTACAATGACAAATATTACTCACTGTGTGTAAGGCTGGTGTCCTCTGTGGCTGGAGCCAGCCTGTGGTGCTGGTGTGATCAGGTCTTCAAGGGAGAATTCCATTTTATAGCACCAGAAGGGCCCCAGAAATAGAGTTACCAGAAACTGTGACCCTCTGCACAGGAATTGATCCATTTTTCAAATTGTTTGGGTTAGTAAACAAAGAAAAAACAACCAAGCTTTTTGCTAATATGGCAAAACATATTCTGTGGCAGAGAGGATGCAGTGCACTTTAGCAATTCTATTGATTTTTCAAAATTGGATTTCATAGGAAGAGTCAAATGTGCTTGTGAGAACAGCAGACACCATGCTTACTGCTTTTAAACGTTTCTTGCCAAACAGAGTGCTATTGCTATTAAAAAAATGTTAAATGGCATTATTCCTTAAAAAGCCCTTCTTCTTTTCGAATAGTCAGGCATTGGGCTTAATTCTACTCTCATTATAACAGTTCCATTGACTTTGTTGGACGTAATATTAACAAAGTCACAGTTACTATCACTTTGATGAAGTAACATTATCAAGACAAAAATCAGGTCTCTTTTTCACAAATATTCTTTTATTTTTCCTTTTTTCTCATACTAATTGCTGACTTTTACATTCCACAGTGTTGGCTTTTCCTATCTATCCAGCTGAGGGAGGTTTGAAACTCTGCAATGCCTGTAGCCTCCCCGTTCCCCCTCGTGTGTGCAGTTCACTCAGCAGCTGATAGGCGAGGAGGCAGTGTTCTTGTGCTAAGGTTTAGAAGCTGGAGCATCTGTTTCTATCAAATACATTTTACTTCAGTAATGAATTCTGTAAGGCAGGAACAAAAAGATCAAGCAGATCTCTATGTGCCTTTGCAGCACAAACCACACTTCAATACACAGCTCCCATCCCTCTGGGATTGTGTTCTTTACACTGGGCTTAAAGATATTAAGGATATATTCTTATTTCCTTAAAGCTGACATTAAAGAAGTCTCACTAAGACATCAATACTCCATAAAAGAGGTTCTGTACAACTTGAAAATGAAAACTGTTCTTTTGAGACCTGTTATCTCCACTTAATATCAATTTTTTCCCGCAGCTTACCGAATAATATTGGAAAGTAGATAAAGAATAAATATGAAGATACATATTATGCAATTCAAGACTGTATTGAGTTCAGTTAGTCAGCTTTTTCCTAGTTAAAACAATTTATGATTTAATACTGAAAGCAAACTGGGGGAAAATATCTTTTAAATGTTTGTTTACAAAACACACTTTCCTTCTCTCAGCCATCTACAGAGGAGTGGTCCTCATCATCATTGAGGCCCAGGCACAGGTTGCCCAGAAAAGCTGTGGATGTCCCATCACTGGAAGTGTTCAGGGCCAGATTGGATGGGACTTGGAGCATCCTATATGAAGAAAACTATTCTATAGCATCTTCAGGTCTGGGCCATAAAAATTAATGCAAATATGTTCTCAGGATAAAAACAGGGCCAGTACTAGCAGTCATAATTACAAAAAGTATAATGATTAAATATCAAGCTTTGAGATTACCTGTCAAAGCATCAATTTTTGAACACAGGATTTACCAGCTTTTGAAAATAGAACTCTTGTTCTTTTAAAGAAATGAACACCTCCAACCACAAGTTTTCGTAAGAACTACAAAATTTACAACAGAAAAATAGTTTAGAATCAAAAGAGGAAAAAAAGCGTGAACTTTTAACTACCACTGATGTATCCTCAGTGACACCCACATACTCTGCTCGGAGACACATTTTTCTCAGTCACATCAAATATATTTGTGGGCAATTCTCAGGGATTGGAAACTTCTTGCTAGTTTTGAAGCCTTTCTTCTTTTCATGCCAGTTTTACTTTAGTTTTTGCTGGTGCAGATGCAATAAACAAGCATCTGAAAAGGCAAACATCAATACCAGCTTTAATCTCCTGTTTTAAGTCCCAGTTCTTTCCATTCAAGGCACAGACCTGGCTGGGCAGGAAGGGGGCTATTAGCTTTGGAGTTACAAAGTCAATAGAAACCGAATTTTAAAAGGATATCAAATCCTCATGCTAAGGGACATGGAAGGTTGCATGCTCAGTGATCCATACTATTCCCTGCAAACCAGATCAGGGAGATAAGTCTTTTTTGGAGATTAGTTTATTTGCTTTAATGCAAAGCAGTGAAAACAGTCCAGTGAAACATGTAGCTAAACAAAACCGTTTTCCGAAGTACATAGAATTAAATTGCTAGAAAAGTTTAAAAAATTATAGGTCTGATTCAAGCTGACCCAAGCCAGACACCCCAGAAGCATGCCTATAACTTCTTTACATCAGGCTGTTTACAGGTATCACAGAAAATCTCAGCCTTAAATCTTGTTAAATCCACAAGAAAACAAAAAGCCCTGAACAAACAAACTCCTTCTCCAAATACTCACACTCACACACAAGATAAATAACGAATTCCCACCAGTTTATAAACCAGAATTATAACCTGCAAACCATTCGAAAGTCTGATTTAAACTGACCAAAGCTAAAAAATCAGAGCAAACCTGTAGTGCCTTTAAATTTTGTTGTGTAAAGAGCCCACAAACCACCACATACAGAACATTCCACCAATTGTGAACAAAACTCCAAGTGTAATAACCAGATTTAATCTAATTCAGTAACTTTAAACATGGGGAAATTACTAAAACCAACTAATTGGACACTAGAGTGGACATAAGGATTAAGATGATACCACAATGACCCAAATCCCTTTGAGTGGCATCACTGCGCTCACTCATTGGAAGCCTCAAGATGCTGCCAAGGATTCTGCCCTGAAGTGCCACTGAGGGACAAAATCTGAGACCTGCTTTGGTGTGCCAGTGAGCATCAGGAATGCACAACCAGAACTTTACATGATGTCACCTCTCCAGGCCATGTGGAAAAGAAGAAATATTCTGTAGTCGACACAACAATCCTCTTCCTTTCTATTGCTGAAGTACATTGCTAGCAAGCCTTTTAAAAATAGCAGGATTGAATAAACCTAAAATGTCATAGTGAGATTTCTAAAGCAAAAAATAATCTACCATATTGTTGCAGCACATGGATGCTTTCAGTGTGAAATTGAGCCAGGCCATTTCTCACATGCAGGGAGTTCTTGCAAAATGCTTTTTCCCCACACGCTCCCAGGGCTTGTTTCTGCAATCCATATTGGATACCAGAGACCCTCAAAGCAGAAAACCATCTTCACTCCATGCCAGTGAAAATTCATAGGTCTAGAGCTTGGTACTACGGAAACAGAGTCATTTAGGCTGGAAAAAATCCCTAAGGTCATTGAGTCCAACTGATAATCCAGCACTGCCAAGCCCAGCACTAAACCACATCCCCAGCTGCCACACCTACATGGCTTTTTAATATCCTCAGGGATGGTAACTCCACCACTTCCCTGGGAAGCCTGTTCCAGTGCTTGACCACCCTTTTGGGGCAGAAATTTCTCATAATATCCCATTTAAACCTCCCCTGCTGCAATTTGAGTCCATTTCCTCTTGTCCTGTCACTTGTTAGGCGGGAAAAGAGACCAGCCCACACCTTGCCACAAGCTCTTTTCTGGGCGCTATAGAGAGTGAGAAGGTCCCTCTGAGCCTCCTTTTCTCCAGACTAAACACCCTCAGGTCCTTCAGCTGCTCTGGTTCTCTGACATCTGGTTTTGGAAGCAGGAAAAAAGTTTTCATTTAGAAGGTCACTGATGTGCAAAACTCCTGACAAACAGCATATGGATGCTGATAGCTTTTTCTTAGGGAGGGTTATCAAAGGAGCTTTGGGTCATGGACAGCACGAGTTCCAGGATAATGCATTCAGCAATTGTGTCTATGATTACTCTCATAACCCTATATACAAAAGAAATACAATGTTTGCACAAGCATTTGAATGGAGGCAGACTCAGGCTTGTTCTGTCCAAGGTGTGAGATAATTCAGCACCAATTTGCTCTGATACAGAACCCTCATAGCTATGGTAGCTGGAGGTCCACATCCACACCAGCAAGCTCTGGCACAGCAAATTGTTCAGTCATCTACCTGATTCCAAGGAAGGGGCAACTGGGCATCATGGGCCATTTACTTGTGCTCTTCAGCAAAGACTTAACCCAACCCAGCACTTGTGATCTGGTTCTTGATTTGCCTTTCATGGTTTAGATTGCTTATTTATCATCCCTTTTAAGAAAAGCAGGGCAGTTCCTTTCCTTCTCTTTATTCAAACTAAATTCTTGCTAGTTTCAACTTCAGGTGTGCTGCTCCAACCCAAAACCTCATGTGTGGTTTTCAAACATTGCAGAAGAAAGTTTATTTGTGCTGGGATACTTTTCTAATCAAATGTGTAAGTCCAACATGAGCCACATCTATCCATCAGGCTTCAATAAGTGTAGTTTTGCAATATTCTTGATTTTGTGTCAACTGTCTTCATTTTAATTCTTCAACACTGCGTATTATTTACATAATACACTGCAACAAATACCTGTAAAACCAACTGTGTATTTATGTGGGGGGAGTTTCAGTCTATTATGTAGCCTGTGCTCCTTGTCGGGTTTGATTCATGTAAATGATTACAGAATGAAACTGCACTGTCAGCAACCCTGAATTTACTGTTCTTTTCTGGAAATTCCTGCTGGAGATGGGAAGAGAAGGGAGGGAAAGTAGGGGAGGTGTTGTGCCTTGAGGGAGGAACAACACAAGCACTGCAAACCAGACAGCAGAGATCCCTTATTCTGTCACCTGAGCTCTGGAGGCCTTGGAGATTTCTACCTTCAACTCCAGACTCCTCTCTCCTTTTTATCTCAAGACAGTTTCATTAAAACACAAGATTTTTTTACTTTTTTCCCCCAACATTTCCTGCTGTTGATCACTGTCCCAATGCAATGCCCTCCCAGGTGATAGATGCATTTTTTTTGTGCTTACTTGCTGTGTGTACAGACTGGGCACTGGAAATGTAGCGGGATGCCTGAGCCAGCAGATGTGAACACACAGCTTCTTAATTCCTCCTCCATAACTGCTGCACCCTGTCACACATCTGAGCCCCAGACACCAACCTGAGCTTCAGTTTTTGATCTACTAATAAAAGTCAAAGCACATGCCTGGCCTATAGGCCACACAGAGAAAAGAAGGAGGATGTTCTGCCCTGGATTTTGTTGAATTTTTGACATTCACACTTCCTAAACATAAATTATTGATGTTCAGATATATCATACTTTTTACAAGCTTCTTCCAGGAACTGCCTGATTACCTGCAGATTTCTCTCCTGCCTCTAACTCACCCCTCTATAGACATCAGACATCCATCCCAGGTTTCCACAACCTCTGCTTTCTCTGCACTTTTGCCCTCGCTCTCACCTTTGTGATGTTTCCCAGTTCTTTTTATTGCTCCCGTCTTTCTCCCCTCCAGTCTTTAGCAAACTGCTTGCAGCTCTTTTGCTGAGGTTTTCAGGCTCTCCAATATTTCCTTCTGATGTCGTCACCTCTCTGGACTTACCAACTACCCCTCCACTACCACGGAGCAATGAACAACCTCACCTGGATCCCTGTACCCCCAGCAAGAACAGGATCTGGATGTTTGAGTGCCCAGCTGCCAGGAGACTTTTCCAAAGTCTGTAACACTGAGATTTCACCTCCCCTGTTTGGTTGAAACTGGCTAATATGCAACAACACCAGAAGGCAGAGGGGAAGACAGACAGAAATCCTCATTAAAACCAAATGCCTAAAATTCTGACACCCGTTACATGTGACACCTCATTCTAAAAAACAGATAAAAACAACAACTTTTGCCAATATTTATGTACTGCCTATACTGAGGTCTAAAGGCTGAACTCTAGGATCCATTTCTTTAAAAAATGGGACATTATAATTACTTTTATTTTCCATTAGTCTTAAAGTTGATAAGACACTGATGTTTTTAGTTGTTGCCAAATAGTGTTTATATTAAGGAAAGGACTTTCCAGGTTCTCATGCTCTGCCAGGGAGCAGTCTGAGGGTGGACAGAGAACTGGGAGGGGACATCGCCAGGACAGCTGACCCCCACTGACCAAAGGGACGTCCTATTCCATATGGCATCACTCTCAGTACATAAACTGGAGGGAAAGCTGGCCAGGGGCCACTGCTCAGATACTGGCTGGGCATCTCTTTGTGAGTGGTGAGCAATTGCATTGTGCATCACTTGTATATTCTACATATTTTATAATAATTATTATCATTACTGTAATTTTCTTCCTTTTCTCTCCCATTAAACTGCCCTTAACTCAACTCACACATTTTCTCACTCTCTCCCTTTTGATTATCTCCCTGATCCTGCCAGGAGGGGCAGTGAGCGAGTGCCTGTGTGGTATTCAGTTCCTGGCTGGGGTGGAACCCTGACAAGTGTGTACAGCATGGTTTGAGAGGAATAAATACAAAATACTGTGCTGGTACTCTAAGTCACTTAGAAAAACACTCAGGCTGGGTAATCCTGCCCTGACCCTGACACAGGAGTGTGGCCATAAAGATGTGAGGAAACCCTTGGGGCAGTGCAGGGGTCTCATCAACAAGCAGCTGAGCTGAGAGTGCTTTTGTGGAACAGGAAGGGCTGCAGGAGCACATTCCTGTGCCTCCCTCCTTCCCAGCCTCTGAGATTCTGCTTCATCCACAGAAGCCTGAAAATCTGCAGTGATTATGAAAACCTTAATGCAATCCAAGCTACCTCAGTCCTAGTGGGGCTAACTATTAAAATCTCATGAAAAACATAATGAAGCATTTTTTTTTTTTAATTTCTGTGCACTAACCACAGAAGAAGGCAATTTATCAAAACCAGTCACCACATCTGACTAATAGTTTTGTACATTACAGGAATCCACCAGTAAGGGACGAAAGCTGATAAGCTGTAAACGATTTCTCTTCTTGTAAATATTGCAAAGTGTCCAGCAGTGTTGGTAATACTGCTGCAATAAAATCAATTTTTTAAAAAAATGAAAGAAAAGCTAAAAGCATTTTAGAAGTGCAGGGCAAAAAAAAAAGTATTTTCACTACTTTTCATGTTTATGTCATTTTCCCTCCTTCTTTTGTCTGGAAAAGCACGAGTCATGCAGCTCTGTTGTTACAGGCTGCAATCTGGTGGGATGGCAGTGTTTAAACAGCATTTTTCCTAATTACAGCCTAAATGGCAGAGCCCTAAAGGAACAGCGAGGTGCTGGGAAAGGTTATCAACTCAACTCAGGGCATTTTGCCCCTCAAATCAGAGCTGAACTAATGTACCATTCAAATATTAGGTGATGGAGAGCTTCTGTTCTAGCTAAGCTACAGCTCAGAGAAAATTGATGGGAGAGGCTACTTTGCCAGAGCTGTGATGATGGGGCAGGGAAGAGGAAGCTAAGCGGAGATAACAACTGGGACTCCACTCTACTGGTGAGAAACATCCCTCCCAGGGCTCCTGGTCATGCCCCTGCTGTTAAGTGTTGTTCAGGAGACAAGAAGAAAATGTTCTCTTTTGTGTTACTTGTCATCAGAGTGGCTTCTCCCGACCACTAGAACTACAAATAGTATAAATAAAAATATGTAACTATGATCCTGACCGACTGCTGTTATTGATATATGATATTGGAGCCATTCTGAGTGTTGTGCTACCCAAGAGCTGATGAAAATATCTACCAAATCATAATTTTTCTTAATTAAAGATGTAAATTCTGACATCCAATGGATTTGCATTTTTCCTCTGTAGAAATAACCCCAATGTGAAAGCAATGAACAATTTTAAATGGTGAATACCTAAAGTGCAACAGAACCCAAAGGAAACTTTACCTGAGAACCATAAATCATTTTAAAAACAGCAATAGGTGAAAGTCAGCCTTGTAAGGGGGGCAGCAGAGCCTGTACATCATTTAAACCCTACTTAAGGCCTCAATGAAGGATTTAAGTGAAACTTAGCTGTGCATGACACAGTGCAGAGCTGAGTGCCACCATTAATGATTTAACGCTCACAAGAAGGCTTTCCTTTGAGGATCCTTTCACTGCCTCCAAAACTTTAGGGAAAAAAAAAAACAAAACCAAAACCAAACAACAAAACAAAACCATAGGACTGGCTTTTGCCCTGCTTTTTAACACTACAAGGAGCCTGGTGGCATGGTCATCTCTTGTTCCTACGCTTCTCCATGCTATGGGATGAGGCCTTGTCCTCTCAGCTGTGCTCCCATCCTGTTCCCTGGGTCAGCAGCAGTATTACCACTGGAGACCTTATAACATGAAGCCACAGCTTCAGTGAATTGATTCAGGAGCCCTGACACTCATATCTTGCAGCACTGGGTGCACAGGACAATATTTAATGGAGCTTTGCTGCTTCCCCTTCTGACAACTGCTGCTTCTGTATTCCAGAGAAATCCACAGGGAGGCAAGGAAGACCCTAAGGAAAAGTGTTAAACCGCAACAACCAGGAACAACTACAACAAAATCTCTGATAAAGCAGAACAGAACAGCGTGTAAGTGCTGCTCTCTAAAGCTTTGTATCTATCTCACCCTTGCAGAGCAAGCCTTGGAAATCACGGGCTTGGAGAACGGGGGCCTCTGCGACGTCCGTGCCTCGGACTGCACCAGGATCCGGGTGTTTGGCCTGGGATTCAAAGAGTCTCCCAACCTGCACTGCCAGGTCACCAGGTTAATCGTAAGCAGCCCCCTGTTGGCTCCTAAAATATTGATGATACAGCCAAACTTCAACATGTTTATATAGAAATCTTTTTCTCTGATCTGTGCTATCTTCTCTCACTGCCACAGCAGGGTATAAACACCTTCCAAGCCCCCTGCCAATGTGTTTGGTACAAGTGAGGGGAGCTGAAGAGGCTCAGACCTTTCCAGGGCTGGTTCCCTGGAAATGCACAGCTATGAGTTCTTGCTCATTATCTCTGTGGAGTTTTGTTTGACTCCTGTTTGGTTCAGCTGCTCTGTAGTCCATTGAAGCCTGAAATCACAATATTATTTCTCATTTTGTACATCTGGAATCACTACACTTGGTTGTTTTCCCAAACACATTTAATTGCTAAGTTTTGTGGTTGAATATGGGGTTTCCCCAGCACAGTTACAGAGGCTCTTATTTGAATTTTCTTAGTTATACTTCAACACCAAATCGGAAGTTTTGATGAGCATTAAACCCATCTCTTACGCTAGCACTGTAATTTTATCATAAACAACTATACACAGGCAATGCTGCAACTGAGTTATGTGGTGGATCAGCATCCTCAGATATGAAATGTTTGATTAAACTCATAAATCCACCTCAGAACAGAGACTCGGCCTCACTCCCAGTCAGTACTGCCACGCTCATGAGGCACAGCTGAGATTTGCTGTGCCCGCTTAGGGCTCCAGAGGCTCTTACCAGCTTGGAATGTTTTGTGCAGCTGATCTAGACGAGTAGGTGACTTCACCTTCAAGGAGCCACGAGCTGGCTGCTGAGCTCCAGGAAGAAACACAAAGTTCCTTGATTGCATCACCCTGTCTCATCCCAGCTGCTCATTCCAAGTGCAGACCACAGCACTTCCTAAACCAAGCCTGCATGCATGGCTAAGCGTGGCTTCCCCTTTTCTGTAGCTGTAGTAACAGCACAGTGCCTTTTAAATAAACCACCCAGGAATGCCTTATATTACTGATTAGAAACATAAACACATATTGACAACTGGAATCTCTTTATATGACCCTTCAGTTTCTGCACTCTCTCTCTGTTTTACTGTAGCATCTCGGTGGCGAATGGATGTCAAGAGAACAAGAAAGCACAAAAGCAGATTTTCTGAGCTCTGAGGCTGTTGACTGCCAGATCCCACTCCTGAACATCACAGAGGCTGTGCACTTCGTGGCCGGTGACGAGCCGTTTGCAAGATGGCAAGTGAAAGTAGGAATTTTATTATGTTCCTAAGAAACGCTTTAGAAAGAGAAAATCAGTTGTCATGGTAAATTAAAATGCAAAGCACAATTTGCTTCCTTTCAGAAAATGAAAACGCCTGTAGAAATACTCACACTAATGTCACATAGAGGAAAAAAAAACCACCCCACCAACCAAAACAATGAGCTAAGCCCAGGTGTCTCTGTAGCCAACCCAAAGTGCAAATTACAACCACTTCTAGAGGTAATCACCTGAGATTGATGCAGTTGCGCTAATCAATTGTTAATCATTAGTATTCCGTTTCTGAAAACCCCAGCTCAAACTCCTGATTAGGCAGTGAGTGTCAGAGAGCTCTGACTCCCTGGCTGCACGAGCAGAGTGTGCGTGGTGCAGAAGGGCAGGGGCTGGTTCCTGGGCAGGCTTGAGCTGGGATGTCTCAGTCACAGTCATGGCCTGAATGGCTGCAGGAAGAAGAACCACGTTCAGTATCTGCTTGTTCTGGGTTCTCTGCTGCAGTTGTAGCCCTTTTTTTTTTCACAAAACGGTACCTACTTTCTAAATATCTCCAGGAAACCAGTGCCTTCCCCACCCCGTGTGCCTGCTGTCCTTGGTCTCACTCTCAGCCTGGATGGCTATTTTCTGCAGATCAGTTGTTTTTTACAAGACTGAGAACTTTTAGAGGCTCCATAGCTGAGAAGAATATATTGCCATGGTAGGGAGACTGCAGATGTGCCCTAAAAATCGCAGCATGCAGAATGAAACACGTAAAACATTCCCTTCACCACGGGGTTACTGCCTGTCCTGCACCCCACAGCCACCTGCACCCCAGCTGGGGACACGTGCTGCCACCTGGCCTGGGGGAAACAGAAGGATGTTTGGCAGGGCATGCTTTCTAGTCAGTCTTTATTTTAAAAAGATAAGGATTTGGGAGTTTGGGACATTAGGGTAAAACCTCTGTGGGAGCAGAGCCTGGCTGTTTGCTGCTGGGGTGGACCTTGGACCTTCCTTGTGTCACACACCAGGGCTGAGCCAGGAGGGAAGGTCCTCTGCTCAGGATTTCAAATTCCAAAATTTCTTAAAAAAGGTACTGAACTCTGCAGTTGCGAGATAAAATGCTGCCTCATGGTGGAAGGATCTGGGAGGGAGATACCCTGGGCATTCCTGGCCCAAGAGGACAGCTAAAATCCTTGTACGTGCACAGGAAGGTTTCTCCAGTGATCCCAGGACAGCTTCCTCTCAGCTCAGGTCTGTTACATTTCTGATCATGTTCAAGCACTGCCTTTTGGCCCTGAGGAGGTCTGTACAATTTTTCTCGTTCTTTCCCCTCAAAAACAGATACAAAAACTCTCTTTCCATACACTAAAGCTCGAGAAAACCTCTGCACGTGTAAGTCTTCTGCCCTTTCCCTCTCCTTCAAACCCTGAAGAGGAACCAAGCTGACGGCCACACAGCGAATGCTCAATTAAATCACCTCAGTCTGCACGTGAATCCTGGTACTCCTGTGGATCTTTTGATGAACAAATTGGGAAGGCAGAGCCCATTGCTCAGTTTCAAAGGCAGCTGGCCTTACATGGCAGCACAAAGAACAAAATCGTGGAGCTTTTCAAGATAAAAAATTACTTTCAATTAATTCCACAGGTGTTCAAAAATTCGTGCTCCAGAAAGTTCCTCATAAGACTTATTGCAACATTGATGATCTGGGTTATGTATCTACCTATCAACTTTTCAAAATGTAGCTAAAAGATTTTTCAGAACCAAAAATCAACACAGTTCTTTCTGGAAATGTCACTGTTCAATATTTTCAGAATATCTCCCTCCTTCCAAATCAAATTTCAAAGGAATCAGAAAAATTTCACTACAGCTTTTTTCACTACCAGCATTGAGGGAACAGGAACTCTTCTCAGTGCTCTTTCATTTTATCTCCCCTTGTATTCATGTTTCAGATTTTGCCCATTGTTTCCATGACATGCTGCTGAACGCAGATAAGAAGGTACATGTGGCTACATCAGAGTGTTTGGCATAATTGAGATATCAAAATACAAACCCATGCTTGGGCAGCAGATGACTTGAGCTGTCCAGGCAGATGCCTGGGTGAAGAGGTGAAAGAGCTTGGCAGGCGCTTATCTAATTTGGGAAGCAGCTCTCTTCCTTTTCATTAAGTTATTGACGCTGTATTTTTCTAGAATAAAAAAAATATTCCCTAAAAATTCAGCAAGGCGAAAACTGAATTTGAACGCAGCACAAAGTTTTATAGTTTTCGTTTTTCTTTTAGAAACTTTCATACAAAGTCTGTGTAGAATGATGCCAATAGCCAAGACCATTTCACGATGGATGAAATACCCGAGGCAGAAGAAACAGACATCCTGATCATCCTTTCCATTTACCCAGAAGCATCTCCTTCTTTCCAGATGATACCTATGCTCAAGCAAACAAGGCCCAACTCTAAGTGGGTTTTCGCCTCTTAAGGTCCAAACAAATTTAAGGTTTGCTCAGCTTAGTTCTCATCAAAGTGTTTGTTCCACATCACTAAGATAACTAATGGAAAAGCAATTAAAATAGCTATAAACCACCCCAATCCTAAAAAGAGATCAAAATGAATGTTTATAATAGACTGTAGAAAAAAATACAGATTAAAAAAAAATCAAATTGCAAGTGTTACATTTCACTCATAATGCTCACTTCAGACAGAACAATTAGTGTAATTTTACAGCTTTTTCTATTTTTCCCTGTCTAGCCATTTCTTCACCCATTATTAGTGTACTGGTATTGAGACAACATTGGACACTCTGGTAAAAGAATGAAATTAAATGAAATTTAAATTGCATTAGGAATAATAAATTCTTAATGGAAGTCTTGCTGCCAGAGTCTTTCAGTGAAGAGCAGGTCTAGAGGGGGGTTGTCTGTTTCATTATTTTCTCAAACTTCAAGAGAAATTCTTTACTTCTTTTAAAAGAATTTTTACCTGTAGTACAACACAGTGTAGTCTAATATGTCAATAGTCTAATATTTTCCTTAAACTGACGAATTCTACCGACTCAATTAATTTTACTGAGTTTTTGGACCAATTTATGTTAGTCCAAAGAAGTTATTTCACTTCCACAAGTTCAAATTGTGAATATCCATGAATACCACCTGCTCCTCTCCTTGTGGTGTTTTCTTCAGACACAAACACTCTCAGCTCACAGTGCATTTTGAGCTGAGAACCATCCCGTGTGACATTGTGGGAGAATCTGCTCTGTTATCTTCCATGACCTTTCAACCAATTCATGATAATTGCTGCTTTTTATGAAACTTACTAAGTATTCTCTGCTCTCTGTACTTCTGTTTATCTTTGTTCAATTTAACATAACATTCTTTCTGTGAACTGAAAGAGTTTATTGATGGATCAAAAACTTTATGGCCTCAATCTTGTACAAATCCCCTGCAAAGGGACTGAGGATGTTTCAGCTTTGGGGTCACAGGAGAGATGGAGGAGGGCTGGGGGTTGATTTCATAGCAAGAAGACACAAGGGCACCTGATGGATCCAAAGCAAAGGCCCTGTTAGATCTGCTAAACAGCAGCTTTATTTTGATTGTGAGAAGATAAAATATGAACAATATCTGACAGAAGGGCTTTGCTTTCCTGCTGGTTCTCATCAGTGTCTACAGCAAGGCTCTCCCCAGGTTTTTGGGGTGCTTTTTAGGGTTCACACCTCTCAAGACCTCTCACAAAACTTTCTCAAAATTTAACCCTCTCCACACTTCTCTGGTATCTTTTCATTTTTACTGTGGAAAAATTAAAATACAAATTTACTCTACTCTTTTACATTGTGTAAGCATTCTTATATAAAAAAGGCCACGTTCAAGGCTTTCTGAATTACCCACATGTACCCATTGTGAGCTGGGACAGGTGACTGCTCTAATGTACCTGCCTATAGAAAGGAGACTGTTGCTCCCTCATATTGCCCACTCTTGCATATTTTATAAGGTTAATTTAAAATAAACCTATATAATACATATTCTCTTTTTTTTTTTCCCCACTTTCAGCCCAAGGATTTTACTTACTGACTCAGTATTAGTAAAAAAGTGGCTCTGAGTTCCAGCCAAAAATGTTAATTGTGTTTCACAACTCCTTGAAATCCCTCTTGTAGTACTTGAGTACAGCTTCCATAAGGGTATCAAGAAACAAAAGCCCCTCAGGATAAAACCTAACAGCAATCAGAAAAGCTGAATGCCAGCTGAGCCAAAAGATCTTCTGGTTATTAATGAAGAGTTTCCAGTTTGGAGCATTAAGCAATTTGTTAGCTCGGAGAGCCACTCACAAGTGGTTTAATTTATCTTGCTGGCACACATCCAGTTCAAGGGGGCAGTGGTATATGCTCCACAACGAGCAGACAGTCTCCATATGGAACATTATTACTTATAAAGATGATTTTTGTATCATTTAGATCACTAACGATGGCTTCCAGTACAGTAATTCCAGAGTGCTGACCCTGTACGACGCGGTCTGCCAGGTCTGCCAATTCCATCCGACCGGACTTTGTAAATTAAAGGTAATTTAAAGATCATAAAGGTTTAATACGGATCGTTCATCTCTTCCTTAGCCCTCTCCCTCCCTCTGATGTGCTGTGTGTAATAACTGCTCTGGAAGGGGAAAACCTATTTCACAGATCAGCTGCACAGCCCAACACTTCCCTTTCTTCTTTCACAACCTCATGTCTGAGATATTTTATTTATTTTTCATGTTTATGTGGGGTATGAACACCTGATAGAGCATGCTTTATGATGGACCTTCCTCACACAAACACCTCAGGAAAGTCTGTGGTTGGCAATATTTATCCTTTGCAGCTGTTAGTGGGAGTAAATAAGAGTGAGGAGCCTGCCCTGAAAGGCTTAACTTCACTTCTGAAGTGTCTCTGCTATTTTCCCTCTCCCAGCCTGTTTGGTGAGGGTATATCATTTCTATTCCCGTTTTCTGCCTTGGCAAGAGGCACACAAAGATGCATGTTATACGGATTTTGTCATGTGAGAACACCCTTGAGAGAACATAAACCATTCTTGCTTGCATTAAACACTGCTAAGTACAAACATAGAGTATTTTGACAGTTTCAAAACTGTAATCAAAAGTCCAGAGCTACAGTTTAAACTGCCTGCAGAGCACTATAACCCTCTGTTTTCCTGTGGACTTACTGGTGTAACATCCCTTAAAAAGATCTTCCCTGCTCTTTTTTCCTGAAACCTGCATTAAGCAAATTATCTGGTTTGCAGTGGGGCTTAAAAAAAATTTTGGAGGGTATTAGGTGGGCTATTTGAATGTGCTGATCCTGCTTTCCTGCCCTGGAGCAAGCATGAATTAATAGGAGGCCACTGGTCTGCTTTATTATAAAATGAAGATTAATCAGGTACATCTTAACTCATTTGCCTCACTGTTCTCATTAATGCTAATGAGAAAATACAGTTGTAAAACCTGCACTGATTGCAAGCACATAGCAGTTACCAAAATTTTAAGAAAAGTTCACTTTTTTTTCAAGCAAGCAAGTGAATAGAAGTTACTTTGCATGTGGTAGTTTGACCCTGACTGGATGTCCCAAAGTCCCTCTGTCACTGCCCTCCTCAACAATGGAAGGCTCATGGGGAGAGATAAGGGCAGGAAACCCAACACAGCCCAACTGAGGGCAAAACCACTTTAGTTTCAGATAAAAATAATTGTGTCAGAATCATTTCACTCAAAGCTTAGGTGAGAGGCTTTTGTCAAAGGCTTTCCTTATTCTTACCTTTCTGAAACTCAGAAATATCTATTTTCTCTCAATATGGTGTTCTCTAGGGATTATAGTAATTTCTATTCTAAAATGCTTCAAGGGAATATTTGAACTAGACTTCCAATTGCATCAGACCACAGTCTAATTACCCCTTCTATATTACTCTGCAACACCTAAATTGCTTTCAGAAAAGGTGTTTCAATTAGGGGACACTTTATATCAGGCCATTTCACATTCTGTGGTCTTTTATGGAGCCCATTCTGTACCATACTCTCACACATGAAAAAAAAAGCATCTTTTTTTTTTCATCGGAGCATCAAGCCCTTGAAAACAACAATGTAATAAAATCTAATTAACATCCAGGTTTTAATGCTGGAGATCTGTCATATTCTATCTTGTCGGGGCCATTATGAGAATGCTTTTTGTTTCTCTGTCTTACCCATTGCTCTTGAAGTGGTATTATTTAAGATATTGACTCATGATGTTTGCAAAAGAAGTTTGAGACCCCAGTAAAGCAGCAGACAGACACCACAAGGCCAGTTACAGGACACATTTCAATCTCAGAAAAGCAAAGGAAGGAAATGTAAAAATGTGTTTGGTCTTGGTAGCTTCTCCCTCCTGCTGTCCCGCTGCTGCAAGGATATTCCCCTTGTTCTCAAAAGCACTCCATGTTTTTCCAGGAATGTGCCTGGTCAGATAAACAGGCTACAAGGCCTAAACCTGCCATCAGACCTTCCAGTGGGATAGATCTTTAACTACTGCTGTTAATTATGTCCCTGTGTTCACTTCTTAGATAACCCGAGTGTCTTCAGCCCACGTGGAGCCCACACGGCCCCTCTGGCCCTGGTGGCTTCCCAGCTGGGAGAGGAGCAGGTCAGCCCAAAGGCTGCTGTGCCACACGAATGTCTTTTGGGATGTTCTGCTCCACCGTGGGTGTGCTCAACTGTTATCTACAGCTCCCTCATGGGAGCCTAAACTCTAACGCACTTCTTTATTCTGCTTTTATAGCATTGCTTTTGCATATATTTATGAAGAACTCCAGAAATAAGAGCATAATTCCAATATTTCAAATGGAGATTTTATCTGGTCTCAGTTTTTGTGAGTCTCGTGGAGCTCACCCTTTTTGGATAGCTGACACTCATCACATTAACAGTCACAGCAGGGAAAAATGACCACATACACCACACGAGCGTGGAGATGGGAAAAGGGTCACATTCTGCTGCATCCATCATCCATCTATGACAAAGCAACACCACACTGCCTAAGCTAGAACATTCAAAGCCACAAGGATCCCAACCTGGAACTGGAAAACTTCCATGGCTTGTTTCCTCACTGTAAGCAGAAAGCACCAACATTTAAATTCCTACTGTTTCATTGTTTCAAGATACAAATTAATTTCTGCTTATATCCAGAACTTATTAATTGCTAATTCCTTATCTTTCTTATTCCTTTTTTTTCATTGCCTTCACCTCCCACCCATTTTTATTTCCCCTTTTTTTTTTGGCAGGAAAATACTTGCAATATAGATGGACTTTGCTATGGTGAAGGAGAGTCAAGCCCTACCAGCCCTTGTCTACTCTGTGAACCTCTCATTTCCAAGTTCACCTGGTCTGTTAATGAAAGTAAGACAGGGGTTTCTTTTCTAGAATTTAGAAGCACTTATCTGTGAATTTGTGACTAATTTTATTAAATATATCGTTCCTTCATTTAACTATCCTGAATCCATCCAGTGCAGTACACATGGACTGTTTGCAGTGGGAATAATTGGGTGCACCAGAAATGCAGACTCCACTGCATGCACTAGGCACCTTTTTCTGTCTGAAACCTGATAAATCTCAGATTAATAAATGAAAAAAATACCTGAAAATTAAATTTTGATACGCCAGTGCCCCATGCAGTGCCCAAGTCTGTCAGCTAAAGGTGAATGAACCCTAAATACCTCTGTCAGCATCTCACAGGTACAAATCTTTAAGGAGGCAATTTGGGGAAAATACTGTTTTTAAAACACTAGTGTATATTTTTGGAGTCTGGAAGAATTGCTTCCTTTCTCTGAGCCAGATCCTATGAAATGCCACGTAACAGACCTTGGCTTGGCAGGGAGTCCAGGTGATAGGGATCAGCCACTCATTACCTTCACTGCCACAGAGCCCAAAGGCTCATTCTGCAGCCCCTTGAGGCGGGGGTCATGGACAAGGCTGCCTTTTAAAGCATCTCCTGAAGCCTGAAGACTTAATCATAGTTTTTTCATGGCTACATGCCCGGTGTAAACAACAACCATTGCTTGCCCCATGCTTTACAGACAATCCATGTTTCCAGCAGTGTCATCCCCACAGCCCATCTCCTCCCTCACATGAGCACCCTTGCATCTCATCAATATAAAGATCATATTTTATGTAGATCCATGTGGTGCTTCTAGACAGACTTTCTCTGCACTTTCAGGCTTTGTAAACACAAACACATTAAAGAAAGGTGTGTGAGTCACAGAACCAGTCTGCTTTGTTTGTTTGCACTTTCATAACATCCCGAAAAGCTTTCATGGCATCCCAAAAATCCCTTTGGATGTCACTTGGATGAGTAGTTAAAATGCCTAAGGGGAAGTCAGACCTGAAGGAGAGCCTGTACATTGAAAGCTGTGTGCTTTCCCCCAGAAAAATATTTAAGTCCAACGAGGGATATTGCCTGTGACTCACAAACCTTGCCTCCTTTCTGTCATAGAATCACAGAATGATAGAAAGGTTTGAAGGGTTTGAAATGGACCTTAAAGATCATCTTGTCCCAACCCCTGCCGTGGGCAGGGACACCTCCCACTAGACCAGGTTGCTTAAAGCCATACCCAACCTGACCTTTTCTTGTGTTGGCCAGAGCAGCAGCATTCCCAGGGATGAGTTGATACCAAATGTTACACAGACAGACTCATTACTAATACCAAGACAGCTCGATTTTAAGATTCAGGAAACGGTTTAAAAAGTAAAAAACTGCATTTGTTTTGAAATTTATAAAACTAGAAGTGATTTGGGAACTCTGAAATGCATCATGGTTTAAATTATGTCAAAATTTAAAAATATTTAGAAGAGTTTGTCAGACCTGTTTTCAAAAGTGCAGAAACTACTTCAAAGGTTCTAAAGTAATAGAAAGAGTGTATATATATTTACTGGATGGCAAGTAGATCTCTGTAGAATTAGAAAAACTCCTCCACAGACTCCTTTCAGAACATCTGATTTTATGTTATTTTGTGCCTACCACTTCCACTTACCATCCATTCAGTTAACACCTTTGTGTTTATCCATAAATGCATACCCTGCATCAATATTTCATTGATTACTTTGGGCACAACTTTTATGGGCTCCATGGCTTTAGTGTTTGGGAAATAAAAGGTAAATGAATAGATGGAAGCTTTCAACAGTTATGACAGGACAATCTGCTGGACAAGCATTTTAGAAAGCTCTCATAGCACAGCAGCAATAAAGGAGACACATATTTAAATAATTGCATAATCTAAGCCGTGCTATGGAAAGCAAAGTTGGATAAAAATGATATGCACCACAGAAAAAACACCTAATGATGATTTCCCATGAGCATAATGCAAGGAGTCCCTAAGAGAACACTTACATAGTTCATAATCTTAGAGCGTGGCTTGAAATTAATCCTCAGTATTAGAAATGTGCTTTAAGTTAAACATAACTATGGTCAAATTACATTGTGAGAAGATTCCTTTAAATATCAATACCTGTCAGTTTGCACTATTGGTTAAAGAGGAAAGATGCCTTGAGACTGGAGAGGCTTAGGACATGGAGATGAAATTCCTGGTCCTGAAAAGAGTTGCTGTCCCCTCAGGGTACTCATCTGATCTTACTTTTCCTTGGTTTCTAATTATAAAATGTAATCATTTTCTCTACTGTGTCCTCCTTACCTATGTACATTGAAAATATCTTCAGGTAGCATTTGCCTTCTGCTGTCAAACAGCCTTGTAAAATTAGGGGGCTTTATCTTCAGTAAGGAAATACTGAATGTAAACAGCAGCCCTTGAAATAACAGCGCCAGTGGTGACATGATACTCACCACTGTCACCGGGGATAAAGAGTCTCAGCATCACTGATGTATCTCTGCTGGCACTGAAAAGACCTTTATTCCTGATGGAATGTGCAGCTGAATTCAGTCAAACTGCTCGGGCTTAATTACTCCTCATGGGTAAAGGCAGGAGAGTCTACTCAATGGAAGAGTTACAATTTACTTTTCCCTCTGAGCCGCCCTCCCAATTCATTTGTCATTCAGCATTTTGAGATTGGTTTTACTTATATTTAATTGATGGATGGTAGATAGATTAAACATGTATTCAAGTATAAGAAATATAACTAGTTGCAGTTTTAGTAAGAATTGGGAGTAGGAGGAGATTATAGAAAATCATGTATTATTTACTCCCATATATCAGATAGCACATCAAAATTAATCAAAGTGCAGGATGGGACAAAAAATTCAGCATAGGGCACAAAAAAAGCTGAGGGAAAAACATGTTCTTTTTGGTAAAGCTATTTTCTGCCTCTAAGACCCAAATCACTTCCTCCATCAGCCTCTGGGTATGTTCTGTACATTTTCTTTGAGAGCATTCCTTCAAAGACCCACTCTGAGAATCTTTACATGGGAGAAACTGGAGTTTATGTAATCATGGTTTCATTTTTGCTGTTTAGACAACCTGCCTCCTGTGTTCCAGGCCCCCTCCAGCCAGCTGCTGACATTTATTGGTGAGAATTTTGTTTACCAGCTAATAGCAGCGGATCCAGAAGGGTCGGCTGTGCTATTCATCTTGGAGGCTGGGCCACGGGATGCCAGGCTCTCTCCTGCTGGCCTTCTCCTCTGGAAAGTGCATTCAGAAGAAATGCAGACCTTTGAATTCACTGTGTCAGATGAGTGCAATGCACAGAGCAGATACTCTATTGAGGTAAGGGAGAGAACACTTTAACGGAGAAACAAAACAAACCCGTTTGTCATGCCAACATTATTGCGCAATTGTCATCAGAGCTAATAATTTGTTACTGTCTTGAAAAGCAAGGCTTCAGCTATTTCCTCGTAAGTGTATAATATCCAGCACAGCAATAATGATCAATTAATGGAATAAATATCTCTGAGAACATAGAAACTATATATACAGGGAACAAGAGAGAGTGCTATTGATTGCTGTTTGAAAGAACATTCTTGCAGAGCCTTTTAATGGTTCATTAATCTGCTTTAAAATTCACATTCTGCATCTGGATTGCACAAAAAAAGCATATAACATAAAAGACCAGGCTTTAGCTATAAAAGGGAGATTATAACTCATTCTCTATGATATTTTTAGAAGATGTCTTGCTCTTATGTCATTACTCCACACTCTAAGTTTCTTGGCAGAGCTTGTGCATGGCTTTGTCTTTATTGTATAGGCTAACATTAATCCTCTGATCGGATGAGCTAATAAAGCAGGATGCAGACTCTTGACATAAGAACAGTTTTGTGAAGAAAAGATTTTTATTCCCGGAGATTCCTATTTTTACTCATTCAAACCACAAAATACCAATCTGCTGAACCCACACGGCAGAGGGGAAACTGGAGCCTAGATACAGTTTCAATGGAAATATTTCAAACTAGACCTGTGTTATCTAGGGGAGATAATGCAGAGCTTTGAATCCGTTGAAATGGAGTTCTTGTACATACCTAAAATACAACCATGGATCTCCCTTCCCTGAAGAGAGAGACCAGATAAGGAATGCCACAGTCATGTTCCTGCCTGGGAGCCATTTGTAATGTGAAAGAGGAAGGTGGGCAGGCAGGCAAAGAGAAAAGATTTTTCCTTTCTTCTTTGAAGAATAAGGAACAAATTCTGCCCTCAGATGCGATGTGAAAGCTGCTGTTACAGCAAATAAGGTTGAGGTTTTTTCCTTGTAAGAAGTCAGAATGTGCCCCTAAATGATGAAAAAGGAGATTCCTTTGAAGTCGAGCTCTCAGTCAAATAAATAAGTGCACTGAATATAAGACCATCTATCTAGACAAAGGAAATTGGTTAGAAATAAGTTTTCATAATACTGGATAACATGTCTGCAGTGCAAATCTCTCCCTTCCTAAAGGGTAACAATACACCTCCCAGCTGTGATTATTCAGAGGAATCTTACCAGAATTCAATTTTCCTTCCCCAGGTTGAAGTGAAGCCCTGTGGCTGCCTCAGTGGTGGCACATGTGTCACCAATATCAAATACCCTCCAGGCCTTGGTGAATACCTGTGCTTGTGTCCAAATGGATTTGATGGAGAATTCTGCCAGGAAGACACCAGGGACTGCAAATCAAACCCCTGTGGCAGCGGAACCTGCGTGGACAGCGTGGAGAGCTACTTTTGTAAATGCCCCCCTGGGCTGGGAGGTAACACCCCTCTGTTTGCATCTCTGGTTTAACTACACATGTATTGAGCTACAGGATTTTTGGGTGTGGCATGACCACAGCATCTGCCAAATGGACTGCAAACACAATCCTCCTCTGCTGCTGCCGTGGCTTAGCTTTAGACATAGAGAAAATGCGAAAGCAGCTAAGGAAAAATGACCCAAAGCTCTGTTGTCCTGAAATGGTCACTCAAGGAGGATGTGAATCTCCCTGATCTCTGTTGCTTCCTGCTCATTTCCCATGGATTTGTCCATCCATGAGATGAGCTAGGAGAAGACTGAGTGAAAGAGAAAAGAGGCAAAGATCCAAGACCCTTTTGCACTCGACAGGATTTCACTTAATTAAGATGAGGAAAGAACTGGGATTAAATGGGGTTTTTTTAGGTCTAGAAAGTAGAAGTAGATATGGAAAACATGAAAAAATAAATTGTCCTTTAGTCCCGCTTGAAGCTTCTTTAAATTTAAGCATTAGAAAATCACAAGCCCACTCAGCTGTCAGACATGATGGTGAAACAAAATCTAACCCTTGAAACTCTTTAAGGCTGGTGCCCTGGTTTCAAAATTCTGTCCAGGCCAAAACCAGAACAGCTGGCCAAAATGTGGTTTTAAGAAATGAAGGGAAGAAAGATGATCACTTAACTCCCTGCTCTGTTCACATTCTTGAGACCCATAAGGTTGGCTGCTGTCACTGTTATATGTTTGAAAAATCAACTAGAAGTAACATCAAATGCACATAATTATTACTGCTTATAGTGCATATGTACAGAAAACCCCTCATTTTTAAACAGGAGCAGTGAACAGATTCTACCCAGTGGGCAGGGTACCCTTCCTGCCCATCAGCAGCTTGTGGAACCTTCATTGTTTTGGTCAGGTGGGACTGCAAGGCCAGAGTTCATTTTTGTAAAATGCCAGCAGAAATGAAAAATAAAAATCATTCAGAAGTAGAAGTCCAGAAAAATGGCCTAAAGGGTCTGTGATACCTAATCTGTGGTGACTCCAGGTAATGCTACCCAATGGCCAAAGCCTGCTGCTGTCCAAAGTCTTTACACCACCAGAGACTCCACTGAGGCAAGAGCACACCAGCTTAAGCATGAAGAATAAAGTTATAAAGTGGAAGTTTCATCAAAATATAAAAATCCCTAAGCTAACCAAACATATACAGAGTGTCTTGAATCCTCTGGAAAGAACATTCCTATGAGCACAGGGGAAACTGGGATTTTTTTATGGTGTATTTGGTTAAACATTGGAGACATACAATGAGAACAAGTGTTGATTGACTGCAAGGAGTTGGGTTAAATGAATAAAAATCAATATAATTCCATGAGTTAATAACTTCAGTGGACCTGCTGACCGAAGAGACAGGGGCACACAGCACCTTGATGGACAGAGAAACACCTTTAGTTCCTGCAAGTTAAATAACAGTGCAATGGTTTTGCTGTTCTTCCCTGTTCCTCCCAAAATGCCGAAACACAAGCGACAAAAGAAAATAAAATATGATTGAGTGAAAAAGGAATACATCTCAAAGTTTTAATAGCAGGTGAAAAATTATAAGCAAGTGGAGCTGAAAGCCAGCTGGGAAGCAGATGATTTTACTTCAGGGCAGGTTCGGTGACAACAATAAAAGCTCATTCTTGATGCTGTGTTTATGCCTCAATTCCCCAGAAAACCATCAATAATCTAATGAGAAGGCAATGCTATGCAGCTCAAGTGACAGCACCACTTCACCATCAGATCTTTACAAATGACAGCAAACAGGCAGTAGAAACAAGAGGTGAAATTGTGAGAGCTTCTCAAACACCCCTGCAAGGGAAGCAGCAACTCAGGTGCATCAGTGTAAGGGTAAAATGTAAAAATGGGAACAAGGCAGGGAGAAAAACCAGGCAGAAAATCTGAGAGAAGACTGACTCCAGAATTATAACTGGATTTCTGAGTGTTCAAAGCTAATTCATTTTTAATCTACATTGTCAACAAGATAACAAGGATCCCTGCTGTTTATTCTTTTGGCCACAGAAAGCAAGAACATCACCCACCTGAGAACAGAACTCACCCTTGAAAACTATCCCAATCACAAAACCATTATTTCTTTCCCCATATACCAATGATTAGTACAAAGTTGGGGGTGAGATGGGGGGAGCAAGACGGAATGATAATTTCATTTTATATTTCAGGAAACTGAAGAAACTCCCAGGATTTGTTAATGGTTTCTAATAACCATAGAGCCCCTAAATGAGATTTTTCTGTTCCTTTAGAGTCAACTTAATGTGAACACAGTCAAAAAAATCTTTCTTTGCATCTGTAGGTGGTCAGCTCCTATTGAGGCATGAAAGGGCTTTATTTTCTCAGACAACTTCCCATGCAGGGATGGAGAAATATAGCTGGCACACAAACAGATGGCTCAGCCTTGGAACTTGAAGAACTTCTATTCCTTTTAGTTTTATTTGTACTGTAGCAGTGCCAAGACAGTTGAGACTCCCCTGTGCTACAGTGCACTGGAGGTCGTGCAAACAGAATAATTGACACTTCTTGGTGCAGACAGTTTTCTGCCCATTTCTGCTGCTTCTTTAGCATCATTCAGCCAAGTTTCAGTGTTTGCAAACGTTTGTCCTTGGATTCATTAGGATTATCATTATGTCCAAATTGGTCAGACACTGCTTAAAACCAAATCTCTGTATGAAAAGCAGTACTTGTACAGTTTCACCTTTACATCACAAAAATCAGCCAAGTGGCTGAATTTTAAAATTTATCGTATTACTTAAGGTGTTTCTTTGATTCTTGTCGTGCCCTCATCTTTGAGATTTGAAAGACAGCCTGTGTTTATGCCTCAATTCGTATTTAAAACTGAGAAGGGAGAGTATGAGAGGGACCAAGCGAGAAGTGACTGCTGTTACTGAAACTGGGGAATTTGCTCCTACTCTCATTGTTTATTGGTAGCATCTTTGTATGATATTCAGAGAAAGAAAGTAATTACTAATCTAATCAGAGTGTGATGCATTCAAGATGTTCCATAATGTGATGTCTAATAATTTCCCAATGCATCACCAGAAATCAGCATCAAAGAAAAGCAGCCTGATGCCAGGAATGTGATAATTAAATAATGAAATAGAAACAGTCAGCCAAAATGTAACAAGGGAAGGAAAAAGGTGAGCCTAGCCCTGCAACACTGTGTGATGTCCAGTTTCAATAAATGAAGCAAGAAGCAGGAAAATCAGAACAAATTAGCTTGAGATGGCACAGGAAAAGGGACGTGGCTTTCGTGCTGCTGTTCTTTTTTTTGTCAAGAAGAAGCAGGCATGGGAAGGTGATGTCACTGGCTTTTTAGGCAGCTCAATCTATAAAGAGACCTCAATGTGAGTTTTCTACATTGAGATGCCATTTTAACTTGAAAGGACTAGTGGAAGCTGTCTGCAATGCTGAGGCAATGAGAGATTATGTTGTAAGAGATGAATAATAATGCTCTGTTTTTATCATCCTGCAATTCATTCCACTGTGACAAATTTCTTTTTTGAAGGAAAAAAAAAGAAGATTCTCGTTATCCTTACATTATCCTTAGACCTTCTGTCACGATAAATTTGGAGATCTGATATGGAGCAAACTTTTCTATACCTGTCTGGAGGCAGGTACCTGGATTGTCCAGATGCTGTCCCAATCTCCTTGTATATTCCTACAGGAACAAAGGGGATGCCTTAATAGAAGTGGTCTGGGCTGGGTTGTGACCTGCCCTCTGGGCTGGATATCCTGTGACCAGCAATAGCCAGGCAAGTTTGCCCAATCTCACAGAGACAGCAACACCTGAAGCCCGAGGGAGTTTTAAACAAAATTATATTTGATTACTCTGCCTCACTACTGTTCAGCTAGTAATTTTAACTCTTGGGTCACCCCTCCCTAGAGGTATTCACTAAATCACTCAAAGTTGTGAATTTGAATATCAGTTGCGTCAAGGGATTTTTAAAACCTTTTTCTAAAATTAGCAATAGTCAAGAGATATTGTTTTGGATCCAGATCCTGTGGCAGCCTATCTTCTGAACACCAGTACTGTGCCCAGTGACATTTTCAGAATGCTTCTTCAAATTTCAATTTTAAGTAGAAAAACTTGGAGTTTGATTTTCTTTTTTTTTTAATCTGATCATTTTGTAAGGCTCACCTTCAGCCAGACTCTATCAGGCTGGCTCACAGTTATGTGGGGTTCACACAGAAATGGAAAACACAAGACATCAGTACACGGCTCCTCGCATCCTAAAACCAAAATGGTGGAGTTCTTTGGCTTCTTCAGTATATGGCAAAGATCTCACATGAACAAGACAACAAAAGCAGCAGCAAAGACGTGAAATGCAGGGGAAATATTAATTTCATTTATGTGCATTTTTATTTAATATGCACAGTTCTCCAGGAGCAGTAGTCTCAAGTTCAGCACTTCTGGTGCCAATAACGACAGTAATAAACAGTGTGATAAAAGCAGGTTTAAGTGAGACAGTGGGGAATTTGGCTGGAACATGAGTGACATACCCTGTAATGAGTTTGCAGCTGAGAAGTGAGCCTTTGGCTGCTTCAACATGTGAGGTGAAGTATAAACAGGGAATCTTTCCTGATTATTAACTTCCCCTTTGCTTTGCCACAGGGCTTACTTGTCAGGAAGACAAGAACGAGTGTGAAGAGAGTCTTTGTTTTCCTGGAGTGTCTTGTATGAATACCTTTGGATCTTATGCATGTGGAATTTGCCCCACTGGGATGGAGGGAAATGGTAAAACTTGCAAATGTAAGTGTTTTACATGATTTATTTTAATAGATGGGGGGAAAGGGGTTCAATTCTACTACTATTAGAATTATTATTATACTTAATCAAGTACTTTGCCACTCATTTCAAGCACAGACCCTTAAATGTACAAAACGGATTATTGTCATATTAATGTAGATATTTGCAAATTGCTCTGCTATTTTTCATTTTGGTAGAGAACGAATACCACAGCATACAAAAAAGTACTTTCCAGACAGGAAATTTGCCAAGGACATTGTGCACATTCTCTGCTATTTCACTCCTAAATACACATCCATGAGTGAGTATTTGGGGAGCACCCCCAGGGCTGATTTTGCTTTAGGTGACAGCTGGAGGGAGAGTAAGAAAAAAAAAGGTCCCTGTGCCAATTCTTCCCATCCTTTCACCTCTGTTTCCAAGGTGTGTTTTCATTAGAGGACAGAGCCCACAGATGCTTGGCATGAAGTCATTCCTCAGATCCCAACTAGTGAAGAAAATGGCCATGAACAGGTTTAGATCTGCTTCATATTTGCTTTTGGAGCAACAGACCCTTTACTGGGGAGCCTTCAGTGACTTTGAGACCTTCCCAGTGCACTTGATGTGACTCACACACACTCTGCTTGTCTCAGTCACATAGACACAAGCCTTCTCCAAAACATTTTTTTTTTTAACCAGAAGCAGATAAATCAACACTTGAAGACTTTTTACCTGTTTGTTCATCGTTATTTCCAAAGAAATCCAAGAAGTGAAAGATACAGATATTTACTGTGCAGTGATTAACATTTTGTCATGTTGACTACAAAAAGGAAAAAAATATCCATTGTGAACAGACTGAGTGGTAACTGCAGGACCCTGGCACCAGCAGCAGAGCCTCTGCCAGGTTGACCAAACATCCCTTCAATCATATTGCCAGACATCTGTATATAAAGTTTTCTGTGCTGTATCATTTGGCCACATTGGTTATTTCAAAGTGATTTTGCATCTGTTTCACAAATGCATATTTTAGTGGTTAATTTGACCCACGAAGGAAGGATATACCAAATAATGTGCTTTTGAAAAACATAGCATTTCTTACTTTGCATTTTTTTAATTACAGAAAAAAATTTCCATTTCTGAAGTGCACATTTATTAGAAGAAATAAACCTGAGGGCTTATTTGTTCACCTAAGATAGGATAGAAATCATTATTTTTAGTTCTGATTCAGTAACTTAATATTCCTGCTAATACTTCCCTTGCTAAGCAAGTATAAAGGGAAGGAGGACTGAAGTAGTTCTGTAGCTCCTAAAGTGAACAAGAGCTCATTGCATTGTTTAATATATATACAGAGTCAGAATTTCAGGCTTTATTATGAGTAGAGAATGTTCAAGAGACCCAGGGCAATAATTGTTTAACTTGCACCACTATCCACATAGACTTTATCCCTAATTCCTTACCTTAAAATTATGCAGAAAATCACATTTTTCAGAGTCTCCTCATTGCATCCACATACACTTTTTACAGGTGTTTTGACACACACAAAGCTGGCAGCTGAACTGACTGAAGCCAACAAACACACTCACCAGAGTTTCAGAGAGAAGCTTTCAAGGCGAGGCAAGACTCAGAGCACCAGGGTGAGGTGCAGCATCCCCATCCAAGGAGCAGGGCTGTCAAGCACTGTTTGACCTGAGGCTTTCCCAGTGCCCTAAGCCCAGTGAAAGATCACAGTGCATATTAACACTCCCACATAAGCAAAGTTCAGAGAGCTCGGGCATAATAATTTTTCCTGTACTTGGTTGAAGCTTTGCTGCACGTAAGCAGCAGGACCAACCTGATCTGCTTTTCTTTGCTTGTTGGCTTCCAGAGTAAACTTCTGCCAGGCTACCTGATTTGCTGTTGCTGTGGCTTTTTATCATCAATCACAGCTAAGCTCTCACACCTTGTTTCTTGTCTCTGTGATATCTTCCACAGCTGTGCTTGCTGCTGACGTTACAGAAGCTTTAAGCAATGGCAAAGGTGAATTGAACAGGACTGAGGTTAAGCAGCCACTGCAATCCTTAGAGGCAAAGGATTCTCCTGTAATTAAGAGTTTTAACATAAGTGATAGACATGGTAGGTATACAAGGATATGAAATCTTTTTCATGTGGGGCAGTTTATGTATTCAGAAATCATTAATTTTAACACCTTAACACTAAATACAAACTAGCTGTTTATAATATAAGAAAATTTGAGCTAGAAATAAAAACCTTCTTAATACATTGGACTGTGTGTTGCTGCCAAACAATTTGACGTGGAAGGGAGGCATTACAACAATAACACAGTGATCAGGCTTAATTAGAAATCACATCACTTCTGAGGCAGGACAAAACCACGCCAAATTTTAGCGATCAATGGAAAGCAAGATGATGAGAGTGGCAGCTTATGCCAGCTTGCTGTAACCAAGTGGTGCTGGTGTTTTATTTCAGTATTCAGTGGGCAGCCACTGAATTAATACTGAGTTTTAAGCATAAGTGAAGATCAACTTGAGGAATGAACTTGCCTGTGGCAGTAGCTTTTCCCAGAGGTGCATCACTACAGCTCTCCCTGACGTGGGTGTGCACCTGCACGATGCTTGTGTTGGTCCTGCTCTAATGAGTGTTGCATGCTTAATTGATTTCCTAGTGAAAGATGGCAGTAAAAAATTGAAATTGGTCAATCTGTTGTGTACAGGCATATGTAAAATAATAAGGTTTTTTTCCTTACCTTCTTTTTCTTTCAATATGTGTACTAGGCCAGCCAACCCCTAAGCAGAACTTGCCTCTTGCAGGTATCCTATATCATGATGCTGTAGGTAAAGTGCAAGAACAATGCAAAAAATACTTGAGAATTATGATGGAGACCTCACTGGAGGCAATTAAAAAAAGATCTACAACCATCATTAAGTTTGTATTCATCATCTGTTCTCTGCCTTGACACTATTATATTCTTCACAGACAGTTCATATACACTTGCCATTCAGTGACATCATAAGTGATAAAATATTATATACTACCAGAGCGTTAAATTTTGCACATAGTCCTAAGATAATTAAAGCAGTTTTCTGTAATACAAGGTTTGACACATTAAGGATGATTTCCAGATCAGAAACATATGTACTTCACAGTGTAATTTCAAAAGTAGGGTATAGGTGCTGTAAGGTTTGATAATTACCTTTCAATTATAAAAGACCAAAAAGACGTCAAATAATACCTTTTCTCACTCAGTTAATCTTTCACTTATGCTGAAAATTACAGTTTCTATATTGTACATGATAAATGCCAAACAACTTCAAGTAATAAACTTGAAAACATGTAATTAGAGGACTAATAAATCTTGCTTTAATGAGAAACAGCTGTTCCGTTACACTGTGCCTACAGGACATTCTCATGTTTGGCTCAAGGTTTGGGAACATTTTGCATTAATTAGACTTTTAAAAGAATAAAAGCAGTTTTAAAGCTTTAGCTGGGCTCAGGCAGTCACTGCTAAATTTGAGATATGCATTTTATCTGAGAAATTATTAATAACATGCTTGAACTCCCTTTTTTCTGTCCATGCAGCCCCTGTGTCTCACATCCCCACCTGTGCCAACAGGCCGTGTTTCCCTGGAGTGCTGTGTTTTGACAGGAAACCCCCCTACATTGGGTACGTCTGTGGCCGGTGTCCAGCAGGGTTTTTTGGAAATGGTCGAATGTGTACCAAAATCCCCAGACCAGGTACTTTCTATTTATTTAGGATACTAAAAGGTTTTGTGCAGAAAGGCTGTGAGAAAGTGTGAGCTAGGCTGGCATTACAGCACACTGTACTCTGTAATCAAACCCTGATGGCTGTGTTCTGTCACTCTCACCTGAGGAGCAGCTGGCAGGAATTATTTCAGGAATACCTGGCTCCATGAGTTGAAATCTGATAGACTAACCACCTAATTTGCTGCTAGGGGGAATTCTTCTCGACAGGACTCGTTCAGTGGTATGAATCACCACATCTGTATTTCTGCCACAGCACTGGCACAGGACTTCAGAACATGTTTCCTCCTCAGTAAGATCAGAACATGACACATGCTAGTATCACTCAGCCCTCCTTCTTTCCTAATTCTTCTGCTGCAAGGCATCTGTTCTGCAAGGTGACCTGTGATGAGAATAATAAAGTGTCATGCAAGAACAACTATACCAACAGCTGAAGGCAACAGACAATTAAAGAATTTCTATAGTATTGTTCATAGCCTGAGCAGTAGTCTTCCTCGGGGAGCTCTGAAACTCAGCTGCTCCCATTAATCTCTGAGGACTGAAGAGAAGACCTCATTAAAAGAGGTCTTCTGCTGTGGTAAAAGAAAAGCTGGGTCCTGACCTCAGGCAGAAAGTGGCAGTGGCACAGCAACCACGGTCATCTGATCCTGCTCTCTCTCAGTGACATTCCCATAATTCAGTGTATGGTTCCATAGGGACAGCCTGGATGATTGTCCCCTTTTTACTGCACTGCCAGGAGTACTCATGTTTATTCCTTAATGGCAGTAGTTGCTGGGTTAGGTTCCTTGGTTTTCTTCTAGATCTTTTTCCTAAGTATTCAAGACAGAGGGGCTTGAAACCTTTCAAATTGTTCCCTGACCCACACTTGACCAAACCCCCTTCACTGCCCATTCTGTATCCAAATCAATGATTGTTACCTTGGTGTTATATTTTAACACACTCTATCAAAGTGGAAGCAATTTTACTGCTTAGTGTAGGTATCATCCAGTCTCTTTGAACTATAAATTGATTTTAGCCAGTTCTCAGAATCTAAAGGTCACAAAAAAAACCCCAACATTTTCTCTCCCTAGCAATGAGTATGTACAAAGTATTACTTAGTCTGCCAGAACCACTAAGGCAGATATTGACTCTTCTATAACTAGGGGAAGCTGTAAAAGTGGTTGAGGAAGAAAAAAAATCATTGTGCATATAAATAACTTTTCTGTTATTGCCCAAAGCTGCGCCTTGTCATTAATGGGATAATGGGATACACATAGTGCACCCCAAAGGTCCTTTAAATGCTGTTGAGTAGAACAGACGTTGTACAGCTGTAGGTATTGGTACAGTAAATCAGGCACACTTACACTGTGCTTTTATAAACATTAACCAATAAATTTGTCTGTGTTCCAGAAAGGGAAATGCAGAGAGTAGCTGCCATTTGCTGTGATTCATACCTGTCATTTACAACTCCAGGCAAGACTTAAGAAATATCCCAGGTATCAGGATCTGAAATAAGTACAGGCTTCCTTCAAAAGTGAGCTGGATACCAGGCAGGGGGATTGTTTTACATTTTTCTCTTGAATATGCAAACTGAGTCAGGACTTCATGCTGCAAATGATGCCAGCTCAAACACTTTTGGAAGGGAATGAAGAGGAATTATAATTTTTGTTCCAACAGAACCTTATATTCACTCCTGTGAATTATATCACAATATAAGCGATGAGAATCTCGTGCCTCGAGGTTAAACGAGAGTAGTCATTTGTTTTAATACTCAGAAATGAAACCAATTGTTGCAGCTGCATGAGTGTCCTAATTTATGGCCAAAATGATGGGTATAACTTTTCTTCCCAAGTGCTTTGCCAGTAGAAGTGGAAGTTTTGCATAGCATTGATGATTAAAAGATATCAAACAGAAAAGAATTAACTTTCAATTAAATTTATGTACAGTTGTGGATTATGATTATTGTGAAATCCTCCCTGTTGGAATAATAGCTTCTCTCCCTTGTAACTTATGCCATCAGTCTTCAAATGAAACAGAACAAATCCTCTTCAGCTTGCTGCGGTGCTTGTGAAGGTACTGAGATTATGTGCCACTTCTTTCCAACTCTAGTAATTTTAATCTAAAAATACTCCTGCTAATCCCTATTTTGTACTTTTATTGGCTGCTTTTGACACAAAATTATACTCAATTGCAGTGATTTAAGGATTAAAGGATAAGTATTTCTCCATACTGAAACCACAAAAATTACCCAACTGCCTTTGTAAGCTGCTGAGGAGAAAAGTATTCCAGAGGAAAATTGTTTCCTAAGTCAGGGTTTGATGAGCTGCACCCAAAAAGTCCTTCAATTTTGATTTATAATCAACAAAGTACCGTTTCCTCAGCGTTGGTATGTGATGGGTATTCATCTCTTGAAGTGCTCGACTTACTGCAAACTATGTAACACTAAAAATACATTTCTGAGGTCTATTTATCTGCTCCAACAAAAATGCAGGGCCTCATTCTGTTCTCACTTACGTATTTTACCTGGCTTATATCTGCAGTTTGTACCACTCTAAACCAACCAGACTTGGTTGCAATTTTGCTTGGAGTACATCAGAACAGTGTTAAGGAAAAGTCAGTATGGAATTTCACATATAAAGGGAATTTTTTTTTTTTTTAAACAGTATCTCCTATCAGAAACAAAAAGCTATTCCTCTCCCTTTCAGATCCATAAAGCAGGTATCCTACATTTATTTAAAAATTTACTATTAGGGTCAAAAGTCCCTTAAGTCTTCTGGCATTGCAATAAAGAGGAAAGCCTATGGAATTTAAATCTGTCCAGGCTTCCCTGGGCACATTTCACTTTTGTATAAAGTATCTGTTGCTTTTTTGCTAGAAGAGGCAGCTCTATTAAATCAAACCATCCAGTATCATTGGTCATATTCTTGGCACAAAGAAAATGAATATATCCTAATGGGGATGCTGGTGATGTTCCTGCACGCTGCAATATTAGTTCTCGTCAGACGCTGTGGGTATTTCTCCAGACTGGCTTCATCACTCACAGTCACACAGATACCCATCTGTTTGCACTTTCTTTAGCAGGTTAGAGAGGTTGGTGTCATCACAAAGGATTTATTTTTTAACTATTAGTAAATCAGCAATTTTACTGGACAAAGCAGTGCCACATCCATCACCGATAAAAGACTGTTTGTTCAGAGCCAGCTCTTTCTGCCTCTCCTGGTTTAGGCAGCTGAAGATCAAGGGAGAGGGTGATTTTATGATCTCTGTAATCGAGTTCTGCTTTTCCATTCTGAACACCACTGCGAGATCTCCTGTCATAGCAGTTAATTTGCAGTATTGTAGACATTTGGCACTTGCTATACTTTTGCATATGCAGCTATTTGTTATGTTTACGTGCTCTGTGCTTCACACTGCTCAGGTATCTGCACCATGCGTCTGAATTCACTTTGATTTTACATCAGAGAGACCTCTGTCACCTCCTCATTTGCACCACTGTCAGATCGACATCAAGGTGTGGATTTAAAAGGAGAATAAAACATTTTGAAGTAAAAGAACGTGCGTGTCTTCAAACACACGCTGCTCAGTCAAACACCAGAGGAACATATTAACCTGAAGTTTTGCATTCTTAAATTTTAACTTGGAAATCACTTCTGTCGTTATTAGCACTCATCACTGATCACCATCCATGAGAAATAAATAACTGCAGTAAGAGCTTTGGTCGCCAACCCAAGGTTTCATGTCTGGAGCTAACTGCAGGAGTTGGGACCTCTTACTGCCTGGAACCAATCAAATGATTTTGTTTCAAGAGATGACTGAACAACATAACAGATTCCTTTCATCTTTTATCTAACAGAATTGATGAATTTGCATTAAAAAGATCAAGGCCCAGATTCCAGTCTCACTCACACCAGTGTAAATCGTAAGTGACTCCACTGAAAGAGTAGCATTACCCTAATGGACTGAGCTGAGCACAATTCCTGGAAGACACAAAAAAACCCTGTTAAGGCAGGCACATCACACACGGGACTTTTAAATACGAGATCTGTGTGTACCAATAGGTGTGGATAAAAGGCAAACGCCGTTCAGCATTCAGAGAGTGCTTTGCAAAGAGTAACTAACCCATCCTGACATGCTTTATGCAATGAGTTACAAGGCTTACATGAAGGCAGGGATGTAGATGCTACAGCTATTAGCTGTGAAGTTGCCTGAGATCCTTGCAAAGACATAACAGAAATAGTAAACAAACAGTAAAGGATACTCTGATTTGTTTCTATGTGGTAATAGCTCCCAGCTCTAATTGTGGGCTCCAAAACTGGGAAGCATTGCATCTCAATGGCTTCCAGCTCCTAGCTCTGACTCAGGTCATGGAAACTCTGTCCACAATTCATCTTTGGAATGCGTGGTGGGAGTTGCTGGTCCCTTTCACAAACACTGGTTCAGTGTTTGTAGCTGGTGTATTTCAGGACAAAATGTACATTTTTTTCAGATGGACCAGTTGTGATGTAACGATGTCTCCTTGAAGGGATATGTGGTGGAACGGCAGCTGAAGTGGGGTTAGAAATGCCACACAAAGACATTCCATATAAATTTGGTCTTATGAAAGAGTCAGTTTTGCAAATGGCATATCAGTAATCTTCACACGAGGCCTGGATCAGCCTGGCATTTTGGACATAAGCTCTGACCCTTTCCTGCCCTCTGAGTCTGAAATTGCCACTGGAAATCCACTCTTGTACTTGTCAAGACAGAAAGGGAGTCAGAGACAGTCCTTCTGATGTCTTTCTCCTCCTTAAGGATACCTCGTAAAATATTAAGTATTTTCAGAAAAATATCAAGAGACCTGTACAGTATATGCTATGACCCAAACATAACAACCAAAGTAGGCACAGTGGGAAGAATATGTTTAGATAATTTAAAAGATAAATGGTCTCCAGCTTCACTGATCCATACACTCTGTCAATCCAGAACTTGTTAAGTGCTTCCAATACAGATGATATATTTAGGAAATGATGTAGCTCAGCAATAGAAGACCAATGAAGCCCAAGTCATAAAACCACTAGGGAAGAGGACTCAGCTCTATGCCATGAATAATATTTACATTCAATCAGAATATCAAGTACAGATTACATTTCTCTCCTACCAAGAATGTGCCACCTTTTGCTTAAGCAATCACTGAGCCATCATGACTTTTAAGTGATAATAACAACTCAATCTCCAACAAATAATCTACACAGGATACAGGCTCAGTAGTTTTTTACATTGACAGAGCAGAGCAAGATTATCTTCTCTTAGAATTTCCAGGCTCATTTAATCATCCAGCTATAATAGCACACAGCTTTTAAAGGGAGCCAGCCCTGTTTGCACAAATTTGACAAGATTGCTGTTTTGTTAAAGGCACTTAAAGGCCCCTTTAGAACTGGAAGTAACTCAGACTGGACCCATATCCCAGCCCCATTAAAGCAACACAGGAGTTTTGCCACTAAGGGATAAAGCAAAGCAGGAGTTGATGAGAAAGGGTTCGTAAGCAACACAAAGCACAGCACAGTACAGGGGGTAAAAATAGGTGTGAAATATACAGACTTATCACTGCTCAGGACAAATTTAGGACCAGCTCCTTAACATCTTGCTGGTTTTGAATAGGTACATAAAGGTAGAGTAGCACCCACTTCACAGGACTTGCTTGCAGAGCCAGGGGATGTTCACTGCCAAATCGTGTGAATTTTGCCCCAAACACTACACATCACATGAATAGGGTTGGTTCATTCCTGAAGGGATACAGCAACAGCCTATTGCCAACACAAGACAAGTGATCCTCTGGGATGGAGGAGAAAATCATCACCCACGCTGATATTATATTAGATTCAGAATTTCAGAGAATTACAAATAGCAATGTTGGAAGGGCCCTCAAGAGATACCTGGTCCAACCTTTGTTTTCTCAAAGAGAACTAGCTAGGTTCTTCTGTGACACGCCATCTGAAATCTTATTATTGAAATTCCTTGCCTTTTGTTTTCTAAATTAGGAAAAAATATAGGTAGTTGTCAACCTAATCAGTTGAAATTGTGGAGAATTCCATAAAAGCATGATTTCACTGAGAGTATTTATACATGCTTATCTGATATTAAAATAGATTCATAGTAAGTTAAAATATTGTTAAAATATTATTAATATATTATTAAAATATTATTAAAATATATTAATAGTAAGGCATAGTTCATTTCGTGTCTTGGCTTTCATATGTAAAATAATTCAATTTTTATATTTTTACAGCCCAAAACAGCATAATTATTGTTTTAGACCACTTATTTCTTGAATTGAATATAAGAAGAATTTCAATAAAATATTCAAATTTAAGATTATTTTTTCTTTGAAGAAATATTACGGCTTTTCTTTTGAAGAAACGAACTTTCTTTATAATCTATTATTACTGTTATAAAGGATTCTACATAGATATTTCAGAGAATTAGACAAGGGTGTTTCAGAAACAATCTGCCTTAATTTAGCCTATTTTATATGTATCTATCAACCTGTTCATGCCATGAGAGTCTGAAGGCCCATGAGGCATCATCAGATAAGAACACAGCTTCTATTAATTTTTTCCATCTATCTCAGTACTGAGAAGTAAAATATACTGTCAATCCTTGAAGAGAAAATATAATTTAGTTCCATGAACTCTATCTTAACACCACCTTTGTAGCTGCTGAAATAATACAGTTTCAGGCTCCAATAATTGGAGGAGGCAGAACACAAAAGAGGAGAGGCAAAAGTTCAGGCCTGAAAGATGGACAAGGGATAATGAAAGGAAAGGTGATAAAACAGCTACGGGGGGATTAAGTGGATGATCCAGGGTGTTTTGAAAAACAACCACACTTCTGCTTCCTGTTTTCTTAGCTGGGTATTCAGAGAAAAGCACAGGAAGAGCACTTCTGAAAACCACAGCAGAGAAGGGGTTTGACCCAAGGAATGCAAAGAGCACGGGAGGAGATCTGGCAGCAAAGCAGTGAGAGGAGCACGGCCCCTGTGCAAGGGTTGAGGGCACATCAAACATTTTGAGTTTTTCCCAACCCACAGGAGGGAAGTTTTCAATTAAATCTTGAAATAAAATGGAAGGTAGAAGAGGTGTTTGAGAAAACACTGTTTGTAAAAACATAGCAGGTTTATAAATCTCCATAGGCAACCCAAAAAAAAGATACTGATAAAATTGATAGAGGGAAAAAAAATCCATGTGTGGGGAGCATGCTCATATCTTTGCAATCAGTAATTCTTACACCATTTTAAAAACACTGTCTCTGGTGACCCTGATGTTAAAATTTGTATTGAAAACGTACAGAAAAAAAATCACAAAAGAAATAAAGAAAACCCTCCAACAAACAGAGTCTGAAAACAAAGTGCTCAAAATACATTCTTTTCCTCAAAGACCCATTTTTCTGTCATTGTGTTCACCACCTTCCTGCCCTTCACCTGTATATGATGTCCTGTCTCAAGAATCTTCCTTGGAAAGCAGATCCACATAATAAGGGAAAATGTTGTGTATTAGGATAAATTTCATATTTAAATCTGTTTTATCAGTTTCGGATTTGAATGTCATTCTAGGACTCCAGCTCATAGCCTAATAGTACTGTCATCTACCCAGGACACCAAAACAGGAGGGGATCACTTAAATCTGTGAGAAATTTGGTTTAAATGAATATAAAATAAGGCAGTATTAGTGCCCCAACTCTTTGTTTCTCTTAGTTTTTTCTTTCATGTTATCTTCACAATTACTCTATAATTAATCTTCACAACCTCTTAAACTTCCCAAAAGGTTCTTTGTTTCTTAAACTCTAAATCATAATGCTTTCTACCGAAAAAGTTTTACTAATAGAAAAATATTCCCTATAAAAAAAGAGCTATACCTAAGCAAAGTCTTTCTAATAACTGTTTTGTATTTGTTCAGTATGAAAGGGATAATCTTTATGTACTCCTCGACATACCTTAGATAAGACTGAAAACTTTGTCATATAGTCCATAATATCATTTGTATTTTCACAAACTGTTTCTCTCCTGACCAGCCAGCTCAGAATCCCTGTTTTCTTTAAAGACATCAGTTAATGAATTGAGATGTCAATTATATTGTTCTGGAAACCTTGAGGTGAATGAACTGCGCAGTGATGCAAAAATTACAAATGACCTTTAATGTGACACAAGCAAACTCACTACCTCATACTGAGGTAATATTTTCTTGTATACTCACATAGGTTTCCAGCATCCCAGAACTGGAAAAGGACCTCCTTGATAGCAGAGCTTAGGCCCCATTCCAGTTGTGGGAATCATTTACTCTGAACACAGAGAGAATCATAAACAAGGTCTAGTGGGTGAGCTGACTGAAGATCCCAGGTTTTCTCCTCCACAGAAGTGTTGTGTCAGAGCAGAATGACTTCGTATTTCATTGACACAAATGAAAGATAAATTTGCCTTGCAGATTATGAATGGTGTTAGAAAATTGTGTATGTGCAGCTGCAGCCACATTGGCAAACAAGAGTCTGAAGCAGAGGAGTTGTTATAATCAGAAGTGGCTGAGTGATGCAGAGTCCACAGACTATTCCCTGTTGCTCATGATTTTGGTAGGTGAAGGGGAAGAAAATTGCTCACCAGACAGCAACATCAGCGACACAATCTCATTTTCTATCAGGCTGAAAGAGCCCAGGGACAGTGAACTAGATGTTCACCTTTTAATTTCAACATTAAAGCATCGAGTGAGTAAATTTACCCATCACAGAAGTGGTGGTTTGAGAGCACAAGGACTGAGTTCCCCCATACAGATGGATAGAGAGTCGTGTGACTGCTCTGCCCTGTGCTGAGCTGTGTGGATGTGAGGCACGCCAGGTTTGCAACACAATTTGCTTTCCAATTTTTTACATAAAAAATAGGTAAAGGATCATTAGGTCTAAAATTAAGCTCCCATCTAAATTTACACTAATATCCCAATCACAATGAGCCTTTGAAATGCTTTTGTTGCTACAAAAATAATCCTGGAAGTAAGTCTTTGTAAAACTTGGGAGGTTGAAGCTGTATTTCACTTAAAGGTGGTGAGGAATTTATTCTGGGAGTTACTGCTTGTGATTGCAGGAGAAGGGATATGGTGACTGGGAATTCCAACCAGCATCTAATGTGGGGAACTTCTGGATGCTTAAGAGGAAGGAAGGGAGAATCAAAACTATATTGCTGAATATTTAGGAGAGGGAAGACATTAGAGTATGACTGGATGGCAAAACGAGATTTAGGAATTAAACACACTTTGATTAGAGAAGAAAGTAAAGCCAGAACATAATAGTATAGAAGAGAAGGCTAAGAAATGACGAAAAAAGAAGAATTTCCCAGGAGCATCCTATTGACAGCTGCTCCTGTTTCCCTTTTCTCACCAAATAAATACAGAAAAAAATATTAACATGGAAACATACAGAGGGAAATGGGAATATCCTTAGCACTCTGGTAACAAGACTTCTTAGACCAGTGTAATTTTTCTGTTCTCTCTCGACATTTTAAATAAGATTTATGTGCTGGTAGATGTTTCAAATTTTAAATGATGACCCACACAGTGTAATATGTCAAAAGAGCATTTCTCTGCCAACATTCTTCTGAATGAGAAATGGGCTGGACAGCAGGTACTACTAAATGTTAATAGCTCTAAAACTACACAAATTGTAAATTTATTGAACTGTGTTAATAATGAATTCTTAAACTGTTCACAGAATTCTGAAAGAGTTGTAACTTGAGCAGAATTAAAGGTGCCCATAATCCTCTGAAGTGACAGGCAGAAGTGGCCACTGCCAGAGGAGTCTGTTAAGGAGAAGGAGCCAGTCTCCACCTGAAGATTAGACTGGTTTGGGGCATTTTATTAGATTAAAAGAGAGAGAAGTACTTGAGATTACATGGTGATGCTTACAGTGTCTCTCTGAAGTCATTACATAAATAAAAATTTACACTCCTATTTAAAACCCAGAAGGCAAGTTTCTTACTCTAATAGCTGCAGAGAAGCATGGCAATGAAAAGGTGATAAATACTCAAATCTGCAGTCAGCTTAAGCAAGTTTTTGAGGTGTCAGCTGCCAGTTTTGGTCAGGATGGGGCTGTGTCCAAAGCATGTGGCTTGGGAAGAGCAGTGTGAAGGTGTGTAAGTCTAAGCCCAGCAAAGATGCGAGAGAACAACAGCAAGGAATATGGTGCACCCTGTTGTAGGCAGGGTGTGTAATGTGTGCTGCTTCACTGGGAACAGAAGTAGCTGAGGTCAGAAGGGTACGTGACTTCTCTTAATTCAAATCTGGATCTGGTCTTGTTCTGAAAGACTGTAAATGAAAAAAAAAAAAAAACCTCAAAGCATAAACTCAGAGGACAGAAAATAGATTGGATTTCTTTTCTGCTTCAGAATGTTGATATCTCACACTGGGTTTAAGAGATGTCAAATACCTTCTCTGTGAATGGCTGTTTTCACCAGCTTAAGTAGTCATTTTATTCCCTTTGGAATGAACTTGATTCTCTTCAGCTGCAGATATTTAGTAGTTCACTATAAAATGGAATTCAAGTGAGAGAAGAAGTCAGAATTTTCTGTGCCTTAGCAACACCATGATAACATTGGCAAACCAGGGACTGGTTGTGACAGATCTGATTTGTGAGCTTAGTGTGAAACCCTGGGAGAAGCAGAGGCTGGAGAGTCACAGGCTGGGGGACTCCTGCACCACGTGGATGGAAAGTGTCCTGGTGTCGATGAGGGATGTTAAACCCATGTCTCAGAAATTTGCCCTCTGTCACCCTTGCTGTAATCTTCCCAAGACAGGGATGACAGAGGAATCTGTCTTTATGGGACCTGACCTATATGGGAGTGATGCTCTGCTTACAGTGGGGCAGTCCATCAACAAGAACAGAGGTCCTGCCATGCACAGCTGGAGCAGAGCAGCAGAGTCTCGGTCTCTTATCTACCTCTGTGAAAAATAAACTCAATTATTCTACCACTGCACATTTCCCCATTAGCATGGCCAGAAATACTGACAGGTAGGGAAAACCTGGGTTTGTTTCATCGGATAACCTTGAGCACTTCGCCTTGTAGGGTTTTTTCGGTGATTTCATCCAGTCCAGTATGTAATCGTATGCTGGCATAGCAGGGAAAAACAGATTCACACACTCACAGTTTGCATTGATAATGGGTCATACATTTGAAGATATTGATCAACAGCAAGGAAAATAAATTGAAATAATGCAGGACTTGAGAAAGCTGCTGACTACAGACAACTGAGTCTGCATTCTTTTGGTTTGCTTTTTTTTGTTTCAGCTTATTTAGATGTTTGGAAGGCTGCAGAAAGAAATTTTCAGGTATTTCAGAAAAAATCTATTGTGTTCTTATCTGAACTAAATTGCACATTATCAATATAAGCAAGAATCTGAGAAAATGAAAGCTGAGAGGACACTCGGGTCGCCACATTTGAATGACACCAGCATCTTATGAAATTTAGTCACCTCCAGCGAGTGTCTGAGGGACTGTGATCAGTGTATATCATAATGAACAACCAAAAAAAATATGTCACTACTCTTCATTTGTAGTATTTGTGACGTAAAAATTACCTTATCACAGAAATGTTCCAACAATGCGCTCCCCCTTACAGAGAAAGATAAAGCTTATTTGAAGGATGGGTACCTCACCTATATCATCTGCTAAAGAAATAAAAGATTTCCCTTTCTCAGGTAGTCAGTCTGATCCCCTTACTAGTTACTCAAATTTAATTAGGAGGAAAACCCATTTAATTATGACACAGTGGAAGGAGCTCAAAGCTATAATCAGGGCTCATTTTGGAAATTTGTCAGAGAGGTCATTCAGCCCTTCACTGTCATTCCTGTTGATTTCTGGTCCCTGAATCAAATTTTCTAAGGGCTGTAATGATCATCTATTACTGATAATTTTCTATGGAGATATTTCTTTCATCTTTCTCGCATTCATTCACTTTTAAAAATCCTTTGACTTCTCCTATCCTCACATGCTCCTTTTGCTGGGGTCCTCCTGCTTCATCATCTCTTTTCTTCCACTCTGTGTCCCCCATAATTCACCAGCCTTACTTTGGACACTGAAATCCATGTATTTGCCTTCTGCTCTACTAAATACCCTGTATTTACCTACTGATGGCCATAGCTCGATCCGGTACCATTATAAATCTCCAAAACATTGTGCTTCAGGGCAGTAGAAACTCATCAACTGCCAGCAGAATGACACTATTTATCAGCCAAATAAACACTGCTTTGGCTGCCAGGATTTGCTTTGGTCCAGTCAATGCCCTAACTTTCATCTGACCCTTGCCAAGCATCCGAATCTCTTTCCTTGCTAACTGTTGTTAAGATTTCCATCAATGGCAGTTTTTAGAAAGTGATTAATATTTATATTTAAAAGAAAGAGGTGCCTCCTGCATGGGGTTAACCCCAGAACCAAGTGAGGGTTTTTGTTCAGGGTCCAATATATTCCATATCCTACGGAGTGAGTATGCCAGAACCGGTTAAAAATAGCCTCTTCCATTCATTAGCGTCAGCAGATGGCCATTAATCTTCCTGAAAGTATTGATTCAAACTACTCGTCTCCACTTTCAAGGCCCTTCACAGAGTCCCCTCTGCCCATCTATCATCCCTCCTTACGCAGCTGAAAAGGTGGCTGGCTTTGGGACGAGAGGGTGACAGTAACAAACCGGCCGCCTCCCTCACACGCTGCCCCTCACGTCTGGAGGGAGCTGTACACAGCACCAACAAAGCTTTTCCATCTGTCTCCTTTAAATGCTCTCCTAAAACTTCCCTTTGCCATTAGGGCTACAGAAGCATTCCAGAGTCACCCACCGGTGCGATGGCACTGGAGCCTCTCCAGGGCATGATTTGCCAAGGGCCATGTTGACATTGTGTGCTTCTTCATTTCCCATATCCATCTGTGCCAAACTGCAATGTCCTGTCTCCTCGACTCAGTGAGCTGGAATCCAAACTCTCTGAGTTATGCCCTGCAGAGCACTTCCCAGCACAGCATTGCAGTATAGGCAGGTAATAAGAAGCAAATCTTGACTCAGGAGGTCAAGAACTGGAAGATTCACCACAACAAAAGGTGCACAGTACCAAAACCTCACAGACTAGCGTGAGCCAAAATTAGTAAACCATCATGGGAAGTGTTTTTGCTTGGCTGCAATTTAATCCCTGCATGTCAGCCCAGTGCTGCACCTCAAATAATGCCTGATCTTCCCTGAGACTTGTTACCAAAAATATATTTCATCTGGTTTATGAATGCCACCCTTTGAGTTTCATCACTGCAGTTACCTGCACATCAGTGCTGAGTCACCCACAGCAGACAACCCCATGTCATTTTCAAGCCAGTTGGCATAAGCCTTCCCTTAGCATATTTGAAAATTAACTCTTTTACTTCTAGAATTGATGTTCTGTTGTTTGTTCCAAACCCAAATGTTCACCGCGGTTCCTTTAAACTCTAGACCAGCAAATTTAGCTAACGTATATCTTCCTTCTGCCCTAGTTTCAAGATCTTCCCAAAGCCACATGGATTTTCCTGGAAGAAATATTGAAGATGCTAGAGGTTCTCACCAGGAAGATGGATTAAAGACATCAAGAAATGTATTTTCCCTTCTTTCCCAAACCCAGATTCCAAGACACGATATTACATTCCTTTTGGAAAGAAACCCCACAGTCATTCACACTCCATCCCTTGCAATGCAAAGGAAGACTTCCCAAGCTCAGACATCTCCAGCAAAACAACCTGGTATGGAGTTCACAGCACCTGAGAAACAACCTTTCCTTGAGAAAAGAGGTGACACCCACACCCCCCTTCTGCGTGAGGAGCCAGAGCCCAGAGCCCCAGGTGTCAGTGGGACCTCCCACACCCCTCTCCATTTTAAGCAGCACAAAGCAGCTACAGCACGGCCTGTTCCTCCTCATCCCAACACAAATGCAGGTTCATTCTCTGCAAGGTCACACACTGCTCAACAGACTCATTCCAGGTATGGTTATTCTCCCAGGAAATGGCCCAGTCGAGTCGCAGTCTTCAGGAATAAACCACCCCAGGATTTCCCAACAGAGCAGCCCAGAGCATCTCCTTTGGCAACGCACCTGCCCTCCCCTCACCACTGGCCAGGTCCTTCCCTTGATGCTGCTTCCCAGAATGCTGGTGTCCCAGCAGGGTCTGCTCCCAGAGCAAGGCTCCCAGCACAGACCACAGCAGCCAGGAGGTTGTTCAGCAGAGCAATGGATGGTGTGGAAGTGCCAAAAACCGGCGGTGGGGTGCACCACAAAGAGGTGTGTGCTGATCTGCCGTGTTTCACTGGTGTGCAGTGCGAGCCAGCTGAAGATGGAGTGTTTAAATGTGGTCCTTGTCCCCCTGGATACAGCGGTGATGGAATTACATGTGAAGGTAAGGGAGAAAGTCCTCTTTAAAATGCTTGTATAACTCCAAGTCTAGTAATTCTCCTAAGTAAAAATTAAGTTTTATTATAAACTTAGAGGTGTTTGTGGCTGGGACCATTCTATTTTCAAAACCAATTATATTTCAAAATAATAAATAAAACCTATAACTTTAAAACAGCTCTTTCTGCTTACAAAAATGAGATATTTATTTGATACCATCTAATCTACTAAAACCAGGGACAGATTGTGATCTTGCTTGATGCCAGATTCATTCTACTAAAGTCATCACATTCAAAACCATATAAAATTTCTGTGAGAAAGAGTAAAATTGATTCTACTTCTCTATACAACACATTCTAGGAAAAAGTAATTTTTCTAATACCTTAAAAATTATTTGCAAATATCTACCTCATATCTTAAATATGAAACTGAAGTTGTCATCTGAAACGTGTAACACCAGAAGGGTTTTCACAATATATTGAGTTATTTATTAGGCACCTGAGAATCCCTCCATAAAACAATAGGATTATGCACTTTGCTGAAGCAATGAAATTCCCTGACTTTGCTATCATTAATCACACCTTTTGCTGACACCCCTCTGATAAGCTGGTATCTTAACTGGCCTTCCACCACACAAAGCAAAAGTATTTGTATCATTTATTCCCCCCTTTTTCTTGTCTGGTTTCTCATCCTTCATGCACAGAGCAGGGGGGTCTCAGCCATGATGTACTGGGAAGGACCTTGCAGGGACTCCTTGCTGTAAGCCAGATTTTGTGGGGGTGTGAAGCCCCCAGCACTGCTGCAGCCCTCTGAGCTCAGAGCACTGCTGGGGATATAGTACAAAATGTGCAAGAAAAGGTTACTGTAATCTTGGGCACTTTAATTTTTTGCCTATTTGCACATTTCTGAAACGCCCCTCCTAAAAGATTTAGGGTTATTTGGCACAAAGGAGTCTGTCTTTGACTTCTATTTCATACCCGGAGATGGAAAAGTACCAAACAGGTTCTGGTACTGGGAAGCTCAAAGCAAGCCCAGCCACAGAAAGGCCTCCTCCCAAAGACCAGGCTCATGTACATATGAATATTTACAGGTATGGACATAAGGCTCCTGTGTGTTTAGTAGGCCCATCAGTATAGTCCTTAAAACATAAATCTGCCTTAAAATGTAAATCTGCCTCTGCCTTTTACTTGCAAGATGTTTTCTTCAATCACTGGCATTACTGAAAATCTCCCTGGAGAGCCCTTAGGATGAAATACTTTATTGCCAACATCATTCTGCATCTTGGGGCTTGATATTTGATACACAAACATCCTTTTTTTATCTCTTGTCACTGACCATGACACCTGACTCAATAATTAGCCTGTCCCTTCCCTCCTCTGCTCCATCCGGAGCCCCCCTGCACATCTGCACCCTGGAGCACAGCCAGTGCTGTGAACAGCATCCATTGTGCCCATTGTGGATGTCTCTTCCCATGTCAGATGCAGGAGATTTATTGTGACAGATGAGGTTGAAAAATGAGGCTAATTTCTTGGATAAAGGCCTGTCATAGCCTCAGCTATCAGCACCTTGTGATGCCCACACGACTACACCAACTCCCCTCAAGACAGCAGTGCCCTCTAAGAACAGGAGGCACAAATGTTGGGCAAAAAATCAAAGCTTGGATGAGACTAACACTTGCAAAATCTCCAGGCTTCAAGTCAGCATCTTTGGCAAGTGAGCAAAAATGCCAGGAGACTCAGACACTATTGACGGTTGTCGCCATCTTATTTCATATCAAAATTCAACAAGATAAAAGAACCAGCCTGCTGATAGCAAGTTTTAATACCTTTGGATCTTGAAGGGATGTCACCTTTGTTTAATGAGAATGTCATGGTTAAGTTGGAAGTCCTCTCCCTCTGCTTTGTCCTCCTGCACGGGGGGTCACGGACTTATAGGACCACAGGATGGAAGAGACCCCTGGGGATCATCAGGTGTAACCTCCTACCTTCTTTTGGAAGAACACAGCTAAATGTCAGTGTGTTTGTCTCATACTCAGACATCTAAACTGATATATTTTCAGATGATTTTAGCAATTTCCAATTGGATCACTCCCTTCCCTAATGACATCTATGTTTTCTGTCAGAAGTAGAACCCTGCTTTTGCTCCTCCTGCTTTGGCACAATAAGAATTACAGATTATTAATTCTTTTCCTTCCATCAGCAGCTAGGTACTCTGCAGGTGAGGGGAGATGAAGCAGTTCCTCAAGGCTCTACAGCTTTTTCCCCTTCCTCCACAAAGACACTATGACCTTTTACAAGTAGCCTAATCTTAAGACTTCACAGCCAAACAGGCCAGCTTTAAAAGCTTCATTTCAGAGCAGTGTTTTGGAGACAGTCAGCATCACCTAAAATAAGTAGGGGATAAAGCAAAAATAAGTAGGGGAGGTAAGGCCTGCTGTAGTCCACTGGATTCTCCCACATTTTCTCTTGCAGAAGATGCTCTCTGGCATTTATGGAGTAAGTTTAGCCAAGCGTTCCTCTGGTGAGAAGAGAGGTTGCTAAATATCTAATTTTCATTCTGAGTGCCATTTCCAAGGATATTTGCAGTAAAAACCAATGCATTGTCACAGTCTCCTTCTAGCAGTTTTTGGGACAGCACGAATCACCTGCCAAAGAGCACTGCAGGAGGGTCAGAGCACAAACAGAGCTTTGCACATTTCAGCTCCGTGTGCCAGTTGAATAAAAACCCAGCACTGCAATAACGCAGAACGAGCCGAAACAGGATTGTTGTCAGAGCATTTCTGACATTTTGTCTGCTGTTTTACAAGGGGCACATGTTCTGCAGTGATTTGGACCATTTGGGGCCAATGGTCTGAAATGTTTGTTAGCGTTGTTAGTCACCCTAGAGCAGGTCCTTGTCATCCTGCCTCTGCTCCCCACTCTACCACAGGGGCAGAGGCCATCACTTGCAGAGATGCTGCAGCCACTGGACAAGGAAAAGGGAAAAAATGCTGTCATTTCCCTGGGCTCAGTTCATTCACCAGGGTCTGTGCACTGCCTGAGAGCAGCTGCTGTACTCCTGCAGCACCTTAGGGTGCCCTAAGGTGGAACACTTCCGTTCCATTCAATAACAGGATTGAACTTAATGAAAAATTCTGCTTTGGTTATCATTGTTGTGCTTCTTTCTGAGAGACCTAGACCCGAAAACTGATGAAACATAAGAATTTAAGCCAAATTTCTGGTCATCCCTTTTGTTTTGTTTCCCTGACAAACTCCTTTGATAGGGAGTGTCTGGTCACTAAAGCTGTACCATTAAAAAGTCAGTCTTCATTTCACAGAATACAGACAATTATTTAAAACCATTTTGGATTAAGTTGACAGTTAAGGACTGGTATCCTTCTGGGATTTTAGCAGTCATAAAAGAACCTCAGAATTCCTAGTGAAGATAAAGTTATAATACTTCAGAAAAATATCCTAAAGAGGGTAAAGTCAGTAAAACTCTGGAATATTTTATTGATTTTGCACAGTATTTTCTAAGAGAAGGGGAAGTCTAGAACAGCTGGATGCTTTCCACTCAGGAGTTGAAAGCACAGCATTGCCTTGACATTGCAAAACCACTTTTCAAACCAAATAATTTCCAAAATAACAGGAGAGATGGAGTAGTTGGGAAAGCATTATGGCCTCACATGTATAGCTGGATAAAACAAGGAGAAAATTCGAGTAGCTCATATTAATTTCTTTTGACATTTACACCCAAAAAGATCGACCATATCAGACCAAAAGTCCTTCCTCTATCTCCAAGAGCTGCCAACTGCATTTGTCTGGCAATACGCAGGAAAGATATAGGGATACTGTGGGGAATATCTTCTCAGAAGTTATGGATCACGTGCTCCAAAATGCCAAGGTGATGCCTTTGCATATTACCCTGTCCACCCTTTCCAGGCCACGTCTGATTTCACAGTTTTCTATCCTAAAGTCATATCTTTCCCGAGGACTTGATATGTTCACTTGTTCTTTGTACAAAAGCTCTTCTATAACTTTGTTTATTTATCCTTGCTTCTTTTTCTGCATCTTTTCCACTTTTATTGTGGCTTTTCTGAGCTGAGGGATCAGACCTGCCCATGATATTTAAGATGGAGCTCACCATGGATACAGACCATAATGAAGTCTGGCATTTCGTGTCCTGCTCCTTTCTTAATGATTACTAACACTTTATTTGGGTTTTTTTGACTGCAGATGAGCGCTCAACTGACATTTCACAAAACAAAATCCATCAGCACAACCTAACCAGCACTGTTGTCTGCATTTGTATTCTCAGTTTATTCAGTCAAGTTTCTCTTTTTAATATCCCAGTTGCTATGACGGACATTTCTCTCACAACTGGGCTCCAGATGCTGGACTATTTAAATATGAAATGAGTTAATTTAATTGCAGTAACACATGCTTTAATCCTATGCTTCATTTCATTTATCTGCATATCTTACATGCGAAAGAAATGCTTCAGTCCACGGCTTTTCAAAAGAAAAAAACAATAACCTAGGAACTTCCTTTTCCCTTTTTTCACTCCTCCTTGTGCTGAACATATTAAAACTTCATCTGCACATTTAGGAAGTTAGGTTAAAGTATCTTTGAAGGGAAATAAATAATGTACAACGAAACAAGGTAGACTAGGCTCCCTCCAGTGAAGGCTGTCCTGATCCGTTGTTCAAAATTTTAAGCAGGCAATACTCTCACAGCTCCAAGCCTGGCTTTATTTGCGCAGACCCAGGGCCTCACGTGTGAATGGCACAGGGAGTTACTCGCTGTGGAGATGCTAAGCAATAACTCTGTCCTGGAAGACATTTGCTGCTTAGGCTATGGAAAATGAGGGAAACAACGCAGCATCTGGTATTCCTGAGTGCCCCCAAAGTTATTGCAGAGAAACTTACAAAAACCGTATGATCTCATTTTAATGGAAAATAGAAGTTTGGGGATATTTCCCAAAAAGCCTTTTCAAAGAAAACAATAATGCACTTCTCCATTTTCACCTCCAGATTTTAAATTGTAAACATAAACATACGTACACTTGACAGCAAGATTGACCATTTGCAGCAATGTTTTCCTCTTTGCTGTTATTTTTTCCTATCCAAAACCGCTTAGTATAAAAACACCGCAATACCTTTCTACAATTTAGCAAATGCTCATGGAAAAAAATATTCATTCCAGAAGATGAAAGATAGAAGTTTGGGAGAAGAATTTGACACAAGCAGTATCTTTCTATTACAGTGGGAAATGTCTTTTAAGTGAATATTACTCTCGCTCTCACAGAGCAGCCAGTGTTCAGTTTTTATCTTTTGCTATTCACCAGTAATAGAACAGTTTTAAACATTTTACTATTAAATGTCACTGTAAGAGCTAAATGTTTTAATATCCAAAATACCATGTTCTTTTCTGACAGTTCAGATGCATCTTGGAATGTGCAAAGGCCAGATGGAAAGTGTTCTATTCACACGGACACACTTGCTTTAAGTGCTATGCACAAACCACGCTGAAATAAAGCGTAATATGTTTGAATGTCACCGTGCTTGGCACAGCTCTTAGGCACCTGGAGGCTTTATGCAACCATCATCCTACAGGAAAGGCAATCACATTTAATGTACTTTTGAAAAGAGTGGTATGTTTTTCCCCAGGTTTTGTGCTCCCCTTATCTCCAGACAGACATTATTAACCAATTCTAGCTGTTTTTAACATCTAATTGCAAAGAAATCACTGTCCCAGGTTGCTCCAAGCCCCATCCAACCTGGCCTTGGACACTTCCGAGGATGGAGCAGCCACAGCTTCTCTGGGCAACCTGTGCCAATGCCTCACCATCTTCACAGCAAATTTCTCCCTAATACTCAATCTAAACTTATCCAAATCTATTTAGTTGTCCAGACAATGATGTTTTTTTCACAGATGTACACTTGGAATTTCATCTAAGCACATGTTGATTTGCAAATGTCTAAATCTTATAGACCATCCAATCAAAACCAAATTTATCTTAATGACATTCTCAGAATATACAGTATGGATCTAAAATACACCTTGAAAGTTTTCTGTTGTCAGACAGGTCAAATCCTGAAGTTATATAATGTAGCATTGAAAATTTCACAGTTAAATACCAAATATATTTCTTCAATGCTATTTGTGTCAAAATGGTTTATTTTAAAGTTCTTGGAGCTTGTCTGCAATTGGAAAATGTGTGAGGGCTTTCATTATTTTTTTGGATGTCAAAGTTCATATTCCATGGCTTGGTGATAATCACAAGAGGTGAGGAGGTCTTCACCACAATAACTGCGTTTAAATTATGCAGTGCCCCAAGAACTTGTCCTTCATTTAGCTTTCCATTTCCATAGCCCATTTTCCAGCTTTAAGAACAAAATGTGGTACATTAAGGTTCTCTTCCCTTGTAACAATACTTAAAATGAAAGATGTTTTGTTTCAGGTCTCGTTACCTTCATTTTGCATTTTCCTTGGAATAACCTTGCTTAGCTTCATATCCTTCATAAAAGACAAAACTCTGCCAGTGAAGTGAGCCAAAGTACAACATTTTTCTCTGTATTCACTTCCCACACACAAGAGAAGATATTTTTCATTCTGGTATGCGAGGTACCTTTCTTTTTCCCAGAGGCATGAGGAGCCTCTGGCACGCATTTCCTGCTCTGCTCCCGTCACAGAGCTTCTCCTTTGGGTATCAGTGGTCATCCTGCCCTTCAGTGACCATTTCGTCCCTTCAGTGATAATCCTGCCCCTTCAGTGATAATCCTGCCCTTTCAGTGATAATCCTGTCCCTTCACTGATCATCCTGCCCCTTCACTGATCATCCTGCCCCTTCACTGATCATCCTGCCCCTTCAGTGATCTTCCTCCTCCTCTCTTGAGCTTGCCATACACAACTGCCTCTTATTAGAGGGTTACAAACAGAAGTGTCAGGTACCTCTCTTAGATCTTAGGTTTAGGGGGCCAAACCTTCTAGGATCCATGTACAATAAAATTGTTAGATTCATAATGATCAACATTTAAAAAACAAGCATGATTTCAGCAAATAGCCTGCTTCAGCAGCTGCAGTCCTTTCCACACTTATCCTCTTTCTTCCACAGAACAGCTTTGCATACTGAAATAAGTCAAGAAATCTTTATCTAATTTGCTGCTTTGTCTGCAGAGCTCATGTTACTCATTAAATATTAATTTTTTTGCTTAAATGTTTGCCATTTTGCTGAAAAATCCACATATAACTCTTTTCTATAAAGAAGAAACACTTAATCTCTGCCTTGTTGTGAGTTCTGACACCTGTTAAGGCTTACTGACCATCCGCAAGGCAAATCTGGAGAGAGGGATGGGTAAGGTCTTGAGTATTAATTGCATTTGTACTTCATCCATCTCTAGCCTTCAAAAATATGTACTTAAAAATGTGCATGCTCAGAAGTTAAATATGATTATGTTAAAACCATTCCCTTGCAGACTTTATACAGCTGCTCATTAGTGCTGTATTGCTAATGTGATACCTACTGCTATCCTGCAGTGTTCTCCTCAGCCAAATTACTTGCTGGATTAACAAAATGGGACGGGGAAAGAAGTAACCTGTTCTGTGCTCATAACCACAGAAAATGTAATATTTGAACCGTATTTTTTTCCTCGTTTCACTCTTGCAGCGCAGTGTGAGCCGCCGTGTGAGCACGGGGGAACTTGTCTGCCTCACAACACGTGTTCTTGTGCTTATGGATTTGTAGGGCCTCAATGTGAAACAAGTACGTATGAACTCACCCAGGCTTTCTTCATTCCGTGTTTCAATTAGCAGAAAATTACAAGATTCAAACAAAAATATCCTTTTTTCTTTTTTTTTTCCTGTATTTCCCCTTAAAATGATTATTGAATACAAAGGACAACACATTGAAGTAGTACAGTAGCTATTTCAGAGCACATATTTACCAGCAGCATGGTTGTATTATGTAAAAATATGCACATCTAAATTAACTTTCTCTACGTAAAATTGCTTCTGGAAAAACAAACAAAGAAGAAAAAAGAGTGCATGTTATTTATAGTAATATTTATGAAATTTAAGATGGTGAGTGAATGTAATAATGCTAATTTTGAGAACACAAAATACCAGCCATACGTATTAGGAGTCGTGTTACTCTGCAATACAAGTTTAAAAAGAGGTTCAATACAAATATCCCAAAATCAGCCTTCAAACCCTTCTCTATCAGCAAAACACGTGCACTTCTATCATCATAGTCCCTGCTTATTTAAATATCAGGTTGCCCTTGAGAGGAATATAATTTTATCTATGAAGCTGAGTTGCTGGAATACTTAAAAAGCAAAGAATTTTAGGTGTATGGCTCCCAATAGAGAAAGCAAACCAAAGAAAGGGACAGATTCCACCCTCAATTTACCTCCTGGACTAACACTATCAGTTATTGGCTGTAATAGGGCAACTTTAGGATCTGCACTGGTGTTAGTGATAAGAGATTTTGATCTTTTGTGTGTTTTCCAGTGGTGTGCAACAGGCACTGTCACAACGGGGGGGTCTGTGTGTCACCAGATGAGTGCCAATGCAGGCATGGGTGGAGCAGCCCCTCTTGTGAGACAGGTGAGTGGTTGGCAATGACTGACCCTGCCCTTTGATGCCTGAAATCCCTGTGGTACCCCCACAATTCAGCTCTCAGACTGGGAATTGTGCTTAAAGGGTTAAAACCTAAGAACAGGAGACCAAGTACAGGGCAAAACCTCTAAAGGCCTTGAGTTTATGTAACTATTCGTATGTTTAAGTAACTATTCGTAAGTTCAAGTAACTATTCATAAGTTTAGGTAACTATTCATAAGTTTAGATGCTTATGTAAGTATTCCTAAGCTTAGATGTTTACCTAAATCTCAGGGTTACATAGAGGGAACTCACAGACAAAACCTTTTTGCAGCTTTTTAAGCTTGTGTGATTCTGGAGTTAATTCTTAGCGTGTGCTGCTGCCAGAATTCACACTGCTCCTCCTGCCTGCATCTCTCACTTGCAGAGCACCTACAAAAAGCACCCACAGGAGTGTGGAAGCTCAGGGAAAAGCCACCTCCACCCATCAGTACAAAATGACAAGGTGTGGACTGGAGCTAGGTATCTATTTTTAGTCAGGACTCACAGTTTTAAACAGACACAGCTCAGACATTCCTCTCAGGATCAAAGTCCTAAAAGCTGGGGTAGATATTTTCCTCCAAAGGCACAGAAACTGCAGCACTCATCTGGGACAGGGCATGCAAAATAGTGAAATATTAAAAGACGAGGACTACCTTAATCAGTGCCAGACCTCAAGGCTCCAGAGGCAGTCTGCCTCTGCCACGGTGAATATTAAATGACTGAGACACCTTCAGCCTACGTTACTTTTCCTGGAAGGTGAGAGATGTCATTTTAACCTCCATCTCCTGGAGATTGCTCTTCCTGTAAGTGTTAAAATGACAGACCTACTGAGGGCACATAAATTAGCCCAGCTATGATCCACTGGAAATGACTGGGACTGTCACTGCTCTTCTGGTTCCCACTAGCTCTGCTTTTTCTTCTCAAGGAGTTCTGCAATTTTATTTTGGTGTGGCTTTAAACAGGATCATTTCAAGAGAAGGACAGACAACAGGCAACAGGAGCAGTAACTTCCAGACCAGAATAACAGCAGCAGGATTTTTTTGTCTGCTGACAGCTTTGGTGAAAGGCTGCCAGACTCACCTCTCTGGCACTGTTTTGTGTGCACCACACAGAATATTTTGTGGGCACTGCTGGGGTTTCCCACCTCAAGTGTTATGATAGGAATCTCGGGAAGAATACAGTTATAAAAATTTTAAAAAGGGGACTTTACCACTGGAAATACAAACACTGACAGAATGACAAGAATATGGACATCTATGAACTAGCCAGGACAATGAGGTGACTAAACCAAATTCCCCTTGAGCAATGAATGAAATCCATTTTGACTTCATAAGTGACTGCTCCTTAGTCAGAAAAGCCTCTCATCTAGACTACAATTTCACTTTTTTTTCTCTTTCCAAACTGACATTTTATTTCTTCTTTAGTTCATCTGAAACATTTTAGTGACCCTTAATTTATTTAAGCTTAAATGCATTTAATTTATTTAATAGGCTACTCTGTAAGATACTGAAAGACAAAGGGAACAGAAGGAAAAAGGCTGGTTTAAAGTGTCACTCTGCTTTACAATGAAAACTTTATCAGATTCCATATTCTTCACACACTGACTTCCCATCTAAATCAATTTGCAATTCTAATACGTTTTTTTTAACAGTCTGCTACTTGCCACATAGAAATATTCAAGACAGCTTTTAATTCCTAATGCCTGTTGTATCATCTAGAGTAATGACAGATACATAAAGAGGCAAAGGAAGCTCAGCCAGTGGCTTTGTTGGTGATGAATGAGCCAATGTGTTGTGGGAACTGGCATTCAAATGAGGCAGAACAAACAGGTTTTTTGGTGCACACCTATTCAAGTCCATGGAAATGCCACGATGCTCTGCTGAGTGCAGACAAAGCAGCAAACAATATCTCATCTCCAGGTTACCCAGGGTGTATTTTATTTGACTGCATTTACTACCTTGGGATCGTGCTTGGTGAGAATACTGGAATGGAAATAAATGAACTGTACAAATCAAAGGAATACATCCAAAATAAATTAAATTATTACATTAAGTTATAGTCTATTTCATCCCCCAAGCTATGCTAAAACACCACTGAAATGCTCCGTGTTGACCATGAATAAATACTGCAGCAGAACTGACCAGAAAGGGTTGCATGAAACTTTTCACACTATCACTAGAAATATTAATTCCAATGACACATGCAGCAGTAAAAGAGTGTCTGCTCCAAAAAGTTCAACATTATCCGAGATTCATAAAGTTATCTTGTATTCCCATCGAGCTGTGTGCAATCCTGTGTGCCTGAATGGAGGAATCTGTGTACGTCCAAATATGTGCTCGTGTCCTTCTGGTTTCTACGGGCCACAGTGCCAGAGAGGTAAGAAAGTTCTATTTATCATCTTGATAAAAGACCCAGGCTCAAAATATAAATATCACCTATAACATTACCTGCCCCCACATGAAATATACCCAGACACTCTCCTTGTCATAACTCTGTGTGCTTCTTTGTTGTTATAGTCTGTCATAAATCCACATTTTAGTGTCCCTGATGGTATTGGGAAGGAGTAAGCACTTATTTGTGATGCCATTAATGGTAACTAAATAATTATTCTACCTGAGTCAGTGATATAATCAATTAGCAAATATTCAATTAAATGTTAAAAGCATGGCTGTACTTTGTTCATTTTGTACACCCTGTGGTGTGTACTATTCTGTGTTTCAGAGCCAGGTGATAATTTACCTTCAAATGGGGCTCACAGTGTCACCTACCTGACCACCTTAAAGTGTTGTTAATGGGGGATTTCTGTAGAACTTCATCAGATCCCTGCTTAAAAATCTGATCCAATACTGCTCTGATTGAGCAGGACCTGATTTTGAATCCCTGTCCTAGACTGAGAGCTCTAAACTGAGGCTAACAGGATCCTGGGCTTCTTGCTCGCTCTGTGCTGCAGAAGCCAAATTAATGAATCCTTTAATGACCCGGTATCTCAGGCAGAACATACAAGAAAAAGAACTTAGGGCCCAAGTAGCTGGAAGGCCCTTGTGCTCGCTTTTCTTTTTCTGAGTATGGCTCTAGTAACTCTGAATCTGAGAATATAAATGCGCCCTTATTACCAAAACTACTTCATTATTAAAATGTCTTTGCTCTTACTCTCTCTCTTTTGTTTCCCTGGAGCTCCTAGATGAATGTGGTTCTGATGCATACTCTTGCAAGTGAATGGTTCACACACAAAAATCTAATTGCAAATGGAGCTTACTGGAAACTCTTCGTTTTTATGATGTTGGGAGTGAAGGAGAGAGTGAAAATGATACAGATTGTGACTTGATGATCTTGCTCTTGAGTTGAACACGGGGTGAATTTCAACATCTAGGTGATTTGAAATTTTTGCCCTTAAGTGTTATGGTTTAGACAGAGCTAAAACTTGAAAATAAGTATCCCCTTTTGTGGGATCTGGAACTGATATGAGGATATAGTGGATGGATGCTGAAGAACAGCAAAGCCCTTCCTTCTACTTCTTTGAGAAAGGGGGAAGAAACAGCACCAAGGCCAAGTTAGCAAATGTCAAATGCTGATCTATGTCTCAAGGGCAGAAGGCCTTAAGGAAGCCCTTTGACAGAGACTTAAAAATCTGAGACCCTTGGGAATGTTCTGACCACTTAACTGCAAGAATCTATCTTGGGTGCTAGGAATCACGTCCCACATTCTTTCCACAAACAACACAGAATTGGAGCCTCCATCCAGGCATCTGCCCAAATCACCCTTTGGGGAGACACCTTCCCTACACCAGCTAAAAAAATACCTCTGTGAGCTGCTCTCCCAACACAGGCACCCCAGTAAGGAGCCTGTGGTTTGGCAATGATGATCCCCCGTGTGATTTTGGTGCACAGAACTTTTCCTTTCCTTTCCCCAGCTGTTTGCATTCCCCCCTGTAAGAACGGTGGTCACTGCATCCGGACCAACGTCTGCTCCTGTGCCGAGGGCTACACTGGGAGCAGGTGCCAGAAAAGTGAGTGATTTCCCTTTGTTTTCCAACACTTCTCTGACTCCTAAACAGCTTTTCTGCTTTTTGTGCACGTTCCACGGAATACTGAGCCTGTACTTATGCTATATTTCTATCAGAGCCCATATAAAATTATGTTATACCCAAAACCAACTTGTTAATTAGAACAGCATTAAGTCGAGTTGGAGTTGGGAGGAGAACATTTTGCTGGAATCCTCTCTAAATATTTCATGTGTTCAAAATGAGTAACATTCGTATTTGGAGATGAATTAATTATTTTGCATGAAAGATTTTTGGAGGAAAAATTAAAGCCAAAGGCCGAGAAGCTGACTAAGATCCTTAAAAATATTAGACCATCATAGCTCCAGCTTAATTAAGGTAATTGGTTAATAGCACTTCAGCCTCGAATTTGTTCTTGTCACTGAAAACTCCCTTTTCATGCTACTATCAGTATTAATATTTGATTCTTCTATTCTTCTGGGGAAATAGGTTATTTTGGCACTTTTACAGACTCAATTGCTCAACAATATCTGTCAGCCAGGGAGTTTAGGATATGTATGTGAAAACTTTTTTTTTTATTATTATTTCTTAATCAGTTTGAAATTGGCAAGAGGGGAGCTATGAAAACAACCATTCTTGGCAGGAAGAATCTGTACATTTCCAGAGCATTTTATGTCTCTCACACACAGAGGAAAAAAAGCCAGTAAAAAATTCCCTGCAGCAACAAAAGCCCTCTCATTCCCCACACTGCAGCTCTCCCCTCCTTCAGCAGGGAGAGTCGTGATGCACAGTGCACAACTGAATAGTCTGTTCTGGCAGGAATGTGCTGGAGGGAGAAAAAAGGAGCAAAAAACCTTATGTTTGGCATCTTGTTTTTGAGGTTAGAGAACATTAGAAAAGTGCTGTTTTCAGCTTTAAACACCCTGCCACATCTCCAGGCAGATCAAAGGGAAGCGCACTGATGATGATTGCAGTCTAGCAAAGCACTCCCTGGAATCCTCCAAACTCCACCAACTCGCAGCGGGTTTCTTTCCACTTTCCAAAAGTTTCTAAGGTTTTGTTGTCCATCTTGGCATAATCTTTTGCAAAAATGTTTTTTCGGATGATGAAAATATTTTTGTTCCGTCTGATCCAAGCCTCCATTCTACTTCAATAATTGTTATTTAGTCTGGTTTATTTAGACTAGTGTTATAAAAACTTAAATAAAGGAACTGTGAATGTGATGAAAGAAGAGAAAAATTATTAAGTAGAAGGAAAATACTACTTTTTGCTGACTCTTACTGGTCACTGACTGCTAATTGGTGAAAAATGTTGAGTAATGTTTCTTTTTTCTTGCCTAAAATCAAGAGCACATGGGACAAGTATCAAGATCCATAGAAGGAAGGAGTTTATTCACAAGCTTTTTATAACAAGCAGCTTCTCTTAGAGCTGTACATCTTCTTATTGTTGTTATATAAAATAACTTCTCCCTCCTCTGGTAGAGGTTCCAGATTTTGCAGCTCCTCTGGAGCAGAAGCCTGCAGGGCACAGCAGAAGTCAGTCTCAGCTGACCTCTACAAATTTTCCTCCACACAATATGGAGAAAACCAGTGCTCCCAGCAGTGGGAGACTGTTCTCTGTCCCATGGACCTCTCAGAGTTCAAATGCAGAACACATCTCACCCCTTTTTTAGGCATGATTTCATATCAGTTTCCATCGGGCATAGACCAGATTGGGGGATTAGATAAGATACATGGCATACACTGAGAGGCTAAAAGTGTAAACACAGACGTGTTCTTAACTCACTCACACACAGACAAATGAAAAAGCAGAGAATAAATCCCTAGCATGAAGAATTCCCACTACTCAACCCTTTTTTCTTAAATAAAACTTACAAAAACTACCATAATATCCATTTGAAATTCCAAAAAGAGCTGATATATCACACACCTCATTCTGCAGTGTCACTAGCAGTAAACACATCTGTATTTATACATTTATCAAGTTCATTTTGATAATCCTGGGGCCACCTGGGGTAGTTGACTGTACAGAGGAGAGACAGCCCCATGGGCTGTGGGCCTGAGTGCTCAGAAATTCAGTTGGGAGACTTTTCGTGCAGTGCTTCTGCTGACCTTCCTGGGAAGGGTATGGAAAGAAGAAATCAGGAAAAAGCAGTAGATTTCTACTATGCAGAGACATTTTTTTCTGGATTTGAGCCTCTTTTCTGTTGGGTTTTAAGGGCTCCATGTAACTTGGCTGAGCCCTGAGTTGCACAGGACATTTCAGCTTGCTCAGAGTTGTAATATCCACACAGAAAGTGAGGAAAAGAAATATACACATCTGGACAGCAAAGCTGTGATCAGATGTGAAGTTTACTGGAAGTTTAACACTGCATCACCTCTCATTTCCAAATCACCAGGAAAATGTCAGAGAGACTGCCAGAGGTGAACCTTTGGCGCAAATCACAGCTCAGTGGTGTCCCCTGTTGCTGCCACGTGACCCCCACACTGAGAAATGTACTGGTGGCTTAGCCACAATGAGGAATGTGACCATTTGGAGAAAAAAGAAAATCCTTTTGAAGGGTTTTATCATTATTTTAATTGTTCTTTGCTCTCTGAATATGAAATTGCAGTGTCCTTGTGTACTTTACACTTCTAGTACAGTTTCAAACACCTCTGACAGCAAATCAGCTTTACTCTGTACTTACACCAAGTCTATAATCTTAGAAATTTGGGGTGGATTTATTACCTGCCTAATAAAACCTATCAAGATAGAGTGAGTAAATTTAACACTAAGGCAGACAAATTGGCAGTTTATTCAATGTTGTCATTGTTTGAGATGTTTATATTGTTTCCACTGCTCTTAGACATTTCTCTTTCCTTCTTAATATCTCACCTGCATGGGCAGAGAAAGAAAAGCTTCTATTTAATTTTGGCAGCTTCAGATTCTCAGCTGCAGGAGATAATTAAAACTAAAAGCCACGCAACCCATCAAAGACAGGTTGTTTTTGAACTGAACCCAAACAGGCTATTGGTTTATTTTAAATACATAGAAACATGCCTTAGGATTTTCACTTTCATCCCTGTACCATTTGGAATTTCTAATACTGTCTGCGTGACAGCCAAAAACGTGCAGGGCAGGGTGGTGGCACCACATTTTGTATTCAGGCTCGCTCTCCTTTGCTTCCTGAGCGTGTGGAAAGGCATTCAGCCTGAAAGTTTGTGTTTTGTATCTAAATAAACATCACTCCAAAACCCCAAAAAGTGTAAATCAGCGAGGTCAGATTGGCTGCCAGCTGCAAGAAGTGCCTGGTGATTATGCAAAGCAGACACCCACACCCCGGGCGCGCGGGTGGCAGCGCTGACAGGGAAATGTGTGGCTGTGCCACAGCAATCTACAGCCTCGTATCCTCACTTGAGAAGGATTGTTTCCAGTATAATCAGTCTTGTTGAGAGGGAAGAGGCAACTGCTGGCAGCACCTCAAAATAAAATATATTTCTGGATCAACTTTGCATGCAACAAACACACTCGGGCGCTAACACTAAAGAAAAACTGTTTGTGCAGCGGTTTGAATTCCCTTTTGAAAAACACAGCTTTAACAATCCTGGGGTGTCACTGCTTTTCACGAGGCTCTAAAGCAGAGTTCTGACTGATTTCTACTGCACCCTTACAAAAATTATAAACAAAGAAAACACAGTAGGTTTCCTTTATTTATTATGTGTATTTTCATAGGACTGCTCTACAAACTGCCTTTAAAAATGAAAGCCCATAAAAGCTGAGTTTTCTTACGAAAGGTTGGAATGAAGAGAAGGGGACAAGAAGAGGGATTCATGGGACCACACATTTATCCTTTCCTCTGCTGTCTGCTTCTTGTGAGTGCATCTCTGAGCGAGAAAAAGCGAGCCACAGCTCCCTCTGGAGCTCATCAGCAGGCAAAGGTCACAGGAGAACAGTGCTGAGCATCCTCCTCCTCCCTTTTCCAGCACACCAGGCACACCTGGAGCCTGACCTCAGCCCCTCTTTTGGCACTACCTCATGGCCCAGCGACACAGCCAGAGACCTGGGGTTTGCTCACCACTCAAAGCCAAGAACATGTTTCTGTGTGCATCTGTTTCCTTGTGTCGGGCTCAGTCCTGACGGCTTCGTGTCACATAAATCATGGCACTGACACTGAGACTTTGCAGATTGGACCTCAGAGTTAGGAGATAACTATTTCTCCATTTCAGTAATTCCTGCAGCCAGGATTTATAGCCAATTCACAGTGTGCAATATAACTCACACTCATTCCTCCAGCTCTGCGTGCTCCTCTTCCCTCCTCCTTTCTTTTCCCTTCCCGGCAGCATGAGGACTTTCCTTGCATGAGAGCTAGAGGCAAACTAATTGGAAATGTGAACACTGGGTTTCAAAGGCAGCATTTTGCTAAGCAATGTCATATTGTGAAAGTCACTGATTTCCCACATTCCAGCCTTCCCATGTAATGTTTCTGTACATTACTGCCTCGCCAGCTGCATAAGCAGGAAGTTTTACTGCTCAACAAATCAGACTCCCACCGAGTTGTCATCTTGACACTGTGTGATATATTCTCTGGAATGTCTTCACTGGGTAGCCAGATTGACTTAAGCTATCTAAAATCAGCCAGTTTGCAAGCCAGAGGTCCAGCAAACCCTCCCACACAAACACGTAGGGAACAAACAACATATCTCATCCTAATGGATGGAGGGATCGTTTCATCAGACTTACTTTTCATATGGCAAGGATGTGCTTAAAAGCAACAAGTGTTTGTCCGAGATTCCTGGATGGCAAATATCCCTGAACAGTGGGTGTTTGGAAGTAAATGAACAGCTGCTTACAGCAGAGAGACCTGTAACTTCTGTTCAAAGCATTAGTTATGCCATAAAAGTACAAAGATCTGCAGGCTGGCTTGTCCCCTGCTTGGTGCCCAGCCTGGAGACACAGGAAAAGGAAACATTGGTCTCAGTTCTTACTTGATTTTCCAGTCTATGCAACAGAATTGGTTCATATTAGGTGTCATCTTCCTTCCCTGGGCAAGAAATACAACAGAAGATGAACAAAAAAAAAAAAAAATCAGGCTACTGCTGCCTTTCCCATTCAGCTGAACAAAACATGACCCGTGCATCTTCCCTGAGGGAGCAGGGAGAGCTGTGACTTCCCAGAGGAAGAGATAGAGCCCAACAGGAGACAGTGACTCCAGGCACAACCTGGATTTTGGTCTGCTCTCAGAGCAATGCTCCTCTCTGCTCACTCTTAGTAAGGATTTGTGACAAAGCCATTAGTTGGCCTTTCTTAAAAACTATATTTTTTTTCATATATATGTAGCTGATGCATTTATTTTAATAGGGCTTTGAGCACACGCATCTGTCTAAATTTATTTTCCAGGAAGGGAACAAGAATACATCTGGGTAAGAACTGAATATATTTCCTAAATAAGCCCAAAAGCGTTATTAAATTTTTTATTCATTCCATGGGCAGAACATTCCCAGACTACAGCATGAATTTTACTAGAGTAGAAAATCTAAATTTTGATAGAGTATTTCTTTGCTTGTATCTTAAAGGCACCAAAGAAATGTGCCAGATCTGCTGCTGTATGTAAAAGCATGCCTAAAGCAAAAGAAGAGGAATTCCTGAATTACTGCATCTCTTTTTGCAGTAGGCTTCTGTGTGAGGATAAGTGCTTTTTGCCCACTAATTGATTTAAGGAACAACATTTTGGAGATCTATTTTTGACCCAAATATTTTGTAAATCTCTCTTAAAAAAGGAGCAGCGGATCTACCACTTGAAAAGCCCAGAGGACAGAGGATCACGGAGATTAACGTTGTCTGTTTATCCACAAAAAGACAGGCAAGACAATCCTCTCCAGCACTGATTTCCATGTAAGCGCAAGCTTACTTCCAGAGGCAGATAATAACAGAGTGATGAACAGATTAGTGCAGTGCCAGTGCAGGCAGCAGTTCTATCCCAAACTTCCTGACCAGGTCCTTACTTTTTGGCTGGGTTATCAGCCAGACCACTATGGCCTGTGGCTGCTCTCCTTGTCTTGAGATTTGAATCTCCCTTTTCCTTCACACAGATGAAAATGAACCAAATTGCACCAAGCACTGGCAGTGGCTTATCCCACTCAGGGCAAGGAGAATGTGCCCAAATGGCCTAAATTTCAGGTCATCCTCAGGCACAGAGCTGCAAAAACAGTCAACAGAGGAGAAACTGTGTGTATGAGTCCTCTTTCACTTCTCGTTCAGGCATGACAAGAAAGCAGCTCAACAGAACAATTTATACACAGGCTGGAATGGTTCACTGACCTAATAAAACACAGAGCATTCTTCAATGAAGAGAAAATGTTACCAAACTCAAGCCTCTAACAAGTTGGGAATATGAGCTGTGCTGAGAGTATACTTTGCAATTCCCCACATTAATTATACACTAACAGTTGCAAAGATGAGAATAAAGTAGAGCTATAGACTCTTTCAAATTAATAATGTTGCAATCAGACTAAAGCCAGTCTGTAATGAGAAGAAGGATTTACTAATGATCTCAAAAGCTCACAGTTCCTAGCAGAATATTCCCCAAACATCCAAATGTGCACCTACACATGCTTATTTTGTTTATGATGGTTTCATTCTGAAAGATGCTGAAGTATATCACAGCTATCCCAATATGATACCACTGCATGTCTGGAGTTTCACCTGACAACAGGCAATAGGCAAAATGAAGACCAAGAGGGAGAGGCATTTCTGTCCAAGGAGAGTGGGGAGTCCCCTGCCTGCATTGCAATGACAATCCTCCCTTGGTTTCCTGAAGTTTAGGAGTCTTGCCCACCACTCCTTACCAGGGAATCTTTTGGAGGTACAGGTGGAGAGATCAGGATCCTCCTTAGCTGATAGAAGATGTTATCAGCTGCTGAGAGTGATGTGACAGCAGACAGGAATGAAGTGCATTACACACTGACTCTGGGATTGCAGTCTAGCAGCTCAGTAGTTTTTCCATATGGTAGTAATTATTTTTCTCATTTTTACTGAACTAATAACTAAATTAGATTTATTTCCTGCTTTAATATCTCTAAAAGGCCCCATAAGTATATCAGAGTACATATCAGAATGAAGACCCAGACATAATTAGGCAAAGCACTGACATTGCACCGCTATCTATATGGTTTACAATTTTTCTGACCATTTTTTCTTCTGAAATGTGTGCTAGGTCATGCAAAGTAACTCTTATTATTAGAGCTCTGTGGTAAAGTGAATATATTAGAAATGCAAACTGTCACCACAACCATCACAATTACATTTACAGCTCCCTCTGTGTCTTGTAGTAATTTGTTCTCCCGCACTGCATCCCTCAGAGGTTTCTACCAGATTATTTTTTACTATTCAGAAAGGTAATTTATTGAAGAAGTGCTTTGCATCTCCGTCAGAGGTACGTGAAGCGAGAAATAGGGATGAGCAAACCTCAAAATGATTGGTAGTTTGATATGGATAAGGATCCAAATTTTAGAACACCGCACAAAATTTGCAATTTTGTTACATGACAAGTATTCTTTCTCCCTAAAATTTAATTTCTGGCTATAATTACTGGCATTCAGTGGATCACACATCCAAGGTTACTCAGATAGAGCTTGCAGAGAAAGTTATTTCTTTATTTACAAACCCACATCAACACAGATGAGGAATTTCAGATAAAATCAAGCTGTGGAACAACATATGTGCCTAAAACTCAGCATGGGCAAAACTATTTCCTCACTGCCCTTGGAAGCAGAAGAAAGGGGACTAGAAATTGCTGGTGTCCCGAATCCATAACGTGTTTTTCAGAGCTATGTGCATTTGGGACCTTCACAGCAGCAGATATATGGGTACATCCATCTCGCTAATGATCTGTTGAGCATCAGTTATACCCTCTAAAGGGGTGAATGACATTTTTCTACCTCCACTAGTTTCTGCCAGTAGAATCCAAACAATGGTGCCCTTTGTTAGAAACATCCTTTTTTTTGGCCAGAGCACACTCATTTGGGGATTTTTTTCTAACTTTTATTTTTTAAAGGATTGAAGATCATTCAGCAAGATCAAACGTTTATTTGGAGCCTAGAAGCATCCAAGCAATTGTTTCCTTTCTGCAGCAAGGATAATGTTTCATCTGAGCAGTGCTGCTTGGGTGCATAACACACCCAGAGAGATGGGGAATCTTCTTCCAGTCGATCAATTGAACTCTGCTATTTTGTGAAACTGCTGGTCTGACCTTCCAGTTCTTGTCCTGTGAAAAGGATCAGCAACATCCCTACACTTTAAGGCTGCAGTATCACGACTGTGCCCTGCCTGGCACAGAGCTTCTCCACGTTCTTCTTGTTTTATCAATAGGTGATGTATTTTACCTACAAACACTGGAAAGGGTTAGAAGTGCCAGCTTTAACTCAAAATCCACTTCTTTCATGTTTACTGGTTTCATTTTTGTCCACAGCTTGACTTCAGTAAGCTGTGTTTTCCTGACAAGACCAGGCAGTGTGGTTTTTAATTCTGTCCCATGCTCTGTGTCCACATTGTGTTGTATCTCTCCAGCTACCAGCTCTTTGCTTTTGAGAATGTCACACCAAATCAAGGTAACCACCAAGCAGCAAGGAGGAAACAAACATTAAAACAACATGTGCCCATAGAAAAACCAAAGCTGAGACTGATCCAGCTCCCTGCTCCTCAGAAGAGCAATAGAACAAGTTGAAATGTGCACTGGACCCAGAGAGAAGTCATCAGTTCAAAACCAGCACCAGCCAGAAATAAAAGCAGTGCCTGTGAATCACCCAGAAATGTCAGTACAGGGATGGTGACTTAAGGGGTAGTTGAAGTATGTATCTACCTGTAGGTGCTCTTTTGGCTACATTTCTGTGTTTTGTCAGCGAGATACAGCCTGATGCATTGCCTTAGCTGGCCCACACAGATGTTACTGCTTGAGGCTATTTTCTCTCTTCCATCCAAAGGCAGGACGCACCCAGAAGCAGGTCAATTTACTCAGCTTCTACAGGGCAAATGAAAAAAAAAAAAAAAAGAAGAAAGAAAGAAAGAAAAAGAAAAGCTGTCGTGAAAATTACATCTTCTAATCAGCACTGCAGCTTGATGCACTGTCTCCTCATCAGAGCCATGGCTCAGTATATGTGATGACAGGTAATTTTTGATTCAGAAGGAAATAGTCTCTGCAGTCTCATGCCCAGGAAAGGACATGGATGTTTCAGTTCCTGAAACACTGCGGAGGATCCCTCTCTTCTAAGATTTTAGGACCTTGGTTTAATATTCTCTCTCTTTTGACTTTATGAGGGTAGTGATGAAGATTGTCTTATTTCAACAAAATTAAAAGCTTTTCACTACTTATTATCTCCTTCTGCTGAGAAAAGGCAAAATGAGGTCCTTGTGTCTAAAGGTGGCTTAGGTTAAACTGGGAAAGTTTTTGTCTGATAACCCACAGAGGCAGTGGAGGTCTGGAGGACATCTGGCTTTTACTCATCACTGTATCTGGTCAGCAGATACAGCTGGTTAATAGTGTGACTCTGATAGAGTCAATTCTAGTATCCACAGTCCAGCAAAGCATGTCCAGTGCTTCACTTTGCCCCCAGTCCCTTCTGGCTTTGCATAACAGGGATATTTCGCTTAACCCTGTGTACATTTTAGTAGGAATGTTACTGTAGAGCACTGGGAACAAAGGCAGGAAGCAGAAGTCACTGAAATTGTGGGTGTCCATTGCTGCTGCTGCTTACAGCAGGCCAGGCTTCACCTCACACGCAACATTTCAGGTGCTGGGTAGTTTCAGTAATCTCCAGAAATATTTATTTTGCACACGAATTTCTCTCTTTGGCTGACAAAGCACAATGTCTGACTGCCTTAAAGATTTTAGGGCTGGAGAGTTCTGTATGGAGCTTCATGGAGGTTGATAAAAAGAGTTGCAAGAAGCACTTCACTGGGTCAAGTGAGCCTAGAGGGGATAAGCTATGAAAAGGGTCACAGGAAATTTTAAGTGATTGTAAGGTCAAAATGCATTAAAGCCATCAAAGAGAGAGAGCTGCTGCATGAAACAGAAAGCTCAGCAAGTTGTGAATGCCTTTCAGCATGTGGGAGGGCTGTGCACGTTTTGTGTGATGTTCTGTGCAACACCTGTGTTTTATCTTAACACCTGCAGCTGCTTGTTACCTTATCAAAATCACCCCTCATCTGAAATACAACACATAACCATGCTTCTTCAACCTGCATTATCACCTTCAGCATAGGCTTACCTTATCTAACCCACCAGCTCAGGGAAACAGAAGATCATGGCAGTGGTTCCTAGCTGTAAATGGTGGCCTTACAGAATTGTGGCACGTTACAGACTCGAGCAACACCATTGCATATGAAATTCTGTGCTTTGGTTCTTGCTGAAGAGCATGGAAATGTCTACATTAGCAGCAAGGGAAGGATTAAGGCTTTAGTGATACTCATTGGCTGCCAGCAAGCTCACACCCAGGATCTGTGGATGGTACAGCACTCCCCCTACTCCCAGTGATATATCCTACCTAACTGCAGCTAAGGGAAGACACAAATGTGTTCATATCCATGGCATTAGGACTAGTCCCAAGAGAGATGGAAAACTTATCAAACCACTGCCATCCTGGGTCAAGATGCCAGGCCTTTTTTAAGAGGAGGGCAAAAAAAAAAAAAAAAAAAGTGAGTCTTTTCAAAGTCATGCCGGTACCTGGGAGGATTGCAATAATTTGATTTGCTCTCCTAGTGCCTGATAATTTATTTAGTTTTCCTGTGAGAGGCTCTAACATTTTTGTTTGCTATTTTGAAATTGGAACTCCTCCACAGAGGCCAAGGAGTGGGACTAGAAAGGATCCGAACTAGTTATCATTAACAAATGTTGAAGTCTGCCTGATGGGTATTGAGATGGAGTCATATTTAAGAAAGTTAAAGAAAGGGAGGACAAGGTGGAGATGTCAGGTAGGAAAAGGGGAGAGGTAACACTGCATTCATTTACTTAAAGGTGCTTGTGAATTCCTCGGCAAAAGGAGAGTTTCTTCCCCGGAGGGCAGGCAGGCAGAAGTGCTCCTCCAGTTCAGAACAGGTTTGGTACTGACCTGAACCCTTAGTTCACTTTGAATTGAACTCCTTTGGATTTATCACTGAAGTCAGAGATGCCATAAGTAATGAAGGCAGTTCATACTATATTTTCATAGCTACTTGGTCATTTTTAAGGCAACTGAACAAAGAAAGGGAGAAACGGAAAGTTGAAAGTCAGTTTGAACTTTGTGTTTTATTCGGAACAAGACTGGACCTTCACCTGTTGCTGAAACCTTTGCTGAATTACTGATTTGACTCCCCACAGCTGAAGAATGACTCTGCTATCAGGGCAAAAAAAAATTTAAAAGGAACCAAATCAAAACAAAACAAAAAAAAAAAAAACAACCCAACAGGAATGTGATTGTTTTTATAAGGTTAAAAATATACAGAAAATGTAAGCAACAAAAGAAAAAAAGGAGAAATATCCATCTGAACAAGTGCTACTGTCCTCATTACTTTTTCTTGACTTCACTTTCTAGGAGGCAGTGAGAAGACATTGTCCAAGTTTCACATGATCTCAAAACTACATCTATAGATTTTCAACTGATTTTAGGAGAGCAGGTCAATGCTGGGGACACTATGGTCCATGAATATCAATAAGCATGAGGTGATTTTAAATCTAGAACCAAACTTAATTGTTTGGGCTCATCTTTTCTAAATTCTGAATGTCTGAGATGTTTTATAATTGAAATGTGAAGTCAAATACAACACAATGTAATATTGTGGATCAAAAATCTCTTATTGGAGATGTGAGATCAAAGGTGAGAGAAAAGGAAAGAGGGAAAATAAGAGATTAAATGATTTCAGAGTTATGGATGCCATGACTCTTTGAACTCATCTAGGTTTTGACCAGTGGTTGCAGCATTTTTTTAATAGCTCAGCAAGAACTGTAGTTCCCTGTCAGCCTTAGTAAGCAGAGGCCAAGATTGCAGCATGGATCAGGAGAGGTGGAGAAAGAAGGAAATGGAGGATGACAGTTTGAGGGCTGGGGTCCAAGCAGCCCCTATAATCATGGCCACGTCTGCCCTGCCTAAGGGCAGGTCACGATGCTGAGGGACCCAGGAGCTTGGCACAGAATGAAATGCAAATGTAGCAGCCAAGAAAGAGCAGCAATACAGCTCTAAAAGCTGCCAGTGCAGCAGCATCTGGACTGAAGGGAGAGGCCAGCACACAAAGTGCCACAAAAGCAATATTTCACTACATCAGAGGAATAATTAGGGAACCTAAATCTACCTGCTTAAAAATGCCTGACCATCCCTGAGAGAGGAACAGAAGGTTATTCTCCCATCAAATAAAAGTTGCTGCATTTTTGCATGCTATCTTTTTGTCATCATCCCTATTTTGAGGCTCTTTTCAGGATTCCACCTCCTACAGTACACGTCTGAGGGGGGGACTGTGGTCATTCAGAGTCCTGTATGCAGTGACAATCGACAGTCAGGATTGCTGCAGCATTAGCATTCACGTTCTGCTCTCGCTGCTGATGCTCTGAAAGGCAGCACAGCCTCGAGGCTGATGAAGGCACTGCTGCATTTTAGCTGTCAGCCCCTCGAGTCCCCTGCTCCCTGCTGAGGAGGAGCTGGGTGTCCCACAGCCACCCATCCCTGCAGGCAGGGAGGAATGACACCGATTACCACGGATGGGAAGGAGTCCCTGGCAGTTCCACTGTGCATATAAAGCTTTGAGCATGGCAGGAGCCTCTGGACAAAAATGTGTTCTCACACCGTCACTGCCAAACTCCTCCTGACTTGGCTCTCTTACCCCAGTCCAGCCACTCGCTGTGCTACATGGCTTTTTGTACTCCACCCAATTATCCAATGTCTCCTTCCGTGTAAAATGCAAATCATTCCCACTCCCACCACAGCAGCACTGCCATGTTTCTGAATTACTCTGCCTCTGATGGGTGCTTCCTACACTTACCGTAACAGGCAAGGAGGAACAGGACAGGAGGAATTCGGGACCCTGCCTGTGGCATCTCCCTACGTCAAAGCAGGCTGGGACTGCAGATGTTTCAGTTCCCAGAAATGTGAGATTTTAATGCTGGATGTTCAACAACTCTGATAAATACAGCTTAATCTGAAACACAAAAACTAGCTGTTAGATTTGTAATGAAATCAACAAAAAGCCCATCTGGCTTCTTGTGTTTGAAAGAACTCAGCTCTCACATCTTATTTGTACAAAGAATAAGGTAAAAAGGTAAGTGCTTTAACAAGTAATGGTTCAAAAGGGCAATGGAGGAATAGATCTTTAGGATTCATGCTTGGTTGAATGCAAAATCATACCCAAAATTGTGTGAAAACAATCCATCCTTGTCAAGGCTTTTCTTATCCAAATGAACATCTGAGAACATGAAGGAGGAATTTCCCATGAGGAAGTGAAAACTCTAACAATCTTTGGCCTGTCCACTTGCTTTTCTGAGAACCTCTGTAAGCAGTGCCTCTCTGCTCTGTCTGGTGAGGCAGCTCTTACTGGAGCTTCCCCCCGAGAGTTTCCACACACAGCACAGCATTTCCCAGAAGGATTTATGGGAGCTATCAAGCCTCTGTCTTTCAGACTCTCAAATCCAAATTACTTTTCTGGTTTTTAATTACAAGCGAACTACCCTTCTGCAAGGAAGCAAGGAAGCCTCTACCGAATTCTTCCCTCATTTCCCATCTCCCGTGTTCTCCCCTTGCTGTGTCCCTGCAGGTGTCTGTGATCCCACGTGCATGAACGGGGGGAAATGTGTCCACCCAAATGTCTGTGACTGCCCGTCTGGCTGGAGGGGAAAGCACTGCAACAAACGTAAGCACTTCTACTCCCATCAAACAGATTGCATTAATTAGTCCAGCCGACACCAATCTGCAATCTTTTAATACTAAAAACCAACACAGAATCTGTTTTGCTACTTCAGCAGTTTGAAGAGAAACATTTTTAAGTAAAGGTAATACAAAATGCTATAAACACTTGATGCTTGCAAAGGAGAAAAAGCTGTGTGTGGGAACCCTGGTTCTGCTCCATGCAGCTCTGTTATACATCTTGTTATGGAAATTCATTTTTATAGTATTAAACTCGAAGCATTGATTTTATGTTTTAACAGCTTCACATATTTTGTTATATTCTGCAGAGAAATGTCATATATTTCAAAGTACAGAACTATCTAAAGTCTGCTATAAAGCCTTCCAAACTGATGTACTCTCAAGGTCATTGGCGCATAATTTGGAGAATGACGTGTTCTTACTCTGTAACTCTGACTACAGTTACATAAAAATGTAATTAAAAAAAAACCCCTCTCACCCTAAAATATTTTCAAGGAATATTTTTCCGTACATGGCTACTCATTACCATGAAGTTGACAGATAAACTGAATAAATTTATAATCAAGATGACATACTGTATGCAAACCAGATTAAAATATTGGCTTTTTACCCTTTGGGTCCTGCTAGTAAATATGAGTTCAGAACCAGTGGTTTGAATTTATAATATTAATAATTTATTCAGAAATGCTGAAGGAAGGAAGTGTCTCTCATACATATACACCAGATCACACACTCACTCCTTCAGGATCTCTGAACAAATAATATATGCAATAAACATATCAAACTTTACTATGAAAATATTTGGTTTTTACCTATATTTGGTTTTTACCATGGAACGTGTAGTAGGCATATAACATGCATGAATGTATCACAGAGAGATTATTCTTAGCTGATGATGAGCTAAGCATTAGAAAAGTCAAGTCTCCCAGCAGACAGTTATCAAAGATAAATTTCTTAGTAAGAAAATATCAAAGAATCCTGCATACTGATTATGTGACGAACAGAACACATCCATTCCTTTGGAAGCTGGCCATATGGAATAAAGCCCAGCAGGTCACCTCTCAGACAGCTCTCGAGCACACAGATGCATCACGCACATCTTCTCACTTGTTTCATGTCAACCTGTTCAGCTGTGTGCCTGCAGAAATGTCTCAATGGTGGGGAGTGCGTCGGTCCCAACACCTGCGAGTGCTCCGGAGGATGGGTGGGAATCCTGTGCCAGACCCGTAAGTGCTCCCTTCATTGCTACAGCTCTGGAACCATCGGAGATTTTTAAACATTAAATGTTCTGCTGTCTGCATGATGTGTTAGGTTTATGCTTGAACTCAATCATCCTGAAGGTCTTCTCCAACCTAAAAGAGTCCATGATTCTATTGTGTGTAAAAGCCAACCACAACATGATTAGCGCCTAAATTCTGCCTTGTTTGTCAGAACTTCCCTGTGCTGACAGTAAAACTGGTGCTTTCAAACACGTTTCCAGACTCAACATAAGAAAGTGGCCTGACTCATCTCTTTTCTGGATGCTGAGATCAACCTGGCAGACAAAATAAGTACTTTTTAAATTAAATAATTTGATATACAAGGTAAAAAGGAGAGGGCAAGGAGAAAAGGAAATGGAGAACCCATTCTCTATACCCAGGTGGCATTAAGCACAGAAATTCTATGCGTCTGCTAACCTTAGGGCCTGACCCTGTAAATTCTACTTGTTCAGACTGACCAAGGTGGCTGAAAGTATTTGCATTTGGGGGGGATTGGAAGACCTGGAATGGGAAGAGATCTGTTATTGCCAATTACATACAGGGTCACTTCAGTTTGTGCCTGCTATTAGCTTTACAGCAAAAGGGTACAAGGAAAATATCAAGGCATTATCCCCTTTAAAGGGCATTATCTCCTTTATCTTCCTTTCCCCTCACACTCACAGAGCGTAATTACTTATGGAAATCTTCTGTCAGCTAACTCCCAATGGCTGTGTAATTGTTTCTTTGTGCCAGCTGTCTTCTAGTTCAAACATGGGAATGTTTAAAGTTATTGATGGCATATTCTTGACTCAGTTTATAAAATAAATAAACAAATCGTGCTTGTTCCTGTGAAAGGCAAGTAAAACTAACATTAAAAATTTCTGCTGTCCTATGCAGGCACACAAGCCCAGGTAATTTTCTATAGATTTATCTAACCTTTGAAACTTTGCTCCAAATCCCTTCATTTGCTAGTCATTCTGATTTTACTATTTTTTCCCATAGTAGGAGGTTAAATCTTTTTTTTTTTTGTCCAAAAGGAGCTGGCTGAAACTCCCAGGTCCCACAGCAACCCCAAATTTCTGGTTTTTTAAAGAGAAAGAGAGAAGACCATTGTCAGAGAGCAGATGGTGAGGTCTCACAATGTTGCTCCAGGGTATTCACAGTGAGGCAGGGGCGAAGCAGGGGAACAGGAAAGTCTCCATCCTCACAGATGTTAGGTATAAAGTTTTGCATAGAAGTGTAACCCTGAAAGTAAGTCATGTTTCATGTTCTAACGGGAGGCTATTCCCTCAAACCCAGAACTCCATGAAACAAATGCATTTACCCGTCTAAACACACAAAAAGCCTCCTGAGTGCCTCCCTTGCTCACCTTCTCCTCAGCTCTGGCAGAGCCCCTCAGGCTGCAGGAGCACAGAGGGCTGAAACCAGCCCCTGGTTACTCTCCTTGTTGTTCATGTACTGCTTTGGCCTCTGTTCCATCTCCCAGCAGCACAGGGACAATGGGCCAGACCCACAGGCTCTGCCAGAACCCGTGTGCTCCTGGCAAGGGGCTCTTTGGTCCATCACTCCACTCCTCTGTGCAGAACTGCTTTGTCACCTTTAAGCTCCTGAGGTTTCCCTGAGCTCAGCACCCTTGTCTTGCTTGGATGTGTATTCCCAAATTCTCTGTTCCACTGTAGTATCAGCAAGGCTGAATTCAGCCTGGATGTGCACCACTTTAACTATAGACTTTGGCTATGAAACTCAACAGCAGAGCAAAATATTCACATTATAAGATAAGAAGGTAGTAGCCACATATTTTTCATAATAGCAAAATATTTTCATGTTTTTATTTATTTATTCTCTGATATTAGATTAAATCAATAACTATTGTTTGTTGTATTATATTTGAATATATTTATTCATACTATATATTAATTCTATGTTTTTATATGATTAATCTCAATTGTTTCTATTTAGTTAATCTCAATAGTTCCCATTTCGTAATCCAAATATTTCATCTCACTCTACAAATAACAATCCAGAGGAAAGGTTTTTTCAACAATCACTGTAATTTCTCTGTAATCCAGAATCCACTAGGGCTAGGTTGTTTCTCAGGGGCTTTTTCAAGGGTAGGAGAAGATCAGATAATCATAGCTTCATTCTTTGTTTTTAGCCTGTGAATTCACTCGGCTGCCCTTATCGGGATGGTGGTGATGGAAATACAGATACAGGTTTCATCTACACCCTGAACCTCATTGTTTCCTCACTGACTTCCTAACACATTCAGGAGGGTGACTAAACCACAGGATACACAGAGACTTCCACTATTATTTTCTGGACATTCCCAGATGGAATAGAATGTTGCAGTCCTCCATACTGAGATAGCCAGAGTAGGCCCTTAAGCCAATGAAAGGGACAATGGACAAATACTAAGAAATCATCTTGGACATCTACTTTTTGATTTATCTTTGATAAGAAGTCACAGATCACCTCCATCTGTCCAGTTTCTAATTCACAAAGGCCTGAGCCTACACGGACCATTCAAGAAGATGACTGGAGGCAGCAACTGCCACAATAATTCCCCTCTAAACATTTTCTTTCTTTAGTCTTCTTCTAAACCAGAAATGGCAAAACATTCTCTACTTTTAGGTCTCTAATAATTTAAATATTTACAACTTCAAATAACGATGTCTCAGATTTTCTTGTGATCTTTCAGCAGGAACAAAGACATAGATCTCTATCACAAGTGATAACTCAAAATGCTTCAACCTTCCAGAAGACAAACCCATTGACAGTATCCTAGAACAGGTTTTCCATTCTACTGCAATGAAGATGGGCAATGTCTAAGCCAGAATAATTTTATTTCTGAAATATTTTGAAACCTCCTCAGAGAGCTAGAATGGGCTGTAATATCAGAGGTATCCACTGTATGTTAAGGAGCTTATATCTAATTTGGAATAGCTCTGCTACATTTTGGAGATGCAATCACACAAACAAAAACTCTGCCTCTTTTGCAATGATGCACAATGGAATTGCATGTCCACGTCATGCAGTGAATTATAATTTGTTAATGCTCCAATCAGTCAAACTCACAAAGGCATTCCAGAGACATCTGTGCAGGGAAGTTTATTTAGAGTTTCACCGGTTCCTGGCTGCAACTAGAGAACGTGGCAAGAGCAAAAGAGACTTTCAGTAGACATTGATAATGGATAAAACACAATAGTCCTCCTTTATCAGAATGTAAATAAAGAGGTCAGTCAAAAGAGTAGTTTTCTTCCGCACTCATCTGCAACAGAGCAGAATGGCCTCTGAAAGAGAATCGATAAAATAGGTCATTTGTCCCAACAAATAAGGTGTATGGTGGAATACACACGTTATCCTTGATAAATACCTATGACTTTGAGGGGCATAGTTTAAGGAATAATGGTCAATTTTCAGACTGTACTGCAAATGTATGAAAACAACCTTTTGCAAGAACAGGTTAAAAAAAAGTCATTTGAAATATTCAATGTGTCTCAGCTGTAGAAAAGAGCAGCTTTATAGATGAAGGTTCTTCCATTAGAAGCTTTTTTGTCTGACTGTTTTTAGCTTTCATGGCTGCAAAAATATCCAAAACCTTCCCTTTCTGAAAAGAAAGAAATGGTGTCCCAGGGTCACCATATTTTTCTATCAGTGGTCTCCTTCTTATTCCATATTAGACACCCCCTTTAAAGCTCCATGCCTGTGGCTGCCCCTTGCCTCCTGTGCTGGTAACTCATATCTCTCCTTTTCTTGAGCTCAGAAAGAAACATTAGGCCAAAGAAATGAACACCTGGCAGCAGAATCTGAATACCCTGACAGATACACCCAAAACACAACCCAGTAAAGTCAGAAGGCTCCTGGCCAGGGGTACAAATCTGTTGTTTAAGGCTCTGAGTACAGGATCAAGGTATAATTCTAACAATTAATTATAAAGTATAAGAAGGTTATAGTTGTGAAGGATGTTCATCATTAAAATTCATGCTGCTGTCTTCTGTTCTAATATTATTGAACCCATACTGGCTCCTCATTGCCCTTCAGAATAACTTCTCTTTATTTGCATGTTATAAGTGTCAAGCTTACGGCCTTATAATTTCCTCAATATTCTTCCCCATTCTCTCTCTCTGCCTTGAACAACATCCCAGGCAGGATTTCTTCAAGCTTTCCTCTGTAACCCTTCCAAACCTTAAAAAAAAAGCAAATAATTTTGAAAAGAATGTCTTTCGCATGCAAATTATAGCTCTGTTCTTTTAACATGCAGGGATAAAACTCCTTCTGTAATTGGCATTTATTGATTATAATTTTAACATAAGCTTAGCTTGTTAAATGACTTTGCTGAATCTGTACAGGATAATGCATACATAGCTGGTGTCATTTTTAGTGTTTAGTGGCTTAGCATGCCTTGTAAATACATTTATGAAATATTCATTTGAACTTCAGCTCTGTTATTATCCTCTGTGATGTCAATTCCAATTTTCCTCCGAAGTGTTTTTAACTTTTCTCCTAACTGAGCTCTTGTTTTTCTGAGCACTACAGAAAGAAGCTGGGGGGTGAACAGGGAGAGATAGACAGGAAGAAAAGGATAAAAAAGGGAAGAAATATTTTCCCTTTTTTAATTTATTTGCATCCACTGAGAGTCAGGGAAACCGCAGACAGAAAAATATCCTAGTACATTATCTAATGCTTATGTGTACCAGAACACCCCCAGATGCTACAGCAATTTGCAGAAAAATCCACTTCTCTTTGCATTACCTGTTCCTGTTTTATCCACTACCAAGCTGAAAGGAAAATCAGCTTCCATTTTCCCCCTGTCCATGTTCATATCAAGAAAATAATAGAAATATACACAGTTCTTTCTTTAATAATATTATCACACACAGTTCTCTCTCTTCCTGCTTACCACACAGTGCAACAAAACTTGCTTGGGCACAAGGAGCCTTTTCTGCTGACAATGCAGTCCCTGTTGGGAAATGAGAGAGATCCAGTGAGTGAAACTCTAAGAATTTTCCAGTTATAAATCTGTCCTTTCAAGGTTCATGGAGGAGCTGGAGTAGCACTCAGCAGATGATAAGCTCTGCTCTAGCTTGAGTGTGATTTCATTCCTCCTCTGCCCTATCCACACCCAGAATTCAAACTTGCCCCCTGCCCTCTCAGAAGAAGGAGAAATTCAGAAGTTTGTAGTTCACAATTCTGGACCTTAAGGAGAATTTTGCAACAGACACCTAAAAAAACCAAGTTTCTGCCTTAAAATTTGCTTCAAGAAAAGAGCACTTTTACCTTTTCAAAGTGACAGGAATACATCAACAAGCTCATACACCAGGAAGGCAGGTTCCTAGCTCCAGGTCACTGGAGTCCTACAGCAAACAGCCACTGACAGAGCTGGCTTTTCCAAAAGGAGCACCTGAAGGTCACCAGCACGTGCAGGTCTGTGTGTGTTCTTGTTCTGGACATGGATTGAGTCAGTGTTTTGACACAGCATGAGCCCTCACTACCTGATTATAAAAATACTCTTTTGCCAAGCTGGTTACAGCCTCTCCTCTCTAAGATGTGTGGAGCAGCAGTAAGTCTGGTTCTTTGCTCCTCTGCCCCATAGCTGTGAAGTTTGTTTGTATTTAGATTTTAAAATTCCCTACTCTGCCAAAACCTCAGCCTCCTCACTGGCATCATAACCTGACAGAGCAAACCCAATACAAATTCCAGGTATTGTTAAACATTATGCCATTGGCCTGCCAAGGTCATTATAACAATTATTATAACTTTGAGAATCACTTTTGGATGCCTTAGGATCCCACAATGTATTTCCTAAAGAATTTTGACTTGGTCTGTCTCTGAGACTTCAGATATCAACACAAAGACTTTTCATGCACTTAAATCCATGTCAAAATCAGAACCTAAGTGCAACAAGCTGAAATTGTGGAATTTGATCCTTCAGCCCTTTAATTTTTTTAAGTTGATTTTCTGTAGGAAAAAAAATCCTAATAGGAATACAGCAAATTCATTCAAACCTGACGGAAATTCTGCTCCATCATGAAGGAGATTGGTCACAGGCATGTGTCTACTTTATTTTCAGCTCTGTATTAATGGTGCATGGTTGGCAGCTTCCTATGTGCCTCTGCCACACAAGAAAATGTAAGAAGCCACTTGTTGAGTTACATCTGACCAGTTTTGAAGGCATTAGTTTGACTGCCTGTAACTAGGATACAATACTCTGGCAATATTTATGGAAGGTTTAACTCATGAGATCTAATTAAAACACTGTGACGTGTGTTCTTGAATTGGTGCCCTCTGAATTGGTTGTTCTTTTTCCTCTATGCCAAAACAATGTCATAACAATAGAAACTGCTAATGAGGATGAAAAACTGGCTGAAATTTGACTAATTGCTTTTTTCTCTCGTAAAAAATAATAGAACACTGATTCTTTTACTAACAGAATATCTTCAAATTGATGGGCCTTTATAAATGCAGTGGCACTCTAGATAAGATAAAAATGTTTTTCTGATTCCTTTTTCCTTGGGATAAGTAGCTCATTACTGATTCTCTATGACCATGCTCTCATTTGGTTTCCAGAGGTGTAAAGTGTGAAGTTCACCAAATTCCCCCATTTTTTAATGTATTGTGATAGCATCACCTTTGGGAGTACATATTTAACATATTCTTTCATCTCAGCTCGAGGTCAGCTCTTTTAACAGCTGTTATTTATTTTAACTGGAACAAAAGAAAATCAATTTTGGCACAAATCTTGCCCAACCATCAATGCCCAGGACATATCCTGGCTTTCAAAATTAGGCCTTGTACTGATCTCTTTCCAGCTCAGCCAAGGTGATTACTTTGGCACAGTCTTCCCTTTCCCCATCATTGGGAAAAAAAAAGAAAAACTAAAAATTGTAAACATAAGAGACACAGAGGCATAAGAAACCTATGACAAACCATGTGAATATTTCTAAATATTCACATCCTGATTACAAGACTTAGAGTAAGTGTGTTTCTAAAGAACTTTATCTTTCATTTGTAGCACTTTGTGAGCAGAACTGCCTATTTGGAAGCAGATGCATCAGACCAAACATCTGTGCTTGCAGAAGTGGCTATACTGGTTCAGCATGTGAGAAGAAGGTAAGGCCCAAACTCACTGATCCTCACGGTAATGACAAAAATAAACAAAAATAAACAAAAATAACAAAAAATAACTGAAATAACAAAAAAAAACCCCAAAAACCCCAAAAAAATAACGGAAATAGTTAACAGGAAAATGGAATAAAGTCCTTTTAACCTTATGGAAGACGTAAATAAGGTTATAGAATGTTTGAAAGGAGGTTTAATGACTGCTCAGCTGCAAACTA
>VZRV01001893.1:2381846-2460291 GCA_013398115.1 Falcunculus frontatus | reverse complement strand
AATAACAAAAAAATAACAAAAAAATAACAAAAAAAATAACGGAAATCATTTACAGGTAAACGGAATAAAGTCCTTTTAACCTTATGGAAGATGTAAATAAGGTTATAGAATGTTTGAAAGGAGGTTTAATGACTGCTCAGCTGCAAACTAGGCCTGTATACAAGTTCTGGATAATTTTTTTTTTTCCTTTTTTTTTTGCTTTGCCCTCAATAAGACATGTCTGACTACCAGAATGGTTTGAAAGGCTACAGCACATCTGGCAGCTGGGCTTGCCCTGCCCCTCACACCAATGTAGGTCTTTGAGTTCAGTTTATCCCCTGCATCACCAGTAAGACAAAACAGTTTGGTTTTCTTTAAGCCACAGTCATTGCCCATACCACAAACACTATTCCTGTCAGATGTCCTGGCTGGCCCAGAGTCCAGCTCTCAAAACAGGAGGTTGCCCCATCATTTACCTGTACTGAAAGGCCAGGGGCAAAAATCAATGTGTTTTCTTTTCAATTACATAACATATTAAGAGAAAGCATGAAACTCTATTCAGATAGTCACTTAATTTTGTTAATGATGATTAGATTTTAATATCACAATTAAAGTTCTGTATAGATTTCTTTAACAAGTACATTCTCCTACTAAACTACAGCTCCTACAACAATACTGAAATCGGATGATGTAGATGAGATGAGTAAGTGATGTAATTTTCTATATATAAAAAACTCTATTATACAGGTTGGCCATAGCCTAGGAAAGTAAGGTGCACATTTTCTCAAACAATTAAGAGAAGAAGTTGAAATTAAAGCAGGGATATGACAAGATGAACTGGAATTATTCTCTGCAGGTGCTTCCACTCAGGAGACTTCCCTTGGTAGGTCAAGAATTGTCCTTTTGGATCCATCAGACCAAGATCACCAGGATTGCTTTGAAGCATTATTCTAGTTGTGACTGTGCAAAGTATGATATTTGTCATCTCACAAATGAAGTGGAAGTCTATTGCACTTAGCAGAAAATATTAAATAAAAAATAATCAAGCTTCCTTTTCCACATGAATAAACTATTACACTTTAAATCAGTCCTGACAGAAAAAGAAAGTAGAAAAAGACTTTGCAAATTATGTATGTCCAAAATGCCAAGTCGCCAATGACACGTACAAACACACCTCTCTCCCTAGCAATGATTCACCTCGCAGTTTTTAAGACTATTTGAAGCACTCTCCAGTTTCAGGGCTTATTCTGCAGAAATCCTGATTGGCCGCTCTGATATGGACGTGCATTGCTTTGATGTGAAGAAGGAAATGTTCTGAATAAAAGGGACTTAACAGGTTTCCTTCAATCTGTGAGCCTTGCTGAAAGCTAAATTCAGTTAGTAATTAAAATTATGGATTTCATGGTGTCCAATATAAATTACATGGCTTATGTTATATGAAAGCAAATTAACTACTCCTCCAAAAACTCAATATTTTGAGAGATATTGAAATGAAAAGCGAACTTACTAGCATGGATTATAGTAAACTGTACACATAGCCACATTTCTGTAAAAAACTTGGGATGATAGGTGTCCCAAGAGTTCTTTTATCAGACTTGGTTGGGTTTCAGTGAACAATCTGTATAGGCCTTAATCAACTTCTTCTCCAAGCCTGTCAATCATGGATATCTCAGTTTATCAGAGTAATTGTTCAAGTATTTAACATTATTAGATAGTTTTGACTTTGCTAACACTGAATATAAACCCAGCCTGCTGTGAGTAAAATTGATATTTCTTGGTGCAACCTTGGTAGTCCCAGGGAAAAGTTAACTCAGATCTCTCAGTGGGAACATTGACACGTCTGAAGGAAACCAGAGTCTCTGCTGACTGATTCTATCCCATTTTCCTGAGCCAAACCAACCAAGGTGCAAACCCTGTTCTCTTCCTAAACTCCAGTTTCCCCACGTCCTTCCTGGTGTGCTGTGGCTGAGCTCCAGCCCCCAGCAGCTCCCTCCCCAAGCAGCTCCTCTCTCTGATTAATACATTTAAAGAAAGAGATTTACATTTTTCTGCCACAGCCCTGCTCAAGCTCTGTCTTTCCCACAGTCCTGACACCTTATCACTCATTTCCCATTTGGCATTGGTGCAGTTGACTTTTCCTCTGAAAGCACCATCTTTATCATCTTTACTTAATTTTGTCTTATGGATTTCAGGCTGTTTCACCCATTTATCAAAAATATTTTTAATTCTAAGACTGTTTGCACTGTCTCTAAGTGTGACATTGTACAAAAATGTGACATCTCATTGCCTGAGACATTAAGGAAAGTGGTGAATAGCAGAAAAATCAGAACCTACAGACTATTGATAAAATTATTCCCTGATAATGCTTTCTCAAACAGGCCTTGCTCCTTACTAATTTATTATGAATCATACTTACTGGCATGACTGTCTGAGTCATATCAGAAGCTCCCTAAAGTGAAAAACATCTGTTCTTTGTGGACAGAGTGACTGCTTCCCTCACTAAGCTTGAGGAGCTTATAAATTGATTGTTTAATAATTTATGTTAGCATCTCCCCAGATACCAACTTAGTCTGAATCTTTGGCTGTCATTCCCTTGCTTTTCTTTTTTCTCATCTAAAGACATGTACTATGCTTATTGGGACTATTTATATCCTTTGGGAGTTCTCAAAGCAAATCACTGCTGGTTTAGAAACAGCATCTTTAAATATGCTGGGGTAACTCTGAGGATCTCTTGACCTGGAAAAGCTGCTTCATGTAAAGACCCTCTTATTTGCTGAGATGTTCCATATGGGGAGTTAATACACAGCAGATAGAGTGCCACAAATACAAATCCCAGTTACTGCCCAGCCATTTAACCTTGTAAACAGACCTTAAATCTGACTTTTCTGAATCTAAATACTCAGTTCCTTCCCTATTCTCCCTTGCATTCATGTTCCCTCGCTAATTCTGATCATGTCAAACCTTTTGTCACATTTAACCTTTCTGTGAAGAGTGAGGAAGAGGCACTGAGCACATCAGCCTTGCCTGTGTCATCTGCAACCTTCTCTCCTCCCTGCTGGATTTAACACTACATTTTTGCAACAGGAGTTAAAACCCATGCTTTGCTCTGCTTCTGTTATGAATCTTCAAATAATGGGAACAATACAGCAAAAAACCTGGATTAAATTGGAGAGGAGCAGCCTCTTCTCTCCCTTCAGCAGCAGCTAAGGGATTCTCTAGATGACTGCACCTGAAGATAACTGGGGAAGGAAGGCAAGGTAGTTGCCTCTTATCCAGTTTAGGGGACTGATTTCCTCCTGTGAACTTAATTTTTGCTCTTTAACTTATTCTCATAAAATTAGAGTGAAATTTTCATTTTTAGCATTTTCTTTTTCAGAGTACAGACTGAAAACACTAAGGGAATAGAATCATGGAGTCGCAGAATGGTTTGGGTTAGAAGGGACCTTAAAGACCATCTAGTTCCATCCTCCCTGTCTTTTTTTTTTTTTTTTTTTGCACCAAGCATCTGCAGGGCAAGAAATATTTACTGTGGAAATATTGAAAACCTCACAAATCCACTCAAATTGTCTGATGCAAATAGATGCAGGGAGTTGGGAAAAAAAAAAAAAGGCCTCACTGAAGAACTTTTTTTTTTTCACAAACTAAATAGTGCCTGGAGTCTAGTTTTGCCAGTGTATTTGGAAAAGCTGGATGGCCCATATTTGTTTAATCAAGTTATTCCCCTTTCTCTACTGTAATCTTTAGCATTGTTCCCATTTGTGCAGTTAAGATTCCAGGAGGGACAATATACATTTCCCTAAATTCTTCATCATCTACATCCTATTTCTCACATTTATATTGTCAATTGATTTGCAATTCATTTTGTGACATTTTTGCTTTACTTTGTTTTGGACTTCTGCTAAACAAAGCCTGCCAACAGCATTCCTCAGAAGGCTAATGAACTTGCTAGAATAGCAATCACTCTCTTAGAAACCTTGTGCGTATTTTTAATTTGTATTGACTCGGAGAGATCCAGATAATTTAGCAAGTTCCCTGGCAGACATGAAGACAAATGCTCGTGCTGACTTTTACATTCAAACCTGCCATTAGAGCACATTTGTTCAGGGCTGCAAGGGGTGACCCAAACAAAACAGGCTAAACAAACCTCGTTTCCAATGGAAGCACAGTTAAAAACTTTGGCATTAGTCCCAACAGAGGCTGAGACAATCACTAACTGCATCACTTGTACAACAGGGAATTCTGTGGGAAGTTGAAATTGATATTGTATCTGTTGTCCTCACTGATACCATCACGCTTTCCTTGTTGTTTTGCCTTCCTAAACGGATTAAAGTAATAACATTAATTAAGCCAACAGAATTAATTTAAGCTAAACAATGTTATCTAGTTAGATATAAATTGTACATAATATTACACTACAAGCTATCGTGATGGTGTATTTTCCCAATAAGAGTTTAAATATTAACGTGCTAAACTTGTCTGTCTTTTGAATATTTATTCTAAGGCAGAAAGGTACTGAGAAGTGTAACCTGTTGCAGAAAACAATAATTAAGAAAAGGTAAATCTTATAGAAGTTATTTTTAACTCTGGAATTCACCAGTGAATGGAACAGTAACTGGCCATCCAATCCCTAGGAATGAACCCAGTGAGTACCTCCCAAAGATTAAACACACTATTGATTTCAGTAAAGCCTGAAAATACACAGAGTCTTTAATAAACTATTCCTCATATTAAGGCAATCCTTTGCTGCAGCTAGTGACCTTCACATCATTATTACTTACTTCATTCATACATTAAGAGACATTAAACCACAAATCAAGGGTGCTCAAGTTATCCAAGATGCATTCAGCATCAGTCAATGTACAAGTCAGTCATCTGTGGAGTTTTCTGAAAATACAGCTTGTCTCTTTGTAAATTATTTGACAAGTAAATGGAAGTAATATGAGATCAGAAAGGGAAAGTCAAATACAAGCAGTATCGAGCTGCACATGTCTGTTGGTCAGACTATTTGTGCATATATATCCATACATTTATATATCCATATATCAACTTACACATAAAAATACGCACATCTAAAATCCAGATAGACATTTCCATATAAATGTGTATACATACATGGAAAGATGTAATACGACACAGACATGCACATATATTTTTATTTGACCTCAATAAACATATCTCACTCTTGCAGATAGTACACACATTTTTTTTTTCTCAAATCCTTTTTCTAACTAAACCTGTCTAAATCCCAGCGGGCACTTGTAGGAGTCTTTTCATATAAAATAAATGTGCCATGTACTAGTCACAAATAGTGCTTGGATACCTCACTATCTGAAAGTAAGGAAGGGTATTTTAGAGTCAAAAATGAAGAAGAAAAATTTGGATACATGATGCTAATATCAAGGTTAACCTGTCATATCAAATACAGATAGATCAGGATCAAGAAACACCTTTCATCTTGTCCTGAATAATAAAATAACATCAACCTCTTTATGTGCTTTGTAATAGAGATTTCTGTAAAAATGCCCTTCAGAACAGGTTCTTAAATGTATATGCTAGCATAAAATAAAGCTTTTCATATCATCTATTATTTTGCTTTGAGATAAAGCAAATTCGCTCATGTATTTAAACCGGGATGATATTCATGGACAACTTCTGCTCTATGAAAATGGGATAAGTGCCCTGAAACGCTTTCAGGCAAGAAGCCAACAACCTCCATGTGTTATACAGAAGTGGCAGAGTGATTTTTTTTTAAGGCACACCTGCTTTAGATGAAAGAAATTGAATTCCAACTCCATAACTGTCAAGCGCCACCGCAAATAATAGAGCCTAAGCGGAATCATTCCAGCAATATTGCTATTTTCCTGTTGGGGCGATGGAGCAGAAACCAGCCTCAGCTCGGTGATAGCACTTCACGTGCACGCTTTGGGAACAGTTCCATTCATCATCCCACTGCTTAAGCCCTTTCAAAAACATGTTCTTCATCCCCGGGTTGATAAAAGCTTTGGTTACCTAAGTCAAAAGTGTGGGGGGACAAAAAAGTGGATGGTGATTTTGCCAGAATTACATAAATTCCAAAGAAAATGCAGCGACTGGAATAAATCATTTGAATATTTGCACATAATATTTCTTACATGACACCCCATGCATGAGGCTGTTTCTTCTGTAGCCCCATAAGCAGCTGAATTCTCATTTCTTTTTTTGCAGCTCCCAATAACATGAAGGGAACAGCAGGACAATGAAGACAATCATTTGGGTATTGATGATCTGGCACTGAGCACGTTTTTCATTTGGGAAGATGCAGTGTGAAGAAATTGCTACTTCTCTCCCTTTTACCCTTATATAATCACACAGAAGAATAAAGAAAAAAGCCTAAATCTATCTCATATGTCAAAAAACCAACATTTATTTTCAAATCTGTCTATGGCAAGACTCAAATATATGATCTGTGGCTGCAGTGACACTGTCACAACTGCTCCTGACAACAAGATTTTACAATGGTACAGACCACTTCATAATAAAAATTTAGTGCCATGTTATTCTGCTTTCATTAAAATTTGACGGCACAGATGAATTTCTTCATTTTTTTGGAATTTTTTTAATAAACGTGTATGTTTACCCAGTGTCTAGAGATAAATGAATAAATAAGATCCTGATTTTACTGAGATATTTCAGTGACTATCAGTGGAAAGACCTCAATCATGTTTAACTAACACGAGCTCAGTGTCTTTCTGCTGAGTAACTGCTAAAGCCAAATGTGTTAGTTTTCTGAGTTGTTAATGTGTCAACATTTATTTGGGGAGGTATCAGTGCAACACCTGAGGAAAAAAATGCTTTTCCTGGGTCAGTCAACCATTGATAAGCTAAGGACACACAAAGCCCCACTTAGCCAAACAGCCTAAATCCCTGGAAACATTTTAGAAAACCATCCTTTAATCATACAATAGGTGAAATACTAGAAAATCTAGGTGGGCTCAGAAATTCGCAGTTTAATCTACAAAATTCAGATTTACAAAAACCTTCCATTGTCTCACCCACCATGTGCTTCATCACAAGCAGAGGTACTGATGTGGAAAAACTGGGGAAAGGAGAAAGGAGTGTGAAGAAGGGAATAAAAACAACAAATTCAATTGGAACAAAAGAGTCCTGAACTGTCACCTTGGACAACTCAGGTTCTGTAAGGTAAATCCTAAATGCCCTGAGTATCCACCCTCTCCTTTTGTTTGTCTTGCTGGAAGATTCAGGGCAAATACAGACTGAAATCTCAGATGCCTTGATTGAGGAATACAGAAGTTTTGATATTCCCTCATTCTTATTGAAGAAACTGAGGGGAACAATGATACAAGAAAGGATTTTTTGACCTTCGGGACTGTGATAGTAACTAGGTGTAATATTTGATCTGACTCTTGCTGTCGGTTTATAAGAATAAAAAACCATGACTGTGACGTGCTTGAATACTTCAAATTAAGTCTTTAAAAAAAGCTTGGAAAAACTGTAGCTACTACAATTCAATGAAACACTCCTCCTTTCTTTCACCCTTCTAAGAGCAACATTGTTTTCCAACATTTAACTAATATAGCGAATTGTTTTTAAATCTACGTATTCTGTTCTCCAGTAGATGAGTTTCTATTCTTTATTTCTGAANTTTAAATCTACGTATTCTGTTCTCTTCTTCTTCTTTCTATATATAGAAAATAGATGATTTTCTATTCTTTATTTCTGAGTTTTCATTTTTTGTTAGCAACTGCTCCAGTGTAAACAGTATCCCAAATGCAAAAGATTAAAAAGCAAATTATACTCGTCACTCCTTGAAAGTCTCCTACAAGTACTTAGACAAAGGATCAGTGTTCAAAAATCCTTCCTATATTTTTCTAATACCCTCTGATCTAGACCACAGTCAGCAATGTTAAAATGAAATGAAGTTTTTTAGCAGTTCCAGGAAGACATTAATACTAAAACAGTGCATTGGCACCCAATGTGTGTCTACAAGATTAAATTTAGGGCGGCAATTACACCTTTCTTCAAGTGCAGTCCCAATCAATAAAAAAGATTTCTATTGCTTTGCCTCCCTGCCTACCAGAGACAATGCTAATGATCAAAACTACTTGCCAAGATTGGATTTGAAAATCTAAAATAGCTTTCTAAAAAAGCCTTGCAGTCTCTCACTGTATTTCTAGAAGGGACTGTATTTCTAGAAGGGACTATTTGAGACAACCTTCATCCCCTTCTATTTTTAGACAGTTCAAAAAGGTTTGGGGTCACTGAGGATTGTTCTTGTGTGGTTATAAAACAGGAACAACTGCTAGTGAATAGCAACACTCGAGCTCCAGTATCTGATACTGTGGGTAACCCACAGTTATTTTGGCTCACAGGCCATGCCAGTGTAACCCTTTCTGAAGGATGAATTCGAAAATCCTTCTTTTCTCACAGTCACTTCAACACTTAACTCCTTTGCTTTCCTTGATTGTTCAATGTACTTTGCTAAAAACTCCCTAGATGTGGCAATTACTTGACTCCCCAGTTGTGTTTTAAGCAAGATATGGGATAAGAGAAAAATTATTCCTTAGAATTTCACACATATTTTACACCTTGTTGAAAGTTATCTAATGGGGACATTTTCTTGAAAAGAAAAAAGGTCTTATTTTTCTAAATCTTGTCTTATAAGCCACTTTTTATGTTAAATGTCCAAAATTACAGCAAGGAGCTTAAGGCAGAACTCTGAGTAACTGAACTGTACCAAAAAAATTGTACCAGCTCAGTACAGTTACTTGAAGTTATGAGTTACTTAGTTCTAACTTCTAATTGTCATTATGACTTCCAATATTCTTTGTTTGCTGAAGACTTATTTCAAAATCCTATTAAACTCAGAATATAGGGTACAATAAATCATGATCTCTTTTTATGGGAATAGCAAACAGAACCATTAGGAAGAAAGGGGACCTTTGGGGGGTTTTGCTTAATATAAACCTTTTTAAGAGCACAGTAATTGGCAGATTTAGCTGGTCCATGGCTTATAATATTCATTCATGTGGATGTTTAAACATTAAGTCACTGTCTCTATTCTTTTAGGATTTTCTTAGGGTTTGTGTTGCTTTCAAGACAAATGGTGTCCCCTACACTTTTTCTGCCTAGAAAGAAGGAGGCTGCAAAACACAAAGGACTTAATTTTTTGGGCCTTCACTGCCACTATTAACCTTTGCCAAAAAGATGGGACAGATTACAAGCCCCACTGAACATAGGTATGTGTGTACATATGTGCATCACCAGAGTACATCAGCTCAAAACCTTGTAGAAATTGCTTTGAAGTAAAAAAAAAAAAAACTTTTAATGGAAAAATAGCCATGTTATTCAGCCTTCCATAAGGCAAAGTACCATTTCATTTTAAAAGGGGTTTTTTCTCTCATGTTACGAAGTGCAGGTTAAGTTGAAAGAAGTGCATGTTCTCCCTGTAGAATAGATAGATACAACATCTTAACTCTTTTTAAAACAAGGAGTTTTCCATCAGAAATGTCCCACTTTTGGGGGCCTGCAGATGTCGTTCTTTGATTTATCCATGAATAAGTACAACAGCAGAAGCCACTAATTCTGCCTGAGGGAGACCACCCACAGGGAGAGAAGCATGATCTGGTCTCTGTGTGTATTTAATGCTCAGCCTTCCTGCCAGAAAACCCTGTTCCACATGGATCACTGATACAACAGCCAGGGATGGATTGAAATGAGGAAAGTTTGGGGCTCATTTCAAGCTGATGACATATTGAGAGGATCAGCCAACTCATATATCACATCCCAAATAAGAAAGACTTTGCAATACTCCATATACATAAATAAAGGAACATGGAATGATGCATAGAATTAGTTTCCTTTTTAATTATTTAACTACAAAAGCTGTAGTTAATGATATGCTCTGTGGACCTTATACTACATCTTTATGCTCAATTAATTTTTTAACATTGATATCATTTGGGGAAGGAGCAGGACTTACCCGAATATACAAAATATGCGTAACAATATGTACCTCTAAGATTACTATTTATACTTGGGCAAACTAATTCATGCTCAGCAGCTCTAGGTAGGAGCTGCCACATCCAAAATTAATGATCATTATTCAGAACAAGTTGTCACTGTGCTTGAGAACAGGAGCTCAGGGGCAGGTTTGGACAGGAAGAAGGTCTCTGCCCTACAGGACACAGACATTTCTCTGTCCTCTGTTTCTGCTGAGGTTTGGGAGATTTTAGCCAGCTTCTCCCAGGAAGAGGAACACACAGATGCTCTGTTCAGTTCTTTTATAAAAGCTCCAGGCCCTGCACTGTGAGCAGAGGTGCAGGAGCTCCTCCTGCAGAGCTGAGGTGCAGCTCCTGCAGCACACCCTGTGCCTGTCTTCTCTCCATGCCCACTCCCATACCCAAGAGGATGTACTCTGTCTCTGCCCTGAAACTAAGACACAAATTGCCTTTCTTTTCTGCCTCTGCCTGAGTCCCAGGCAACTCAGTTCCAAATTGACATCTTAGTTGACCCCTTCAGAGTTCAAAGAATTACATCCTTCTCTCTCTTCTCTGTGTCAGACCCAGTTCTGTTATTACTTCCCCATTTGACAGGTAACTCCACATCTTCCCAAACTCTGCAGCCAACCTGCCTTGGAGAAGACTCTCTATTAAAACTGGAAAGTAACTCCAAGAAAAACCCTAGCTTGACAAACTCTCAGTCTGAACCACGAAGGACTTTTATCCTGATGATCGTAATTTTGTCAAATTTCTTTTGTACTAACTTTGCTCTTGAAATTTTATTCTTCTGTCATGTCAGTTTTGGGTGGAATCAGCCAATTTCCCAGATGATTTCACTGACACTTGGCTATATTTTTTTCCCCTTTGTTTAGAAATAATTTCAATCTAGACATGCAACTTCCTGGCACTTGAACTGCATCAGGAAGATGGGAATAACTTGCAATGAGTTTACTAAGGGAATACAGAGACTTTTAATCAGTTTGCCTTACAGCCACGAGAAGAAAGAAACCTGCTCCTGATTTGCTCTCAAGTCCCTGCCTTTTTCCTTTCTTTTTTTCCCCTGAAGCAGCTTTCAGCATGCATTACCCATGACTGATTTATTAGATTGCCAGTGCTGTTAGATTCCATGTCAGGTGTTCGACAGATTTGTCATAAGGGTGCAGCAAACCCAGATTACCCTGTTCAAAAGCTGCATGCCTTCCTATACTCTGTGTCAAGCTTCTGAGAGCCAACAAAGGGTTTGTCACTAACATGGATGTCTCAGAGAATGAAGATCCAAACCTTTGTGATTATCAAGCCTGTTTATTTCACATTTTAACTAAGTCTGCTAGACTGAAATAGAATTTCAACGTGCACAAGATGAAGCAGCCTATCTATTTAATACCACAAGCCACTATCAACCTCATATGTTCATTTGCCCTTTAATACAGAGACCATTTCAAAATCTTTCTCCTGCTATTAAAACACTTTTAAAAGCTTATGCCCTTATAAACCAAGCAATCATTTTCCCCTCGACAGCTACGACCTGCCATCACTTTACCAGACCAAATTACTGAAGAAGATTGGAGGTTCATGAAGGCACGAGGCAGAGATTTCCTTCAGGAGATAACAATGACCAAAGTTCTTTTCACACACGAAAATAAATTCAAACCTGGCTCTATTCACTATTTCTCCATACAGAACAAAAACCATTTTTGCAACTTCTACTTGGAAACACCTGAGAATAAAGATACAAGTCAAGAGAAAAGCAACGAGCTAAGCAAAATTGTTTTAGACTGGGAAGATCAATAAGGAAAAGCATCAGTTATTTAAATTATGCAAGGTTCAGGACATTTTAAAATAAAAAAAAGGGAATAAGTAGGGTGGTATCTGAACAAGGCAAGAGCAGAGGGATTAACAATGTCATAAGGATATACAGATATTACAAAGTAATCCCAGAACACTGATTTGGCTTTCCTTAAAAAAAAAAAAAAAAATAGAATAGGAGGAGATGAATGAATTCAAAATAAACAGAGGAAAGCCAGGATTAATCTCAAGGTAACAGAAGTTGAAGGTGAATTTTTGAGTCACAAGGTCTGGGGAAAAAAAAACTGGGACAGGTTACAGCAGCAGTTAAAAAAAGCTGGGGATATGTAGGATCTGAATTAGAAACTATTGCATGAAAGACTACCTGGATTAGAAAAGAAAGTTAAAGAATGTTTACATAAAATAGTACAAAAATATTCTAGCATTACAGTCTAAACAGGAAAAAATATTTACATGTGAAGAGTCTTTAAAGTGTGCCTTATAAAGGAGATGGAGTCTGCCTTTTTATGAGGAGTAGTGTGGAAAAGACAGGAGGTGATGGGTACAAGTTATTCCTGGGAGACTCTGCTTAGAGATGTGAGGAAACTTTTTCACAGTGAAAACCATCAGGTGTTTGAATAATCTCCCCAGGGAAGTGGTGGATTCCCTAATGTTGGACACTTTTAAGATTCAGCTGGATGTGGTGCACCATGTAATATGGAACCCTACTCAAAACCATAACTCTTTGGAAGTCTGTGACTGGTTTAAGGTCGCAGAGCACCACAAAGACAAGATAAAACTCAGACAAATCAAAATCAAGGCAAACGTTTCCAAGGCCTGGCTGCCACTGTTTAGTCCATATTTCAACTGCATCAAACTTTAGAAAAAAAATTTCAAACTAAACACATTTTAACAGCTAAATTATAGCATGAACCTAAATGCACTTGCACACTCATCCCAGCTAATTAGCAATCTGCAAACTAATAAATATTCCATAGACAGGGGAAAATTTGTCCCTGTGCTTAAATAGAAAAGTTTTGTGCCAGCAGCCTGACACCACAAAGTGCTTCCAATGTTTGTGTGGTGTTTTGTGCCTGTGAAAAGAAGTCTTAGTCTGCAATTTTAATACTGTACTGATGGTACAATGCTGCAATCTGTTACTGCCTGAGCACTGGAGAGTGCTCTGCCTGGATGCTCTGGGCTAAGTCCTGTCCTTGGGTGCAAGGGCACAGCAAAATGCATCTGTGTACTTGAGGGCTAAATTTAGATGAAGGAGAAAAGGCCACATGAGATAGAATTTCACTTTGGATCATTTCATGCTTGGATTTGTAGTCAGTAGCTTTAAATTTTCTTGGTTAAGAGAGGGCACCTGCAATACACTTGACTTTATGCAAGATAGGGGTGCTCAAAGATTTGTAGTACACTGCTGAAGTAGCTCTTTTCTGATCAAAGTTTGTACAAAATTAATAGCAGAATTGGGGGGGGGGGGGGAACTTAAAACAGCAGCAAAACAAATCAGGCAGGGGTTTAGAAAGTTTTCTGGCTGATTTTGAGGTCGAGCTCACAGCCTTATACCACAGTTCTCCACAAGCTTTCCAGCACCACTTTATCTCTGCTGGATTTCCAGCTACAGATTCTCTTGCTCCAGGAAGAATCTGTAGGATCCTACTCCCTCAGCCAAGGTGGATCACGTCAAGGAAACACTTAATGTGCATCCATTGACCTACCCAAAAACCATCTGCATTTTCTCCTTGGGCTCCCTCAGGAGAGAACACACAGGGAACAAGAACATATCCCAGCTCAAGAGCTGCAGTGAACTAACAAGCAAGTGAACCCTCACATGAAAAAAGAGAATTTCTTTGATTTCAAAAGGTTATCTATAAAGAATTCAAAACCCACAGAACAGAAACCTGGAGAAAAAAAGAGCTTGTAACTAAGTTCTAGGCTGTAACAGCAAAAGAAAAGCCTGAAATTATCTGCAAATTAGAAAGATGTCTAGTAGGCACTGGGACTTGAAACCATTCCTCAGTGTATCTTTATTGAAAAGCATATTTTCATTGTTTAATATGCCATAAAAACTAATCAGAGATTACTTTACTTTAACAAAATTACAGCAAGAGTTATCGAAGACAAAAGCTAAAACATTATTAAATAATACATGTCCATTAAAAATTATAAAATGATTGTTTACTTCTCTTTGATGGAAGTAACTACTAGGGGACACAAATCCGAGTGGACATTTATTGAGCACAATGCATTTAGTTTTTAATTAGTAGTTTATAGGTAAAATAATGTATAACTCAAAGAGACAGAATCAGATCAAGTTTGGCTGATAGATTTTCCAAATAAATAATAATTAATATTCCTGTGTCTTATAATTATTTTATAAAATTACCACCAAAACAATGAAAATATTTACATTTTATCTTTCTAACCAGGTAAATGATTTCTAGTGAAGAAAATATGCCTCCTCAGAGCACCAAAACTTTGAACATACTTGGATCAAAATATATGATGAAAAGGGGGGGGGGAAATTGCATAATCCATCTTGAAAATGAAGGAAGATAAATTATTTTTTCAGTCAATCTGCAATCTCAAAATGTAGTCTTACCTGATACAGGGGTGAAATCACTCATTTCCTATTTTTGAATTTCTTTTATCAATAAATGCACCTCAGTTGTTATCTCCTCCCTTTTATAAACTGCTTAAATAAGCAGAAAACATCTAGAAGTCTAGTTTTGAGCTGAAGAAGGGATTAACGGTTAAAATTAGATTTTACCAGTACTTCATGACCAAGTGATGAATTATATCTGAAAAATTTGTTGGCTGTCACCAGACACAGGGCCCAGCCAGAGGAATCTTGCTGGCAAATTTGCCCACACGGTGCTGGGAACCACCAGCAGCTCCTCAGATTCGCTCCCTCCTCTCCCCACAGCGAATACACCTGGAGCAGATTTTCTCAGCTGATTTAAGAAAAGAATTCTGACACAGCTGCAAAAGGCATTGAAGTCCAGGCACACACAGCTTTCCACAGAAAACAATCAGTTTGATATGAATTCTTCTTAATAAATTCATCTTGACTATTACTCATGTTCTTGTTAGTGTGCCCTCTGTACATATAGACACAAAAATCTCGCCATCAACCTACTCCTCTTTTTTCCCTTCAAATCTTAAAGTAGTTCTTATTGTAACTCAAAGCCCTAGAGACAGAAGACATTCCTTACTCCTTATCTTTGGTTTCAAAATAGGAGTATGATGGACATTCTGACAGAAATGAGAATAGACATTAGGCCATATTAATCCTGTGTTCTCAAATAACTTAAGGCACTAGTTCAGCTTCACTCATTCAGCAACACAAAATATTATTTATTGGCTGTTAAAGAAAAATATGGTAGTTCTTGATGGCAAATTCATCCTCGTTTTTAAACATATGTTATCAATGCTCAGAAGGGAGCTGTAAGCACAGGTTTTAAAATAGTCCTGCAAAGACATTACCTCTGAAAAATTGAAGGCGAAAGTGATGGTTTATCATATGGATATGATGATCCCATATTGACAGTCAGAGAGTCACAGAACCACAGCATCACAGAATGGTCTGGGTTAGGAGGTACCTTAAAGCTCATCCTGTTCCAACCCCCTGCCATGGGGAGGGACACCTTCCACTGGCCCAGGTTGCTCCAAGCCCTGTCCAGCCTGGCCTTGGACACTACCAGGGACAGGGCAGCCACAGCTTCTCTGGGCACCCTGTGCCAGGGCCTCACCTCCGTCACAGCAGAGAATTTCTCTGTAATGTCTAATCCAAACCCACCCTGTTTTGGTTTAAAGCCATTCTCCCTTGTCCCTTCTCCTCAGGGATGCTCTCAATCCATCCTCCTCCCAGCCATTCTCTGTGCTTGGGATTGCCCTGACAGAGGTGCAGGACCTTGTACTTGGCCTTGTTGAAATTCATGATGCTCCCACTGACCCACTCTCAAGCCCTTCAAGGGATACCCTGTGGATGGCATCCCTCCCTTCCTGGGAGCTGACCACATCACACAGCTCAGTGCTGTGAGCAAACTTGTCTGGAGTGCTGTCCCAGCAGCACATTTCCCGTATTTCCAACAAAATGTCTAAAACACAAGTGAAAGCACAGAAAAGTGCTGGGGAAAGGCAGCACTCACTCAAGCTGCTCTCCTTCCACACGTCCCCTACCAGTGCACACACACAGCACAGGCTGGAGCCATGTGGGACAACACACAGCCTGAAATTGGAGCATTTTTAATCCTCCAGACACTATAATAGAGGTCAAATACCATTTACAGTGTTTAATATTTTATTTTTAGGAAGACTGATGACATTACAGCTCATTGGATATTTATGAAGAGACTGAGCAGTCTCATTTTCATGGGCAGCAAGCGCCGTGGACAGAAAAGTTCACACAAAACCCAGCTGTTGAGGAGCTGCATTGGGAATTTTTTGCTATCTTACACACATTACCCACAACACAAACATTCTTAAAACTGCCAAGCCTTATTTTGAGCAAAGCAGACCGTTTGGCTGGTGATTTCATACAGCAGAAGGCATTCTGAGAAAAGAGAAAGAGGCAGGGAGCATCCACTAGCACAGGTTCATTAAGTCATTGCAGCACAACTTAATTTGGCTGTGGGACATTATTTTCCATGGAAACTCTGGTTTGTGCTAACACAGGAGGTCTAATCAGAGAAGTCTGATGCATTTAGTGGGAGCAGAGGGAGAAGGGCCTTGCTGTGCCTTGCGAGCCCTCAGCTGCCAGGACCACGGCTTGTGGGTGCAGAAGTGTCTTCAGGTTTGTCTCCAGCTTCCCAGAGTTGGAATCCCTCAAGGTCCTAGAACACAGTTGCATGAGCTACAAGGGCAAATCATGCCTGGCAAAGGTTGGGACATGGGATGGCTGTAGCATCGTGCAGGAGCGCTGCTTCAGGGCAGGAATAACCTCACAAGAGTAATTTTGTGTCTGCAAAGCCACTTTGGATGCTAGGGACGAGCACCACAGGCAGAAGGTCCCATAAGCCCTTTATTCCCCACCCCAGGCATCCATGCCACAGGTTTGCCAGATAATGTCCGTGCTCCTGCAGTGGCACCAGGAGAATCAGGATTGCAAGTGCAGTAGTCTCTACCAATATCTTCTGTAACCACGCTCAAAGGCTGTTTTTCTCCTAAAACCAGGCCATTTATCTTTTAAAAGTTTCTATGCCAGGCTGTCATTGTCAGATAATGCCAGACCAACACTTATCCTGTAAACCTTGACAAAACCCTCATAAATGGAGTGATATGGGCTTTAATTGCAAGGACACTCTTTCCTGTGGGATCCAGTGCACTCCATGGACATGGGAAGGGGTCAGACTCAGACTGCACAGTGCCACAAATCTGGCATTTCTTACCCCTCAGCACAGAGGAGACTTCTTTCTCTTTACTCAGGCACCTTCCCTGATTAAATAGTGATAACTAAAAGAAACTGACGTTAACTCTATCAGCAAGATGAGAAAAGATTGTGGAAATAGCCTCTGCTGGAGATACTGAGGGATGAGAGTGAGATGTAAAGTAAATAAGAGGTGAGGAACATTGCAAACTTCAGTGCCTTCAGGCTCCACTTGGAAATATATAAATAAAATATAGAGTTATGATAATCAGGCCAGAATAATAAAGTGTTATTTACTAATCTTTTGAATTTTAAGTGCAGCTGTTGTCTCCACACAAGCAGGACTTTTTACCTTTTAATGTCCTTTAGAGACTTTCAGCTGTCTTGACTGTTTTCTATCCCATTAAGTATAGTTGGAAGTACAGTTTTCCAATTAGCTGGGATATTTGATAGAAGTTTTTCCCCTTAAAAAAAGGTCAATTTTACAAGTGAGAAAAGCTTTAAGAGTGAGGCAGCTTTTTACCAGTTTAGTACATCATTTTCATCATCTGAACTTCATCTATTATGCTATGTGAAAGAAAACAGTCAAACATAGATAGACAGATAAAAAACTTAGCAAATTTAAGTTCTAGAGTTATGCTGGTTAAAATCTGATTATTTTCTAATAGTTGGACAACTTTATTATTTTAAAAGCAAAAGATTATGTTGAAGGTAAATACAATTGTCACTGTTACCATGGTAGGATAGAATTCAGTGTTCATCTCACAGGATATGCCTGTCACAATAATGAATACTTGTTCAATTTACTGATTATATTCACATTAAAATACCTCCTTTTATTTCTAAATCATTTGTTATAGGCTGAACAATCTATTCCACAATTTTTATCATTAATAAATGCAAAGTTGATCTGTAACTACTACTTTTAAGTTTAAAAGCAAGAATTTAAGGAGAGAGGTTTAAATAAATGATGTTTCAGGTGGTGGCTTACCAAAAAGTATTATGATTATTTATTTTTTTCCTGTATTAATTCTACTGTGTTTCAAATTGATGAAAAGCACTTTTAATTCTACTTTAGATGACATTTGCATAGATAATGAGTTCACACATCTTTTAACTTCTCAAAGTGGTACGCACACTTGCTTTCTACCTGAGCTGAAGAAAAGGGGTATCAATATACCTTGAGTTCATTGTAGCTTAGACTAGTTTTATGTCTCATACAACCTATTAACAGAAAGAGAAGATTCCACTGAGGTATAAAATTCACTAATCCTTCAGAACTTTTTCCCATGGAAGCTGGCATCTAGCATCGATGCTAAAATAAAACAGTTCAATGCAGCAATAGTCTGAAATATCACAAAATACATGTAATAAAGCTTACTCTTATCCCAAAGTATCAGAGAATTTTAACCTCTAAGACAGAAAAAAAGCTATAGGTTTATTTCTCTAACACTTCTCATCTTTGTGAACATTGGTTTAGCTCCACTGGTTTGGAGCAAATTGAAGTCTGCAACTTCACAAAGCTCCAATAAAATGCATAATGTTCAATTTCACCCTTTCTGAAGCTCTCTGTCCATTACCATAATGGACTTAAATATCTATCGCTCAATTCTCAAACTATATGTTGAACACAAAGAACAGACACACATTAAACACAGGTACAGGCTGATGACAAACAATTCAGGCAAAAATGTGCTTAGAGCATTCTGAACTCTGCTGGCATTTCCATTATTAACATAAATCACAGCTATAAGATGCTTTCCCACTTACACCTATATTTTAATATAAATGTTCTCACCTCGGATAAATAAATAAACAAATGTAACTAAACTTCAGTAAGGTTGGTTTATTTTGTTATGAATCTTAAGGCTTTTATAGATAGACCATGAAAATACATTCTAGCTTCTGCACTTTAAAAAAATGTAGGCTATGACATTCTCCAACCAGCCTGGGGAAAGCGGTAACAATTATGAACAAGCTCCTTGAGGTTGTAAACAGATTTTCCATAAACTATCATCTCTTCCCAGCTATTACACTAATTTTCTTCTTACTGCCATCACTAGTTTTACCAATAATATCTTTTCAGCCTACTTATGCAATAAACTAAGTAATACTCCATGTAGCTGAATATTTATTTATTTTTGAGAGATCAGGCTCAAGGCTCAGCTGAAGGAACCTATTGGAAAGTATTCTTTAAGTGGATGTATTCTTCCACCTGGCCTCCTGTAAGAGACTTTTATGCAGCAGTAACCTTCTGACAACATCTTGCTTGCACCAGGGGTCAGAAAGTGATCAGTTTTTTGACATTTAAGTTGTTCTCCTCCACTTTTTTTTTTTGCCATTTTAAGATTATCATCCATCCTTCCATTTCCAAATATATATGGTTTGGTTTTGTTTACCACAGGAGGCAGCAGAATACATTGTAGGAAAGAGTTAACAGTTCATGGTTTTTGGAAGGTCCTACAACACAGAACTGAGTCAGAAAAACTGTTAAGTCTGTGTGAGACTGAGTTTAGGACTAGGGGGAGAGAAAACATCAATTTTAATCCCAAATCTGCCACAAATTTACCATAGACCTTCAGTAAAGGCATTAAAATGTTCTATACTTCAGTGACTTCCATTATTAAGATGTATAAAGAGCTCCCCCTTATTTTGAAACCTTCCCTTTAAAAGGATAACTTCATGGAAAGGATCAATGGGAAATAAATTCCTCACGGCTCACCAATCCTCTGGGCATGTCTCACCACTACCTGCTGCAACAGTCCTTCCAGAAGCACCCCACACATGTGAGGATCAGCAGGGAACACCTCTGCTTCCCTGTATTCCTCTATGTCCTTCCACCCTCTTCACCATCCCAGGATTTGGATCCTCCATGTCTCAGTGATGCATCAAACCTCAGCAGTGATACCCCCGTGAACCCCTGTGCCCTTAGACCACAGAAGTAGCACAGTCTTGATTTTGATCTCAGCTTGAGTTATGCCATGAGTAGAGATTCATTCTTGGCACGTGATAATCCACTCTGGCAACAGTTCTCCTCCCTGTTATTTTTGATAGTCGTCCAGCAAAACAAGTAACATCTGTAGCCTGGAATGATTTTTTTTGAGATTGTCCAAATTATTGTTTACCAATATGTGAGCTGCCATGAGGTAATTGGCAAAAAGATGCCCTGGCATGAATATAATGTGTGCAAGAACCCAGGAAAGGAGAGATCCTTCCTAATTGCTTCAGCCCACCTGCCCATTGTTGGCAGTGGTAAAGATGGAGGAGTGGACACACAAAACCAGAGGTGTGAGAAGGGAAGAGGCTGAGCAAGGAGACAAGGTAAGGACAAGTTATTTCTGGTGATGATAGGATGGAAAGAAAAGAAGAGAAAGAAAAGGAAAAGCAGCAGTTGCAAAGATCACCCCAGGGACATGCCATTATTTCTATTTAATTGCAGCTTCTCTCCTCTGATAAGCTGAGTCCTTGGGTGAGCTTCCTCAAAACCTCACATCCAGTCTATACACATCAAATTAGCACATCATTACCCATGTTATTTTAGGGATATTAGGTCCATAGAACAAAAATCCAGATCTGATTGAGACTAAATTCAGGCTGAATCTTGACTCATTTCAAACAACTGGTGCCCATCAGAGATGAGTGCTGAGTTTCTGAAAGCTTGGCTGCTATTTGAGCCTTGCTGCAGTTTTCCCTGGGCTGATGAGAATTGTGGTGACTATTTCCAAAGCATGTGCCAAGCCTCAGAGGAGACTCAGCTTCAAGGGAGAAAGAAGAAAACTTAATTAAAAGCAAACTAAAATCATTGCACTGAATCCTTTGGGAGATTTTCACCTAGTTCTCTGTTTTTAAATACTGCTGTAGCAGGACACACTGCAAGCAAAAGAACCGTAAAACTTTTTGGAAACTCCTGTATGGAATTCTGGCATAACATTTCACAGCCAATAAAAGGCAAAATGCATCACATAAGTAAAGAATATCAGGCAGTAGTCATGCTGCTGACCAAGATCAAGTTCAAAAAGGCATTAAATGCAGTATGGCTAAATTATCAAGGAGGATTCTGAGACAGAAGGATTTAACTGGGCTTCATAAAGCTCCAAAAAAGAAACAGGGAGGAAAGTCAAAAGGCAGCAATTCTCTTCCTGCTGTTTTTATAGATTCTGTAAAAAAATTTGATAACAGAGGCTGTCACCTTCCAAAAATAACTGGTCTGTATTGTGTAACCATTCTCCAGTTGCTCTTTCAGACTTCTGCCCAGGATGGTGCATGAAATCCCACCAGAAAACACTGGTCTAAAGCCTGAGGTTAAAACCTGATTAATTGATTGATGGAAGAGGCCTCTTTCTTCTCTGTCCAGATAATTGAGCCAGCGCCCAGCCGTGTATTCCACTGTGCAGTGGAGCCTTATAAACTCCTGCTCCTGGGAAGGAGAGTGGTGAGGGAACACAATTGACAATTCCCTGGCCCCAAGGAACTGCAGCTTCCCCATCGTGTGGTCCTGCCTCAGCTTGGTATTGATTTCTGTGCTTCCTGATAGTCAGAGAAGCAGTTAAGTCATTATAAACATGTTTTTCCTTCTATTGGGACAGATGTTCCTCCACTGCAGTGTGCAGTTGTAAACTCTGTTTAATACATTAAGCTCCCAAGCTAAATTGCATTGGTAATTTTATCCCCTTTCCTTCCTGACCTTCATAGGTTTAAAAATCAGGTACTTAACCTTGCATTAATGGCAGAGGTTTTATTGCACAAGATTACACATTTAAAGCCATTATTATAACCTCTGCTCCAAGGTATAAAAGGCTGAGAGACATCCAAATACATGCCAGGAAAATGACTGGTAAGGAAGAATAGGAAACCTTCTGACACCATCATTTTCTTCTTTTTTAACACTGCTATGAAAAATGGGTCTTCCAGTTACTACACAGAAAGCTCTCAACCATAACAAAGTTATATGAATATTTCTAATGTTTTAAAGAGTGACTGGTACGATGTTAATTGAGGGATTGTAATTCAGGAGTTAGGCCTTGTTTTCACATGGAAAACATTTGGCATTTGCCAATTACACACGAAATTCTAGTAAAAACAAAATTAGTGTCATCCTAACGTGAGTTTTTTGACTCAGTTAAAGAAGAACCTAATCATAAAACTTCATTTTCCAAACATTATCTTCACCTGCTCACAAGATCACAAAAAATCCTCTCACTCAAGCTTTGTGCTACTTAAAATCCAAGCTGCTGGAGGTGTAGGATGTAGTTTGCAAACTCCTCCCAGGCTGAACTTTTTATGGGTACAATGAAAACCCCCTCATGCTCAGTCTGTCATCTCATGACTGCTTCCAGTAGGATTTGACTTTGCCTTTTTCAAGGGCCTGGAGTGAAAGGACAAGGGGCAATGGCTTCAAACTGACAGAGGGGAGGGTTAGATGGGATATCAGAAAGAAATTCTTCCCTCTGAGGGTGGTGAGGCCCTTGAAGAGGTTGCCCAGAGAAGCTGTGGCTGCCCCATCCCTAGAAGTGTCCAAGGCCAGGTTGGATGGGGTCTAGTGAAATGTGCCTCTGCCCATGAAAGATGAGTTGGACTGAGATGGTCTTTAAGGCTCCTTCCAACACAAACCATTCCATGATTCCACGATTAAACCTGTGGAGCTGCTGGCGATGCCCCACCCTTGCCATGATGCTGCAGAGGTCCAGAGTGTGTGGGCCAGGTCTGACAGTCAGTCAGACATCCCAGGAACTGCATCTATTTGTGCATAAACAGCCCCTTCGTTGTCTGGGGTTTTATCTCAAATAAGCATTTTGGTAGCAGAATTTCAGTTTCCAGGTCTTTGGAGCAAAGTAGGCAGATTCCAGCTGGAAAGGCCGTGTGCCCAGAAATGTTACCCACAACGTCTGCAATTCTGCATTCAGGTGGAACAATCCAGTAGTTACCAGACCTTATCAATACACAATAAACAGTGTCAGCTCTTGTTCATGCTATCCTTGGGAATGCCAGATGGCCTTTTCTGGCTCATGACCCAGATAGATCGCTGGTTATGTTGTTAGTTTACTTCAAATGTCTGTTTGCTTTAATTGCCACAGTGCTATGTTTTCTAATGATGTTTCTTGAAAAGGCATCAATTAATTTGTTTCACTAGCTATTTCTCTCTTAAAATGTGATACTAAATATAAACTAAGACAATATTGGCAGGATGGAAGTTACTTTCTTTTAAAAGAATAAAACCAACAAACTTGGAAAAACAAAAACTTTAAATTTCATTGTATCCATAGGCCTTTATGGTTCACCTTAGATTTACTAGTATCCTGTGGAGACCTTTTATATGCAGTAAAATGTCTGCCCCAGGTAAAATTGCCAGCACTTTAGAACAAAGGTTTTGTAAGTGGTGGTTTATAATGCGTGTGGGATTTGAAAAGTACATTTTTTCTTGTCTTGAAGATAAGTCTTATTAAGATGGCATACCACCTTGGAGGCAATAATGGGTTTTTTCCATGCCTCAAGTTTGCAATAATACTATTTCTTGTAAGAAAGGCAAAGAGTGTTTTTTTTATATACTAGATGAGGTTGATGCTTTCTGACCTGATATTGTTACAGTAGGATACAGATTTAAAGGAACTCTTGAACTTCTAAGCACAGAAATCACCACTGCCAATATAAATCAACAATATTCAATCCATTGTTGGACTGAAATCTTCAATTTTTCACCCTGTGTTTCCTCCACAACCCCACAAGTAAAGCTATTTGGGATGTACAGTTCAATTTTAAAATAAAATAAATTCTAGAGATGATAGAAGTCTACTATGTCAGCAAACCTGAATCAGGATTTTTAGCACAGTTCTAATTATACTTCTAAATTGGTGTATTTTCTAAATGCTTTCAGGAATCACATTTCAGGGCTCACCTTGCACCTCTGAACCTCACCAGAGGCCCCAGCTGTGCCATCACCCCACCAACAAAGAGGGCTGCAGAACTGTGTTTGACAGATGTCAGTCAGGCTTGGGAAGCACACACCCTGCCACTCTGTTAGCTTGCACTTTGTTTAGACTTGCCAAAGAGAGTCACAGCATTTTAAAGCTGCAGGTTGTTCTGAAATGTGCTATTATATGACACTGGGTATTAAGGTAAATCTTGCTGAATGCGTGCAAAGGCAGGTGAATCACTTTAAACAGCATAATAGGCAGCACACTTCAATTATTCTGCTGTCTCACCTGTATTGTTTCAAGCAAACCAGATTTAACAGAACATTGGCTTTATAGTAGCATCAATTTGTCAACTAAACTAGAACAATAAATATAAAAAAAATCTTGCAGTAGACCTGCATTTTTAATCTCGTTAAAACAATGTAGAAAACAAACACAAAACCTCTCATAAATGGCTTCTGATGGCATTGTGGGATCAGATCATGAGGTTCTTCCACACCCAGCTGGGGCTCTGGGCTCCTCATAAGGACATCCCAGTTAGCTGCCAGCTTTCCATAGAGTCCCTCAAATTGCTGTTGGGCTACACTGGAGTTTGGCTACAATATATGCAGTCTTTGACCACAGCCTACTTCTCATCTCCACTCAGAAATGCTCCTTATACACAATTAATCCATTGCATGTTCCCTCTCTCCCTGCTCACCCTTTCTCTTTGAACTCCCTCCTTCAGCAACAACCAGATCCTCAGGCCATTGCAAAAATCACAGGAAAATGGAGAATGAAGCTCCTCCCGCTAGAAGCAGGGCCAGATTCCTGGGGAGGTTTTCAGTGTGCCCAGAGATGCATCCACTCAAGTTTAGAAAATCTCCACAGTCCCTGTGGGCTCCTCTCCTGATGTTTAACCATGCTCACTGTGCCATTTTTTTCTTCTGTATGTCCGATTTGAGTCTCCCTTTCTCTTCTCCAGGCTAGGCAAAGCCAGCATTCCAGTCTCTCCTCACAGCTGAGGAGCTGCTCCCATGCACCTCAGCAGCCCTCCACAGAAAATCCTCCTTTTCGTGTACATTTCCTGAAATGAGACACAGCATCGTGCATGCAGCTGCCCCAGTGCCATCCCCAGGGGGGCATCCCCATCCCCAGGTGCTGAATTTCACTGGCCTTTGCTGGGCACTGTGAGTTTTCCACTGGCCACTCTGTCCAGTCTGTTCAGATCCCTCCAGGAGACTTGCTCCATGCTTTCCTCAGGCACTGGAGTGAGACTGACACCCCTCTGACTCCCTAGGTCCCCCTTCTTGTAATTTTTAATTATTTCAGACGCAGAAAGTGACATTAACATCTGATATTTTTCTCAATCTTATCTTATTATTCTGAAATTTCCATCTCACGTTCCTTTCCAGTAAGCCCTACTGCATTAGCGCTTAAGGAAAAGTTTAATAAGCAAAAAGACAACAACTTTACTGCATATTATTTCATTAGTTCCAGAACCAACCTCACTAACTCCTCTGCCCCTTCTATTTACATTCTGTATTTGTAGGCAACTACTGTGTCCTTTGCTTTGGTAGTTGTTAAGCCATGCCATGCATATTTAACTCTTAATCATTTCTCATTAGTTCATCTTTCCAGTTCCTGACTCACTTTTGTGAATATTAATTAGCTTGTTAAGAGCTTTGTGCCTCTGTTGGCCTCAGTCCTGCCTTTATGGAAACTGAGGGAAAATTCCAATTCAAGGGACCAGGCAGCTCCTAATCCAACCGTGACATCTCTGGATAGGAAGGAGAATAATTTCTTCCTTTCTTGTCTTTGCTCAGGGCATTTCTGTCACTTTTCCAGGCCCCAACTGCTATCGACTCCCCAAAGATTTCCAGTTGTGGGAGGCTGACTTCTATTACTGAAGAAATACAGTAACTTATTCCCTCAATAAACTGGAGATGCAAAGGAGCATTTATAGAAAGGAGAAGGAAATATTTTAGTTCAGTATTGGAACAGACAGGTTGTTATAAAGCTGCTTGGTTAATGGCATAAATATTGATCAATTACACCAAGTCATATTAAAATACATGTTCTTTCTCATAGAGAGGTAAAGCTACACAAAGAAATTTACACCCAGATTTCAAATAAAAATAGTTGTTGATAATATGGAATTAAGAAATAGAAGAAAAAATGCAAGAAATAGGAGAAACGCACAAGCTTCTTACCTTTTAAATAGAATCGCTTGATTCTGTTCTCATTTTAAATTATTCCTTTCATTGTTCCTTTATTGAGCTTTTCTTTAATAGGGTGGAAACGTAAACATCTTTTTAGACTGGAGAAAAGATTTTAACAGCTTTTGATTTGGAAAGGCACTTGCTTTCATTCTCAGATTTTAAAAGTCAAATGAAGAAATCTATTTTTATCCAAGTTCGATTTCATTTTCCCACCAAGCAAATCAGTAAACAATATTTGATAGCTAAAAGTCAGTCCATTAAGATGCTCAATTATCTATTACCGTCTAAATGCGTATGCTTTGAATACTACACAGTCCCTAAATCATGAGAGGAAACGTTATCTAGAACAAATAAAACCTAGGGAGGAATGCTTTCATCTTGAAAAAGTTTGTGCCAGTTATTACCATAGGTCACCTTCAACTTCTGTATTACAGAAAGCACTTATTTTTATGCAGAGTTCTATCTGACAGAGGGGTTTGTATTTTCCTTTAGGATAAAAAACAAATGGTACTGAAACTCCTGCAAGTCCCTAAGCTCATTCATTATGTTGAGAGAACTAGAATATTAGTGCAGGAAACAAAGCATCTGAAGAAGAAAATGGAGGTGGTTACGGTAGAAAAATATTATTAGTGTATCCCTCATCCTCCCAGTGCTCCCCATGCAGGAGGGGGACATGGATCCTTGAGCAGAATGCAAGGTCTGCTGCTCTCTCATGGATTCAATCTTCCCTTTTTTTAAAAAAAAAAATAGAAGAAAATATGAGAAATGCTGATCTTGTGTTGCAAATAAATTAATCAGCGTGCTGACATCTTTCATGGTGTTGCTACACATTTAAAACAGTAGCATCAGCCTGGGGTTTATTTAAAATAATTTGCATAGTTCTATATGAATGGTTTTAAAAAAGAAACAAAGGGAGAGAGAAAACAGAGTGATTTGCAGGAGTTATTTTTCAAATCCAGCTGTAGGACATACTCATTGTCATGCCTTAGAAATGCATTTTCCATTATAGAAATGGAATAAGAAAGATGTGGTCTAAAGTCTTTGAGGCTGCTTTAGACTTCCAAAGAAGGGATCCACAACTGACCAGTTGTCCTTGGAATTATCACCATCTTCAGAGACAACAAGGACTTCTCAAAGAGCTGAATGTGTATTCTTCAGTAACCCATGATCTAACTCAAAGAATCGTGGGACCACAGAATGGAAGCGACCTTAAAGATCATCTAGGGACCCTGTTCTAGCAGGGACACCTTCCACGATCCCAGATTGCTCCAAGCCCCATCCAACCTGGCCTTGGACACTTCCAGGGATGGGGCGGCCACAGCTTCTCTGGCAAACCTCCTCACGAAGGGCCTCACGACCTCCTAAGTAAAGAATTTCTTCTTAATATCCAATCTAAACCTGCCATCATCACTTTGAAGCCATTCCTCCTTGTCCTGTCCCTCCAGACCCTTGTCCAAAGCCCCTCTCGAGCTCCCAGGTAGCCCCTTTAGGCACTGGAAGGTGTTCTAAGGTCTTCCCAGGCTGAGCAACCCCAACTGTCTCAGCCTGCCTCCATAGCAGAGGTGCTGCAGGATCACCTCCGTGGCCTTCAGCCATTGCCATCACCGTATCCAGCACATCAACCCCAAGGACACACCAAATATTACAGTAAAAGCTGTTGAAGGGCCACAAAAGAGTCTCATTCTCCTGCAAAAGTCATCTAGGCGTTCCACCATCTGTATTTCAACGCTCCTCACCTCCCAAGGAAGCAGTAAAAACCACTTTGGCATATTTCTGCCCATTTCCAAGATTTAGATGTTTCTGATAATTTGCATAAGAAACCAAATCTTATTATCCACGACCCACTGTGATAGCCATCGCGGAAATGTTATTTTTCATAGTAAACTAATATTCAGAACACAGCAATAGCTGCCCCTGGCTTAGGTGGTCTGAACAACTGGGCTGTGATGGACAAATGCAGTCCCCTTGGGCTGTATGGGTGAGCTGTAGCCCGGCTGTAGCTGTGCTGGGTAGCAAGGCACCATCATTCACACGGTGACAAACTTGCCAAAACAATTAACAGGATGTAATCTCCCTTCATCCCTTGTGCCAGACCTGAACTGATTATTCCTCACAGCCATATTTTTCAAAAATAGCCACTTGATGTAATCAGTCATTGCTACATCCCCACTTGCTGAGGGGTGTAATGTGGGTAATGTACAGGTAATAAAATGCTTGCTCTGCAAACAAGCAGACCCTGCATTCAGCAGTCAATGAAGTTTCCACACTGGATTTAATTACTCCTACTTTAAAATATTATCCCTCCTTGTAGAATAAAACTTCTATTTGTGTAAATCACCGTGTCAGGGAACATGCATCATCATCATTCAACTTTCAGTAAAATAATTGAATGTGGGGGTTTTCATCATGATTGTGCAAGAGATCCAGAAGATATTTCTCAACAGCAGTAAAGTAACTCCAGGGAGTGTAGTTATCATGATTATCATCAGGCAATTACAGTCTAGCTACTGAAGGATAAGAGACCTTGAGTTGCATTACTTGCATCATAACACTGACATTACGGGTTCAATTATCACATAATTCCTGCTTGTTTATCCTTTTTTACTATTTAACTTTCTAGGATGCATAAAGGGAGAAAGGCAGCAATAAACACACAAAGGGCAAAGAGCACAATAAGAACGTACGTGGAAAGAATGCATAAACATCAGGATGATTTAAAAAACTTAAAATAAGAAGAAAATCATAAATCTGGAGAGAGGGTTAGCCAAAGGTCTTTCTGGAGAGCTTCTGCAACATTTTCCCTGGATTCTAACTTAATAAAACACAAAGAGCTACTTGTAATCAGACAACTAATCCCACCATGAATCCATAAGGCCATGATCCAGTAAAGTGCTGCTCATTCTGACTCACTCCAGCAAAACACTTAATTCCTGCTTAGTTTTGAGCACTTGAGAATCCTTCTTTGACCTCAGGAAGATTTAAATCTGATTAAAACAAATCATCTTTCACCTGCTGTGGGATTTGGGGTTCGAGCAACAAGGAGGTTAATTTTATATTTGGTCTGGGAAGAAGAAAAAATAATAGTTCTCTAAAACAGTGGTGGCAAAATATTCTAAAATATTCAGAGCAAGCTAAAATCCTCTAAGAAATATGTCACTCCATGCCTGTATTACCTTGTGCTGACAATTAAATGCACATTTGGTGCCACATAAAATGTATTGTCTGCCTATTGGCACATGCCTATGGAATTTTGCTTTCCAGCATTTAATCTGTAATTTACCTTATTGCGAACAGGACAAATATTGACACAATTTGAAACTGCAGTACTTGCATGGCTGATTTGTCTGGATCATTGGTCCTGTAGTTTTTCTGCCCAGGAAGATCTCCAATTAATGTTACGGTGTTCTATTCAGCTTCAGTGGAAGGTTTTACTGAGAAAAAAAGAGATTTTTGCAGTTGGAGCCAAGATTAAGACAGTTCAGAGGAAATGTAGTGTCATACAAACATGGAAGTATGGGCAATTTATTACATTTACTGAATCGTTAAGAAACATTGTGAGGGTTTGGATGTCATTGTCACTTTTTTTCCATAAATATCCGGAAAAAAAACCCCTAAAAGTAGCAGGAAGGGAATATGTCTTTAGGCAAAGGTATACCCAGCACAGGACCAGTGTGAGAATATTTAACATCAAAGATTTCAATTTCATAGTTTTAATTGATTCCTTTGTTATCTTGCAATGTTATATGTGACCCAACATCTCAGATATGTATGTAACTATACATTAATAGCAATTGCTATTTATAACAATCATAATTGAGTTTAATATGTTCACAGTCTGAAAGATCATCATCTCCAGAAAATGCTTTTGTCCTGGTTAACCTTGCCACAATAATGACAAGAAGAAATGGGATTGAAAGGGAGAAAAAAGAAAAACATTGGTGAAGTAAATCTGGAAGCAAGAAAGATAAGAAAGTAAGCAGTCATGTTTAGGAAAGCCCTATTATTCCTCATCCCTTGGTCCTTGTGGCAGCCACATGGATAGTTTATATCACAGTTTCCTATTGCTATTCCAAATGGCACATCAGGTTCAAAGGATTCACAGAGAGGTTTTTTTTCAAAGCCAGCTAATTTGCTGTGGCCTGCACTTCATTCCTAGCAGACATCCAGAGGTGCTCCCTGGGCTGATAGGTAGCAGCAGGCTAGGGAGATGTTTACACGGCTTTTAAAACTAAAAGGCAGCCTTGCCACATTCGGTGACCTCCAAAGTGAGTAGAATTGCAAATGGCAAGGACTGAATTTAATTCAGTACCCAGCATGCCACTAATGTTTTACATGCATGATCAATGAGCGGAGCTGGGATGAGAAAAGTGCTGAATATTCATGGAAATGAAATTCTCTAACCCTAATTTCAAAGATAAAATACCATTTTCACTTTGACAAGACTGTTCTGGGTGCTTTCCAAGAATATTGATGCACAAAAAAGCTCATTAGAACCTTTAAACTGAATGAACAACCACTGCCCTTTGTCAGGCCTGGAATTATTCAGGGTGGAATTGGTTATGTTCACATGACTTATTGGCTGTGGTAACACAACGAGCTATCCATGCCAAATCATCCTGAGGAGCTTCCACGTTGTGATTGTAACCTTCACACTTCCTCTGCCACCCCTGCGGCTTTGCTCCTGCTGTTTGAGGTTCTCAGATGGCCTCAGACTTACTGGGTTTGTCTGATTCAGTCCTGGAATCATTCAGAACTGGAAACCTTTGTGGCTTGAACTCTACAGACACAAATGCACTGGGCACAGACACACAGAGCTGTGGGAACACTCCAGATATAGAAGGTGCACTCTCCAGAAGGGATCACTGCAATCAGGCAGTCAGATGGACCCTCTGTGATGCCACCTGTCTGAGTTATGGCAGGGAAGATGAATTTCAGTCCTTCCTCTACCTATCTTCACCAGCAATTCATTACATGCTCACTTCAGGCTGCTGGCCCCTAAGACAAGAGCTGTAGAGCGGTTGATAAAAAGAGGTGTCATAACCTGTGAAATTTCTATCATTCTCTGTCCTAAAACCAGCATGAGATCCCACTGGCCTGTGTTCAGGTCCAGTGTAAGTATTGACCTGTCCAATCTACTTATAGCACATCCATAAATTCAAACCACATTTAACCAAAGATCAGACTTCTAAGCTTCTGCAGAGAATGCCAAAAATGTACCAGACTGAGGGGCAGTTATGTCCAGACAGAAGATCCTTTCTCAATAATCATGAACCAGTCACTCAGGACAGTCATTGATTCAGTTTGACCATATCAGGAGTAAGATGTTGCACTCCACCAGGGAATAAATTACGCTCCTGATGGCACTGGGGCACATCTTGTGCTATTCCTTCCACTAATTTTTACTTTGAGCCAACCACTGTAAGAAATCTCAAAGTAGTTTAATTTTCAGTCTGTTTCTATACAATTTTTTATTGCTCTAAATTTACAGTTGAGATTTTTCTAGGGGATTATCTAGCTGCAGTCGTGGGGCTTTTTTCCAAACAGTTTCAATTTTCCTTCTAAAGTCCATATTTAAATTCCATTTTTATTACTATGATTCCATTGAATGCTAACAAGTGTGTTGGCAGCTGTAGGCATGCAGCATTCTAACACTACATTGCATGCAAAATGCCCTTTTTCTTAACAGATAAAAACTCCTTTGCTATTGACATGATTCTTTTTTCTACATCACAATCTCCTGCAACATTAGACGAAGATGCAACACATGCTGTTTTCTCAGAGATCTGTTACCACGACTACATATTAATAAAAGATTTCAGGGACAGCTTTCCCTTCTTTAGAAATCCCACACTGCAAATGTAGAGGGTTAAGCTCTTAGCTGGAAGGATGGAAGCACATATATCTGGGAGCACTGATAGTGCAGAAAGGAGATTTGTGAAGATATAAAGTAAAAACACAGGGTCTGGTGACTCACATTTTGGAGAAGTAAATGGTGCTGTAATTTTACTGCATCACCTGCTTGAGCAGATTTTTAGGGTTTTTTTTCTGGTTTCATTATGAACTTTTTCCCTTTGGCTCCAATAAAGGAACTTTCAGTATTTGAACTCCAGACAGGGAAAATACGGATTTAATTTATTGGAATTCATGGTATTTTCACACATGGCACGAAGGGCAACAATTATCTCCTGAACTTAAAATATGATTACGATAAAATTGGAACTGGAAACTACTTGTTTATTTTGAAAATTGCCTTCTGCAAACAGAAACAGCAATTTAGACCACAAAGACAGGTGGTCAATTAATCCAAAGCATAACTGGAGAATTAGGTGAGGTTTCTCAGCAAGAATAAACTGAACCAGACCTGGAGACATTCAGACATTTGCGAGCAGTGACAAAAGTTTGGTTGCCAAGTATTAGAACAGCAGAACCATGCTGGGACGCAAAGTCCTGTGAGTTTTTACTCCATTAACTAAAGCTCCCCTTTGTGAGAAGCAGCATCTCCAAAACCTGCTCTGACACACTGGAATATTGTTGCAAGGGATCAGATGTACTTGGGATGTGCAGTGAGGGTTATACCTGCATATATGGAGTGAGGTCCTGCAAAGCTCAGATCCCAGATGAGATCCAATAGCCACAAGTTTGAATTTGTTCCTCAATCCTCATTTGTTTTTAAACAAAATCTGCAACACATGTGACAAGATCCATATCTGGCTCATTTTAATGTCTGTGGCAGAGTGCTGGACATGGATTTTCTATGTCCTGTCCTCAAGAAAGCTGTCATATTTTACCCAAAATATATCCATGCTGATTTAAACACTGAGGTTTATTTCCTATTCTTGATCATATTACTGAAATCCAGTTGTTCAAATGTTTGCAGCATTTAAAACTACGAATGAAAATATTCCCAAAGTGAGTTCATTTGCAGATTCAAGATGACATCCATGGCATAAAAAAAAAACTACAACAGGTCACTTACTTTCACCCATCTATTCCTCTAATGATTTTTAATGCCTTCTGAATTCCTAATTAGAAAGACATATCTGATAGCTAAATATTGCAGGATGTTATAGATGAATTATTGCCTCCTAGTATTTTGCCAAAAGTGTAACTGGAAGCACATTGTGTGGGAGAAAAGCTAGTTTTTCAGCTATTCATGCCTGTGTATATATTTACCTTATGTCTCTGATGAAATTTGTAAATGCAAGTGTGTTTTGATTCTCAAGAGCATTTTACATAATTCACATAGATTTCCAGGTAGAAATGTAGAAATGTAAATTTTCAGGTAGAAACGTAGATTTTCAGACAGGTAGAAATGTAGTTTTCCTCTTTGTTCTTACTTTATTTCTGCATCCCCTGAACAAAAATGCTCTGCATTTGTTTTCTGCCTTTGGCATGGCTGGAGGACAAGAGGCAGCAACACATCCCAACCGCATCCTTTCTCTCTCTATGCACGGAGATCCTCAAGACAATGAGTAATGTGAACAGGGTTGTGGTTAAATTGCTCTGGAGATGACTATTCAGCAAAGAGGATTATCTAGAGGCAGGTTACACGGGCAAGATAAAGTTCATTGTGTAAAAAAATGGCTTTTTGTCTAATTAACCTGTGCTGATCATGTTCCTGGGCTGATTTGCAGATCCATCCTTCGGGGTTTAGGCTGGAGGCTGGGTTACACAGAGCCCAGCTCTGCCATTTCAGGGCCATTGGCTCTCTGCTGTGAGCCCCAGCCTCCCTATGCAGGCACAACAATGCACTTCTGCTGTATTTTTTGAGTGGCAATTCTTAAATTATATCAAATTCATCATTAAAACATCTCTCACAGGGATGAGAGTGGAACACCCACTTGCTACCTCTAAGCAAGACTGTATTTTAAATAAGTATCTTAAGGCATGAGCTTCTTTAATCTCAGTGGTGGGTGACAGCTGCAGTTCAGGTGTCTGTCCTGACTCCTGTGCAACATTTCAAGTCATCTGGTGTTTAAAATCGTATCTTTTTTCTGAGTTTTTTGTTTGTTTTTTTTGTTTGTTTTTTATTTTAGTACTGTGCAAGGAAATGAAACATGTAATGAGATTTAAACCCCCTCCTTTGATATAGGCAAAGCTGAGGGGCCACAGTAACATGAGCTGGCTTTGCTCCAGCTGACAAACACGGAAAATGGAATAAAAAGTAGGCGAGATCCCTTTTTGCTACAGTTCTATAAGTAGTTGAATAAATTTCAAGTTTGTGACATCTGGTAGCAATGAAAATTGACAGAAACCATAAAGATCATTCTATTATTATCACATGCACCATTAGGATTAAGGTGAGTAGTGGACAAGCCGGAAAGATGAAAGTGTAGGAATTTCTGGGGGGACAGATTATGTACAGCACAGGCACCTGCCACCTCCCACAGTCAGGGTTTAACCCTCACTAGAGCTTACAGGTAGGGTTGCCCATTCATATTTCATAACAATTTGATATAATTTTCATAAGTGATAGAGAGAAAAGAAGTGAACAAACTTTAAACTGTTTGTGATATATGGAAAAGAACTTTGAATGGAGGAGCAAGGATTTCTCACCTTGTAGATCCAGGCAAGTGAAAATGGGAGAGCAAGAACCAAAGGGCAGATATTGGCACTGGCCAGTGAATATCAAGAGGGGCATAGTTTACTAAAAGGTGTTTTGATGCAGGAAAGGTGAAGAATCTTGAGTAAGTTGGTTCATGGAGAGGACACAATCATAAAAATGAAAAACAAAATAAAATTTGAATAAAGTTTCGGATCCTTGAGAAGTTTGGCATTTCATCTGAGTCCTGTTCTTAAAAAATGATACATGAATTCCAGGGCATCTGCCAAAATAAATAAGAGGACATAGTTCATCACTTAAAATAATCTTCACTTGGACTGTTACATCCACAGGAGAGATTCTGGAAAAAAGCTTTCCCTAGTAATCTATAGTTAAATAAATTATTATTCTCTGATGGATTAAGACGATCTGACACATTGTGTGCCACAATCAGAAAAGAAAACACTAGTTAGAAGAAACAGGTTATTTGCATTCAGAGAGAACGGAAGAGGAAGAAGGTTCAAAAAGAGAAAAAAAGGGGTGAGGGAGAAAAAAAGAACAAAGGAGAAAACAGAAAAAGATTAAGAACCTTGATTGTTGGTCCTCTCAGATTCCAGAACACCAGTATTAGGGACCCCAGATGAACAAATCCTTTCATGTCTGAAATAATGAAAAAGGCTTCTAGTGAAAATCTTCCTTAAGATTTTGAAAATAAGAAAACGTCAAAATATATACGTGAGGATGAAGGCGAGAAAAACAACATTACCCACACCACCATTGTGGGCAAATTGGTACAGCCTGAGCAGGAAAAGAGAGAGTGGCAAGAGCAGTCACAGCCACAGTGACACTGCTTTCAGTCAGGGATGTACTAAACAACAAACTCTCACTGGAGACCATGTCCCAACAGGGTTGTCCCCAAAAGCCTCGTGCTGGACTCCTGGAACTCAAAAGCAGGACCGGGCACTGAACTGGTTTGGCCAAACCTTTGTCACTGATGGAGAGGAGCCACAGCACGAGAGGGGCTGTGGTGCTGCAGGTGAGAACAAGAGGCTGTTCCTCACGCCAGAGGGGTTGTGATTTGGGGTGTGATGGCTTCCAACACACTGAGCCAAACCTGTCCCTGCTGCAGATTCACCAATGGCAGCAGAATTCCATCACAGATCAGTTTGAAGCATTGTCTTTCCAGAAGTTTCTGGGGCCAGGTGGGAATCTTCCTCTTGTTGCCACAGGCAGACTGAGACTCATTGCTCAGTTCAATCAACACATGCACTGAACTTCAAAAGTCTCACTTTGAACGATATATGATAAAAAAAATAATAATAAATTATATTTTTCAAATGAAAAATAGGAAAAGTTTTGCTACATAATTCCCAACACTACAAAATACCTTTGCAGGACACTATTAAAAATTATCTGACCACAAAAACATTCCTGTGGAGAAGCAATACTCCATTGCTGGCAGATTTCTCCAGCAATATCTTTTCCACCTGGTGGGTTCCTTTTTTAATACAGAAACTACCCACACTACGGGATTTAAAACTAATCAGTTTGCAAGCTGTTCTTAGACATCTACAGCACTACGAGTCTAAAAATAATGTTCAGCCATACATTCTCTATCTGTATCATATCATTTTCTAATTACATTTCACCACAAGGGCATAAAAGAGGAAGATGTCCTCCTTTAACACTGCAAAGGTGGGTAAAATTCTGTCATCTCAATATTCAGGATCACTTAGCATTAAAGTTTCTTCTGTACTGATGTTTATTTTTAATTGCATGGACTTCCATGCCAGCATGTGAACAATTCCTCCACATTTCTTTTCAGGAGCATTCTACCAATTTACTTGATCTTCTCTCTCTCCCGTGTGGTGAGTTAATATGAAACTGATACAAATAAAATTGTAACAGGTCCCTGTCTTTGGATTTTTCCAATTAAAAAGAAAAAAGGTATTTGGGAAAAAAAAACATTTATTAATAATAAAGAACCAAGTATATGCGGGATGAAAATTTTCATCTAATTGTAATTATTACTGCTGTGGCTTGAGAAAAAAAAACCCCATTTTTTGTGAAAGAGATGAAAAAATATGAAAAATTAAGACCTATATTTTCTGTTATAAAGGAGAAAAGCTATCTCCTATTAGAAGGTGGTTATCCTTCTCTTTCTCACGAAAGCCAGGATACAAACAGAGCAATAATCTGAAATGTCCATTGCTTTCATTGCCTGCACTGCTTTCTTTGGGCTGAAGCTCACACAGAACCAGGTGTGGATCCTTCTCCTGGTACCTCTCACCCAAACACTCAGAGTCGGAGCAATAGGGTCGTGAGATTGATCTCATTCAAAATCTCTGTCTTTTCCAGGCTAAGAGACCCAAATTTCCTCTTTGTCATGGATAAAGCACTGATTAAAAAAACCACTCCAGTGCCCTCAGTGGCACTTGAACCAGTTCACCCTGGAGGCCACAGCTCCTGAGTCATGACAAGATACTTGAAGAAGCAGGATTCTGTGAAAGTGCAGTGGGACCCATCTGCCAGGTTGGATGTCCTCACCAGCTCCAAACCCGGGTGGCTCTGAGGGAACTTCAGCCCAGAGGTCATCTGTGCTGTGCTCATTCAGTATCTCCACAAAGATTTCAGCTGACAAAGAGCATCACAGATAAAGCAGCTCAGCAGAGAGCTATCAGCAGGAAAACACGGTGATTTATCAGTAAATGTACAATCACACTGTCTATTTGAAACACTTGAGTAAGGTATCAAAATAGTCAGCATCCATTCATTATTTTAAAAAATACACTGTTTAATATCTCCATAAGTGATATGGAAGGTGGGATCAAGTGTACCCTGATACAGCTTGTGCTGATGATACCAAACTGAGTGGGGAAGTGGACATTTCAGAGGGAGACCCACCCTGCAGGAAGACCTGGGTGGGCTGGAAGACAAAGGACATGCAAGTATTAATCATTAAAAAGGATTTATTTTATGCCTAGGTCACACTGTTTAAAAGCTGGGAGAGAAGTATGTGGGTAAGATCAGAGCATGTGTCTGTACCACAGAGTATTCTGGCTCATCCCCAAACAAATCCCTAACGCTTCAAATCATGGCTATGTTCCATCAGAATCCTTCTTGTCGCTGTGTCCATCATTATTCTCTGGTTGGATTACAATGATTAGACAGATTCACTCACACTAAGCAGTTTATTCCAAGGGAGCCCAGCCCATTACTTCCCCTCTGTACGAACCAAACTGAAAACACTGAGTGATAAAGAAAATGCTTCTGCATATTTTAACAGAAAAGCAGCACTCTAATGCAGGAATAACACAGCTTTCCTTTTCAGATACAAGTTTCCCAGAGAAGTTTCTGGTCTTTAACATCATTTAAACCTTACGGGAGAGAGACAAAAAACAAAAAAAAAAAACAAACAAAAAAAAAACCAACAACGTGTAGCTCTGATTTAAAGGATTGGCTCACAACTCCTCAAGCTCCTGCCTTTCCAGGCCCCTGTCCTTCCACTCGTCTGCAGAGGTGAGGTTTGTGATCAGAGGCACTTCTTTGCAATCAGTGTAAATGCTCACATTTACAGTGGGCCTTTAAAACAGCCCGTGGCCTTTGGAATCAGAGTTTAAGTGCAAGGGAAAGTCTACTAAAAGACCTCACAGCCCAGCACGAAATGGATCCCATTGACACGATGTAAACCTACGCTGACCCTGTTTTAAAGAAACTCAAGAATGATTTTCAACACAGGCTGTTACATTTACCAAAGCTTTTACAAGTCCCTTCAAAACTTTCCACTGCTGCACTGAGACTTCCAGAAATGAAAAACAATATTAATTCTGCTATGATTAAAGCACACAAGAGTTGCCAAATAAAACCAATATTTTCACATTTTTCCCTAAGTTTTAAATATGTATTTTTAGATTCCTATATTTCAAAACATGACTTCCTAGGAGATGGTTATTATTTTTTCCCCTGGCTAAACACAAAGCAATATTAGCATCTCTAGCAGAAAGCCCCGGTAATTGGTTTGACAATTAAAAACACAAATATCAAACCACTGAGGGAAGATTACCCAGGACCAGTAATTTGCAGTTTTGTTTAGCAGGACAGGAAGCTTAAGGGCATTCAGCAAAGAGCATAAAATGTACTGTATAATGGCAGTGACATTTTCAGTTATCATTATTGTAAAAGGCAACAAAATACATATTGTCGGCTAACATACCTGCGACGGCTCGTGACCCCAGAGCATTTGTTCACAGAAGATATTTTTAGAATTGTCCCAGATATTTGGGGCACAGTTTCCTTTACTTGAGAAAATTCGAAGCCATACTTGAATCCAGACTTTCTGGCAGTCAACTCTTTGTCCTGTTTTGATCCCAGTAATACCCTAAAATAAGGAAATGGCAACTCTGGGGGCTGAAGATCCACAGTCTGCGCTACCACCTCCAGCTTCTCCAGAGATACATCAGCATACCAAAATACCAGGGATGCAAAGGGTGCCTTGGTCCCTTGCCAGCACCAAACTCACACATGCCCACAAAAACCAGTTCAAAATGGGTGTTTCCTTCCTTGGGCTTCTATTTCAGTACCTGCAATACCTTTGCAATGGTTTTATCTCTAGGAGAAAGTAATTCAAATTAATATAAAGAAAAATGGTGAGATGCAGCAGAACCCAACCTGCAGGGTTAAACAGTTAATCTACAAAGACAGCCTAGCCAGCTGCTCCATCACAATTTTCCTCAGGAAGAAATAATTTTCAAGCAGCAGTAGAAGAAGAAGAACAAAGATTTCACAGGGAAAAATCCAAAGACTCCAGCTAAGAAGATTGCAGATAAAAGAAAGATATTTTCTTTGTTTCCACCATTTTGACAGAACCAGACAGTGCCGGATAGAAACAAGCACTCAGCTCAGTCTCTAAAGAACATAAAGCAGGTCAAGATTTCCAGTTTACATTTCTACCCAATCCAAAATGGAACAGAAATAAAACAATTTTTGTCTCTTATATGTGCTACAGGAATGTAGAAATTTGCTGTAATTATTGTTCTGGTGATCAAAAACACTTTTTTATTTAATTTTTGGGGTACAGCTACTCATTTCTTGATTTGGTTCGTCTTTAGAATGCCATTGGAAATCTTTTTTGCCGCACTTTTTGCTCTTTTTACTCCACTGTTCTTTTTTCATATTGGCCTTATAAACTTAGTATTCAGTGTGGTGGTAGAGGGTGTTTTTATATTCTTTGCTGGTGTTCTATCTTTAAATAATAAAACACTGGCATTGTGAGGTGCCTGGAAAGATAACAGCCAAAACAGAACAATAGCATTCCACATCCACTGCTGTGGGGAACCAGAGCCATTTCCCTCCCTCCCATCAGAGCAGCATTTTGGTTAATTCTGCCTAAGGATCTGGTCCTCCGTTCATATCTGATATAAAGTCTCACTGCTGAGATCTTCCTGGGCTAATGAAAACAATCTCATTTGGTTTGTGCTGTGAGACTGAGTTTCTTAAACAGCAGCTCAGCCCAAGGACAAAGCGTGGGGAGAACGAGGAGCATCCTGTGCATGGTCTATTGATCTGTGCTCCAGCCTCCTGAGCCTCTGCAGCTCAAGGCAGGACACGGTGCCAGCCTTGTGTATCAGGGCTGATTAAGGATCCTGACTGCTGGTCTTATGAGAAACACTTAAGGAATAAATTGGGCCAAGGATGTCAGAAGCTTGAGGGGAAAAAAAAAAGGGAATGAAAGAATAGAAAATGAAGTGTGAAAATAGCAGACAAAGATATAAAGGGGCAAAGACAGTGATGAGTCAGGTGAGCTACGAGGATGAAAATTACCTTGAAAAGAATTAAAGGGCATTAGAGACTGGAAAAGGAGCACATTTTTAAAGTTTGAAGCCTCACTTTCATTCGGGAGATTCTGGTTTTGAAGAAAGAGAAAGTTATTAAGAGTAAGAAGAGGTAAATAATGAGTCCACATCTAATTTACTTGTAAATTAACAGCAATTGAAAACCCAAATAAGAAACTTAGAATGCAGTGGGGATCCTCTATGAGGCTACTGTAAAAATGAGGAAGGGGCATTTGGGACTTACCTATCAGTTACCAAATTCTTAATTATCCTTTCCTTGACTCTCCATCTATGCAGCAGACCACTTTGACACGAGCACTTACACTGCCCTCCACCTGGAGGCTCTACAGCAGCTGCTACTAAAGCCAGCAGGATTCCCTTCTTTCTGCAGGGCACGTAGTCCAAAGGCATTTCATCCATCACTAGCAGTACCCTATTTAGACATCAGCAAGATGGTTGATGATTCGAGGTCTGCTCATTGAGATATAGATGTAAAGGCCCAGGTTGCACAGTTTAAGTTCTGAATGTGAGGTACTGCACACACAGAGGTTGCATCACACAGATAATTGAAGGCTGGCTAATAATAATTGCAGCAACTTGGTGAAAAAGCATACAAGGCACAGGTAAAATTGTACCTCTCTAACTTACCCTTTTTCTCCAGCTCACACTCTCAAAATGAGAGTACTCATCTCCCTGAGAGAGCTGAAATTGTCGTAGAATGAGAACCACAACATGCCAGCCACGGGCATCAGAATGCCAAAGGTGAGAAAAAAAGAAATGGTAATGAACTGCAGACAGGAGATGACAAGAATTCTCCAAGAGACCTATTACTCCACTACTGGCTGGCCTACAAGGAGACTCGCTCTGCTGACACCTCCAAGGGCAGCCAAGAATGTCAAGCCCGGCACTCCTGCCAGCACTCCTCCTTCCTCAGCTGATGCACCAGGCTGCCCAGGAGCCACCAAGCCTCACTTTCCTGCAGCTATCATACAACATCCTTGCCAGACACTTCCAGTACTGCTCCCATCAAAAAACACACGTTGGTCTTCAAGGCCTCTGCGCCGCCAGTGTCCTCCATAAATATGCATTTGTTCAACTCATTTGTAAAACAGACAGTTCTTTTTATTTTTAAGAAACAGCTCTGAGGAACAAGTTTAATAGGAAGTCGGTAGAGGCAGGGTTTGATGAGGGATTCCTCCAGGCCCTGATAGGATTTAAACCATATTAACGCTCTGCTCAAAGGTAATAAGCTCTCCAAAGCAGGCACTCTGCCTTCCTGCATTAAGAATAATACTCTGACTATCCCAGGGATTATCTAGTACTAAGAAAACAGTTATTAAAAATCTATACTAAATCATTCAGACCTTAAATTTTGCCCATTTTGTAAGACAAATTGCATTTTTGAATGAAAATTAAAAGCATTTTAGCCTACCCAGACCAAGGTTTCAGTTGGAACCTCCATCATAAATAACAGTTAAAAATGAAAAGCCTTTTCTTTTCAGTTAGGTATTGGACTAAAAAGCAATCATCAGGGTCTTCAGCCAAAACCCAGACTCTGAAACCCAATGAAAGAGTAACTCTATCTTGTGCCTTTAAAAATTTGTATTCATAATATTCATAATATCAAAGAGAGATATTTGGTTTGGCAATTTTCTTTTTTTCTCTTTTTTTTTCTCTTTATTTGCAAGAGGTACAGAATTTAAAGATTTTTTTAAGACTTTCAGCTTTTTGAAACTCATAGAGATTGTGATTATTCCTCTGAGTGCTGTGACCCTGCTGCTCATGGACAAGAGAGACAGTGGAAGAGTTGGAATTCTGAGTTTTTCCAACCATGAAGATGTTCCCTCCTTACTGCAAAGGAGGACAAGAAGCTGCTCTGCCACTAAAACTTTCTCACACTGAAACTTGAGTTGAAGAATATCTGCAAAGAGTTCGTTTCTTTGTTATTGTAATTCATAAGCAAGTTTGTTTTCTTGGTGTGTCAAATGGAAATACACAGAAATTTACCCGGGAAAACTGGTGCAAGATCTGCTACAAAGCACCGCCAAAACAGGCAGCAGGCCTAGCTCAGCATCATTCACCTTCAGTGGTTTCTTCTCTCTTTCCTCTTCTATTGAAGGGACAGAAATGATTCGGGAAAAAATAAAAATGTTTAAGAACAGATAGGTGTTTCCCTCTGCTCTCTTCCCAGATCCCTGCAATCATGTTTGGTGGAGTGCAATTTTCAGTTGGCCAAATCCCTACTGAAAGTGTCTTCTGCTGCTTTGTCTTGTTTGTTTGTCCTTCACCTTGCTCCTTGCCCATAATTTATATGCTTACTTTCTGCAGCCTGCAGAGCATTCACCCTGTTTTCTGAACCCTGGTGCAACGTGACATTTTCAGCTCTGAAGGCGGCCTCCAGATTGTTCTGCTTCTGAAACTGATACATTTTTAGTAGTCACATTTCCTTTTCTCCTCTCCTGATTTATTTCTCTCCTTGATTTCATTCCTCCACCCTCTTCTATATGACCTGCTTTTATATGGATGACATCTGTGGATGCAAGAAACCCTCAATAGCTTTGGTGCCTGGAAACAGAGACCCCTATTTGTCAGGATCACAAAGCCATCTTCTCCATTAGAAGTACAAACTTCCATTTCAGGCAAACAAAGTCTTCTCTCCCTTCAAGACAGGTAGAAGATGTCACACAGAAGCCAAAATAACTGTTCATTCTTTCTCCGTCCTTACCATTGACACAAAAAAATGGACTTACAGAAACCTAAACTCCCAGTAGAAATATTCCTATTAACTACTTTATTATTATTGCTCAAATATTTGTTGTTGCAGCACTTAAACCTGATCAGTCTCTTCTTTCAGCGACTCAGCAAACTCACTAAAGCAAAATTCAAATATGAGATCAAGGTCTCATATCTCAAACAAAACTTTCACAGATCAAAGCTGAACTCCTAAATCAGGCCACAGAAGACCCACTACCTCACTGACACACAAAAAAACCATCTCCAAAACAAAAGGCCAACATTTTACTCTGCAGAAGTGGTATCACTGCCATCAAGAGTTGTGAATTTGGACCTGATGTGAGCTTTTTTGAAAAATTAGCAATCGATTTTATAATGAAAATTGCTTTTATTGAGATTAAAATATGCTCTAAGAACCGTTTGCAATGACTCAGATGAGAAGTTCAATGACTTTATGCAAAATTGGTATGAAAATATTAAAACAAAATATTACAGTCAAACCCCAAAGAGAATTCAGACAGGCAGAATTTAACCATACCAGGTGGAACTTGAGTTGAATTCATTTAAGCTGGAATCTCCTCTGTTTCAAAAACAATTTTTAAAGTATTCTGTCCTTTTAGCTCAACACTGTTAACTCACATGAAGGTCATGCACCTTGCAAATCTCTATCAATTAAAACCTACTTTAGATCACAGCAATTTTGAGCCAGTCAATTATCATTTACCTCCTCGGTACCAAAATGTGCTACCTGTATCTTCATTTATAATCCACATACATACTCTGAAATCTTGCTTATTCCCTTTGGAAATCATCACCTTCACTGAGATAAACTCACCCCTGATAGATAACAGCTCTGTTAGCACTTAGTAATCTAGATCAGATTATTAGATTAGGGCTGAACGTGCATTAGTATAATAAGACAGGAATCTATTTCAAATAGAGTGCAAACAAGCCCTACTTTAGAAAATAAATGAATGCAACTCATCTTTGAGTACTCCATTCAGTAGAAAACAAAGATGATCTGCTGGGAAAGCCTGGAGGAGAATGTGATTTGTGGAATGGGCAGACGTCCAGAAAACATTATATCTTGCTGGTCCTTTCCTCCTTTCTTTATAATAAGATCATCCTTAAGAGCCAACATCCACATATACACTAATTATAAATAAAAATAAGCTGCCAGAATTTTCACTATCATGTTGGAAAAAGATCCTAACTCTGCTTTGAACACAGTACATAAACAGTGGTCCAACTTTTTCAGTTTTCTGGAGTCTTTCTTTCATAAATTTATGCAACAAGACATCAATCTTACTATAAGCCTTTCCCCAAAACTGTTTCTAGGGGTTTTTGCTTTGGGATCTTCCTGTTCCATTCCATAATCTCTTCTGCCCCAAAGGGACTCTTCAACTCTTTATCCTTGCTCAAGTTAATAGGGCTCCGAGGATTTAGCAGAATAATTCTTCATCTCCAGGAAGGGCTCAAGAGTTTCAAAATGTGATGACTTAACAATACACCTTTATCCACTGACAAATTTCTTGCATTTCTCCCTCTCCTACACTAAAACAGAAAATTCTGCTCAATCCATTCAACCTCCTAGATCCATTTTTCAGTTCTACAAACTACCAAGGGAGGTTTCTGAGCTGCAGTGTCTTCGTCTGAGATCTGTGACAGGGAACACTTCCTTCTCCTCAAGCCACATTTTTGGTTCCTCTTTGGGATTAGAGGTCTCCTGTGTCTTGATTTCTCTGGACAGGACAGCCAGGAGGATGCTGGAGGAGAGCCTTGAAATATTCTTGCATTGTTCAAGCAAGAGAGCTCAGCTGTGAAACCTCTGCCCTGTGGTCTAAGTATAACCTCTGACCACATAAATCAGATATAACATCAAATATTCCTTGAATATTTAATATATATAATATATATATAATATCTTGATTTGATGATAGATGAAGACTGAAGATTAAAAGAGAAATGGACCTCCAGGCTGCCTCTCCCAGTGGGCACCCATGGTTCAGACTCACTCAAATATCTTACCCTGTACTGGAAATAGGAGGCTTGCAGAGCTGACGTGACTTCAGTGCCTCCTTAACTTTATATTATTTAAATAAAATTGGAATATAATTTAAAAATAATTCAAATATAACTTCATATTATTTAAATTCTTAATATTCTTAATTTTCTCAAAATCCCTGCTAGTCAACAGGACTGCTTTTCTAATTTTGTAAAACTCTTTGTGCTTTGAACTTCATTCAGATGGATCACAATCATCTACTCTTCTGCTTGCAATTCTGCTGGAGTCTCACAAGAAAACCGAAACCAGACTTGAAAAAAATATTTCAACTGCCAATTAAACGTTGTGAAAAGATAGTTTAATCTCAACGGACCTCGAAGTTGACAAAGTCATTGTTTAATGTGTTTAGATACAAAGCTAAAAGAAATTTGATAACAGCAATAAGGCACTTCCAAGAATATCGTTACCATGAAATAATTACATCCCAATAGGATTAGGGGTAATCAGCCACACTGTGCCTCAGTACACCTCGGGGGGTGATTATCTTACCATAACAACACCACCCATTGTGCTGCACTGCTTAAATGTGTTCTGATAAAATAACGTACTTTTAAAGTTTGTGTAGCTGTTTGTGTCAGCAGAGGAGCAAGCAAATTATAGTCATCGTGTATTTTCTTTTCCCCAGTAAATTTGTGTTTGAAAAAATTTAAATCCCACTGGAAATTTGCAAACATATTCATTATAAAAACATGTTCAGCATTTAGACTGCAACATAAATAATCAGAATTAGGACATTCACATTTATCTTGGCAGCCTGTACTTCTTTTACGCTGTTGTGGCTTTAACTTGTGCCACCATTTTAATGTTATTTAAATATGGAACTGTACTTAATGTGTTTATGAATTGCTAGAATGAAAGAAAATAAAGAAATGATTCATAGAAGATTATGAGCCACACAGAATATTATTTATTTACTTAAATGACCAAAAAATAAAGCAATAAATCTTAATCTCTCAAATAAATGAAACTATTATGCCTGATTGAATGCATTTATTTATACTAATAAAAAGTAATACCTCCACAGGTATTACTTGGCTGTCATTTGTTATGTGCTGTCAGTGCGTTAGGAAATATAACATGAAATGAAAATGCATGCAAGGACAAGATTTTGACAGCACTATTTTACACAGCAGAGTATTGGGGCACCATAGGGGTTCTGCTGATTCCTTAAATCTGTGCATGGCAACCCAGGGCTCAAACCCACCTCTGAGAGTGAACCATTACAGGCACCATTTCTGCCACCACAGGGAACAGATTCTGCATCATTTACCAACCACTACAGACAGATCCGGTGGTGGCAGTTTATTTGTGCTGAAGATATTCAGGGAATTGACGAGATCTAACCAACTTGTCTCAATTCCTTTGTTACCCAAACATACCACTGGCACTTGAGTTTGCAGACTCAGCTTAAGAAAAAACAGCTTATCCTGGGCACATGAGAAGCCTTGGCATTGGAGAGGCACGAAGAGTGCGAACAGTAAATTACAAATGAAAAGAGATTTATCAAGAGCAACGACTACTCAGAGAAAGATCATGTTTTGGTCTTCTTGACCTTTCTGAAGACTGACTTCCTGGCAAATTACCAAGAACTTTAAAGATTCTTAGAAATGGTTGACTCAGCTATTCTAGAAATTAATTATGCAGGCTAGAGAGGGAATTTAGGTGACCACACATACTACCATCTTTTGAATGATTATTTTGCTTTGACTTAGAAGTCAAAGGGAAATAAAAACGGTTCTCTTTATGACTAGAGGAATTTTAAGGAATTTTATACCCATAATTGAAAGACAAACATAAAAATGGGCGTTTTTATAGCACATCACTCAAGAACCACAACAAACAGCTAAGGTATGCGATCCCCATCTTACAGATAAGAAAACTGAGGTAAGGAGACAATAAAGACCAAGTGCACCCAGAAAACTTACTGCCTTTTACTAACAGAAACTTCCATTAATATATCCCAAGACTATGTTCCATAGTAATTAGTACATCATCTCATTTTTACACTAGTTTCTGCTAGAAAAACTTACCTTTCAAGAACAGTAGCATTTCAATGTTCAGGAAGGCAAACTAAGGATAAATAATGAAAACATCTTTCTCCCATATGCACTGTCTTCTTTCATAGGACCCCTTTGAATTCAACTATTTTCTGTTCATACTGAGAACATCTAAATAAAGGTGCTAATGCTGCATGTTTGAAGAGAATCAAAGCTGAAATCAAAGAGCAAAATGTCTTACTATGAAGGCACCCTTCAATTTGTTCTGTGCCATTTTGCAGACAAAGAAATAAAAGCCTCTGCACCATCAATAGGGCTTTGTTTAAACTCTGCATCACGGACTTGTAAATCTACTGTCATAACTGCTCCAAAATTTCTCCTACAGTCAGCCAAAATCAATGGTCAAATTAGAGGTTTCCAAAGGACTTTTTTTTTATTCTGAAAACTATTTATTTCGAGGGTTAATTACTGCTGTTTAAATCTCACAGTGGAACTAGTACACACACATGAAACAAAGGAAAAATGTTGCTTTACCTATTTGGTTTTCTTCTAATACCTGTAACTGCAACAGCGTCTGAAATCAACAGCTATTTTGGGCTTTGTGTGCTTTTCATCAAATTGCAGTCAGTAGAAATTTTTTCCCTAGTGATCTTCAAAACTCTGATATATGTGTCATAAAAATCTATTCATAATTCAATATCCACATTAGCACTGGTGCCATTTGGGAATACATCATTTCGACAAGGACTCAAAACACTTACATAAGGATGACTGGATGAGAAAGATTTCCTTTCTAGTTAGGCACAACAGGGCACGTCTTAGTCTGCTTCATATCTCCTCGCAACAGGCACAGAGCCAAAAAAAATCCAAGCAAACAAAATAAAAGAAAGAAGGCCAGTGTAATTAGCTACCTTGAAATCCCTTGCAGGGACTGGAAATACTGAGTCCCCAAGGAGAAAATGGGTGTTTGGGAGGATCCTGAGCCCAACCACTTCTGGGTTCCACAGTTAAGAGTTGCTATACCGGTTCAGAAATTGAGGATGAACTGAAGAAAATATCAGAAGGTCAAATCCTACTCTCTGCATCTGTAGGTAACCAAGATGCATGAGTTTCTTCATGAACCAAGCAACTTCTGCCTCACCTGACTGTGGTCTGTTCCTATACTGCTGGAGTGTTCTCCTGTTGTCACTCTAAATTCAGTGTATTACACTGACCCTTGTTTGTTTAAACCAGAGTTCTCACCTTTGGGCCTCCCTATAAACTAAAGGATTTTAAAATGTCCCTTAGCAGACAGAAAGAACTGGGTGAAGGAGGGATTCTTACAGCTCTGCCAGCACCATATTTCATTTTGCAGAGCCAGGCTCCAGCCTCTCTTTTTTCCATGTCAGAGGTGCATAAATTAGTCTGTTAATGTTCTCTTCTGCCTGCCCATCTCAGCTTTTGATATCCCTCCCACTGCCTGCGTGTCCTTCTCTCTCCTTTTCCTCTGGCCGTTTCCATGGAGCAGTCATGTTCCCCTGGACAAACCTGTGAGAGTTTCACTTGTCCCATTGCTTCTCAGCTGATCACTTTTTAAAGTTTGTTATACTCCTTGCTTACAACAGTTGATTAGTTGTTGTTTTTCTCTCTCAAACTAGACCCAGTTCAATCCAGCTCTAAGCTGCCATTAACTTAGCCTTAATGTAGTCTCGAAAAACCTGAATTAGCTTCCATTCTTCATTTGTGAATGTCTCTGTCCTGCAATCAGCCTTCTGCTTGAATTCTTCTCTTCATTGACTCTCTTGTGACACTGTCACCTCCCAGGTTTCATTCCTTCTCCTTCTTTACTTTTTTAATGAACATTTCTACCCTTCTTCCAGCTTCCTAGGTGGTTCCATGGAGCTACATCCATTTTCACCCTTTTTGTTCCCATCTCACTATTTATTTGGATAATGCCATCAAAACCACAGACTCTGCTATTGCCTTCAGGCTAGTGCTTCACAGAACTGCTTCCCAGCTTAGACAGATCTGCCCAGACACTCTCTTTCTGACATCCTCCACATGCCAAGAAGTCATCCAAAGGCCAGGAAGTTTTCAGTTCAGTCCCAGAGGGCCCTAACATCCAGCACAGATCCAAGCAGCAGCCTCACGTGCCCAGCCCATGTGCAATATCTCTGACTCAAACCTTATCCCTGCTTCTCTCATCCAGGCTGATTCCAGGACGTCCTTTCTCTTATCTGAAGGCTTTCTTGTGCATCCACATGGTCGGGCTTTCATCTGGGATCCCAGTGTGGAATGAAATCAGATGCTGCTCTGGACCAGTATAATTTTTTGCAGTCTCACCAGCTGCAGGCAGAACTCTTGGTGGAGGGGTGATGCACAGCTTTTTAAGGTATATATTTTGTTTGTATATGATACAGCTTGTCAGGTCAACAGATGCCCCAGACACCCCAACGATCTCTCTGCTGAGATATTCAAAGCTGCATCTTGTTACCGAAACTTTATTTTAGTGCTTTATCTCTTGCTAGATATTTCTTCACATGATGCAAAAAAAGAAATGAAGATTTAAGAGTGAAAACACACAGTTTCCCTAAACTCAAAAGCTTCCCAGAAGATTCCACAACTGCTAACAGCAACAGTGGCTACATTTTTTTCTCCTCATTTCATCCAGCATGGGTCTCTTTTCAATGCTCACTGTCTGTATATTTCTTCTCAAAAGAAAAAAAAAAGAAAAAAACCCCCAACTTGTTTTGGAGTAAAGAAGCACTTAGAACTGCTGTTAACATTTCTTCAGTATTCTAATGAACTTAATAAGCTCCCATGATGCTCCTTGTAATGCAGAGAAACCTTCAAAAATATTAAAGTGACTTTGTTTACTCCAGCAATAAGGAGTCTTCCAGGTGACTGGGGCAATACATCAATATTACACATGTTCTTTAATGTTGGAAAGGAGCTCACAAGAGGAAAAAATTATTCACTTTGAAGCTTTTAAATATTTCTGAATGTGACTCAATTACATAATTCTGCCTGTACATGTATTTTTTGTTTCACCTGAAATATCATTTGATTTATGATGAAGTCATATTTTCTCACCCAGTTCTAATTTCATTTATACCACACTTACGAGTTCTCTATAATTCAGTGGAAGTTGCAGTTTGACACCATTCCTCTGACACCAAAACGAGCTCCACAAGCTAATGAAGTCCCCTGACTCTGCCAAGAGTTTTGAGAGAAAGACCTCTTATTTTTAAATATTGTTTTTCCTATACGGGATGTAGACCCTCAAGAAATCATTTTGAAGATTTTAAACAAAAAAAAAGAAAATTATGTAAATTCTTAGAGTAAATGCATAATAATCCTCATATTCTATTTTCAAAAAACATCCTTATTTAGAACCCAAGTTATACATACAATTTCATATGCATAAGTAATTCTTAAATAATTGTTACAGATATAACATTAAAAATTATATATGTTTATATTTGTTACATATAATTGCCTGAAATATTCCTAGCATTGCATGAGTAATTATTTGAGGTAAGACTTCAGCTCAAATGAGTTTCTTGTCACCATCAGAGCAACAGATGGGGCTTGGCAAGGCTCAGTCTGCTCCCACTTCCGCCAGAGGTTCCCAGGTCGATTTAGTCAGTGAATCACCTCACTTCTCCATCTATAAACAGGAAATATGCTACAGCCCCCTCTGTAAGGCGTTCTGAAACCCAATGATTATGTGAGTGAATATTTCACATATGAATCCCGTGGTTAATTGAATGTTTGAACTCTAAGGGTAACTGAATTTGCATAAGTAGCTGTTTATGGAATGTAACTGAATCAGAATTAAGCACCTATCTCAGATACACTTTTAAATAACTTTTAGAGAGGTAAATTATTTTATTACATTTTGGGGTGAGAAAGTAGATCATGTTGCTGACAGGAATTACTATAAACTGCCTGACTCTATCAAAATCTGTAGAAATGATAAGAGAAATTAAAACATCAAAATGGGCACATTAGCAGTAAGAAGAGACTTCAATTTTCAAACTAGTTGGGACAGAGGGAAAAAATAAACAACAGCAAAAGAAGCAGGTTGTAGACTGAATTGCTCCTAACAAGGAATCCTGGATGAAGCTGGAGCATGGGACAGCTGAAAAAAGGGCACCTGTGCTGTGGTCACACACTCCTCAATCCCACAGGGTAACTCATGGGCTCCAGCCACACTGGCTGGGAGCAGAGGGCCTGAGCATATGGAATAGCTCACGGCTTGCTGTGGTTTTGCTCGTGATTAGCAGATTTAATGCAAGGAATCGTTTGTTTACTGGCTCAAGACTCAGTGAACCTTCTGGAAATCAGCACAGACTTCCTCATTCCCAGGGATCAGGCCACCAGCAAGGCCATCCTTGCTTTTGTCACTCCCAATCACCAGTGAAACACGAGGAATCACCGTTATCCTCTCCACACACACATTATTTACTCTTCTGCATTGTTTATTCTGCATTGCCAGCACCTCCTTTTCAGACACCCCCTACAAAAATATAAAATTACAAGATTTAATAAACCTCCAGGAACAATTAAAAAGCTTAGTTAGGAAGTCTCAGATGTTACAGGAATACATCAGCTGCAGTGTAATCACACCAGCTGGATCTTACTCTGCCTTTCCACAGGGACTGATGTTTCCCATTATGATCTTTTGTTCTGGAAATTAATAATATTAATCTGGGAAAATAAATATAGTTAGTTAATAGCCTATTTGGTGATTCATTTACTGATAGCTCAGTTGTATGGATAATTGCTTACATTTGTATAATGGCAGATTATGGTCTGAAACCTCCAAATTCCAACAGGCTGCTCTTTTATAATATTAAAAAAAATAATTAAAAAAAAAAGAAAATAGATGGGGGAAGATAGAAAAAGATTCACACCATCCATTGGCATGGAAATGTTACAAGAGGAAAGGACCTGCCTTGCTACCTTATCAGTATCATTTGATTGGAAAAAGAGAAGTTTTGGGAAGCAGAAGACCACTTTGAAAAGTAAAAGACTCACATCTTCTTTTGCCAAACTGGGTCTACCCCTGGAAAGTATTTCTTCTGAAATTAGCTAAAGCATCAGCCCCTTCTAACTGCAGATTTTGATATTCTTTTTTCTATGCTTCAGCTTCATAATCTTCTAACACTCTTAAAGGAAGAGGTTATAGATTACCATGCAATCAAAGCCAGAATGTTTTTATATTTCCATCTGCTTCTACCCCACTCTTGTTTTATAGAAAATCATTTTCATTGCATCTTCTTTCTTTAATTTTACTATTTACTGCTCCAAAAAAAAACCCCTGAGGAATAAAAAAAAAAGGCACCAAAAACTAAATATTCCACAAAATTCTTATTTAAGAAAAGTGCCTGAAGCACCGAAGAACCACGCTTGGGAACTCACATGAAGGATGAGCAAGCATTTAAGTCACTGAAACTGCAGCTGGGGAGATGCAGCAGCAGCTCCAGTTTCCTTTCTGACCTTGGGCAAGTCACCCACTTGTCTGAATGCTTCAGTTCCTCTCATTCATGGAAAGAGGATGACAATATTCCATTAAATGTGGGACTTCAAGAAAAATATTAGAGAAAATTCTACATTAAAACCCCTTCAGCTCCAGGGAGCACAAGTTAAAAGCACAAATCCCAGCTTTATTTCATAAAGAGTATAGAGACATCTTTTAAATGTGAAAGAAGAATTTCAGGATACGTTGCACAATTTCCCATCTTAAAGGAATTTTAGCAGAACTGTCCTTATTTTCTTATGTTAAGAAAGCTGAAGTGCCACATTTTTATACAAATGATGTAGAGAAATAAGGAAGGCATAACATGGGGAAAGCAAGTTATTCAGTAAAGTGAGGGCACCAGTGATTTAGTAGAGACATAAGGCTAAGGTTCTTAAAGAAGAAATAAAGAATCAAGCTCTTTGAGGCATAAAGATGTTCTACAGGAAGGAGAAAAGGAAAATGTTACAAAGGATATGTGACTTGCTATGACATATAGAACAAATGACCAAGAAACTTGGACTAAGAAAGACCAGGCAGAAAGGGATTTAAGACAGAATATATATTTTTTTTCCAGCAAGACCATAAAAATTTAAGCTAAAAAAAAAAATCAAATGGCTTGCAATGAGAACAAGCAGTAAACATTATGAATTTTTAAAATGTGTTTGAAGGATGAGAATCCTGCCTGAGAACAGAGAGAGGAGAATGGCTAATTAAAGCTACCAAGCAAATGCAGTGTCTGGGCCGTTTCCTCATCCCAGTCTCAGACACCCCAGGTTCCTGTACCCAGTGCAGCAGGCAGGTTGCTGGGCTTCACTCGAAATGTTCTTTATTCTGGTGACACAGAGCGTGTTTCTATGAGAGCTGGGTGCTTGCACCCTGCAGTCTCCCATCACACATCAGCTGCACAGCACCATCCAGTTGTGCTGCACACACAGCGCTGCTCCCTCAAAGCTCTGCAGCACCAGCAGCAGCTTTCCACAAGCTACTGAAGTTCCATTTTCTGCTTGTTGCCAAACACCAGTCTTCTGGTTTAAAAAAAATTTCCCACTGAATTTTTCTGCCAACTGATTATGTTGTACTGAGTGCAGAGGGAAACTGCCAGCGTGGGTAAGCTTGTAGAAATATTTTCCAAGGCAGTGGGCAATTTTTCAGTCACAGATGATTTTTCAAGAATCCACAAAAATCATAGAAATTTTCTGTTCTTTCCTCTAAGGGTAGTTTTGATTACCATTTACCAGTTTGAGAGTGAAAAAAGTAGGAATAAAATTTAAAATCCCAGCTCCACTGTTTCCTTATTTTACTAAGGGAAGAAAATCAACTGTATACCATGTTACACTATTCAGTTGGCATGAATATCGTAAGTATACTTGTGATATTCCTACTAGTTCATAATTTTAATGTCCCAAGGATCTGAATTTTGGAGACCGAGTACTTGGGCTTCTGAAGTCAATTGGGAAAATCATCAAAGAATTCAATTAGGAAGAAAAGAACTGTAATTGTTGCTTCTGGCATTCACTCTGGATTTAGCTCCCTGCATTCACTAGACCACAAAAGACTATCTAAAATTGCTTAAGTTTAATCATAATAAAAAAAAAATCTTTCTTTTCTGGTTCCATTAAGCAATCTCAATTTTGCAGGATGTAACAGTGAAGTTTGCACATTACGTTCCTGGAAGCTCAATTTTCTATTCGCTGGTGGGGGGAAAAAAGAGGCGGAAAGTAGTTTTCACTGGGAAAAGAAATAACCAAATGACAGCTCCATGTACAAATGTATGCTAGAAAATGTAATTTTTGGGTGGCTTGACTGCAAGAAGAAGGGAGGTCAAAGATGCTATTAAAGAAAAAAGAGGATCTATCTCTAGGCCATTTAAATAATAACGTGCAATTGCTTCTCGTTGTGTATTTCCTAATGTCTCATTCATAAGAGTTTGAAGTAATGAGATTTTCACAGTTATCTTTTGAAGAATATTCCGTAATCCAGTGACTGAATCCAGACTTGAGTCAAGGTCCTGCAAGAGTTATACACCCCCTGAAATAAGAGAGAACTGGGAAATGCAAGCCTTTACAGGATTAGCCCTTGGTACCTTGCTCCCAGTTAAAAGAGAGGAAATACCAAAAGAGTAACACAGGGGGAGAATGCAAAGCCAATTAATTAATTAATTAAGGCTAATTTATGTTTTTCTCTGGAGGAGTAGGAGTGCCACGAAAGCAAATCATCTTAAATAGCACTTATAAAGGAAGCAGATTTTGGCTGGCTGGGGGAAGAGCTGTGCAAGATCAGAGAGAAAAAAGGAAAAGAAAAGGTCATGCTTCAACACATCCATGTTTAGTGAGCATTTGGAAAAGCTAAAGTGGGAAATGGTGGCCTGAGCAGCCTGGGGCCAGCAGAATTATGGATGTGCTGCTGGAAGTCCAGCACACCAGTAAGAACACCAGGCTGTCTCCTGGTGTGATCCACGGCTGTGCTGTGAAGCTTTAATCCAAGCTAAATTCAACGGGAAATGGAGTCTCTCAGAAGCCTTACAGGGCAGATCACTGGAAGGGTTTCTTTGGTGAAAAGAAGCAGGAAGAAATCTGGCACATTTGTAATTTTTGCATGTTACTGGAGTATTCAAATGTCACCTAAAAATTTGTATCTGACCCAGAGGAAGGTCTTTACATTGGCTTCATAATTATTGATGCCTGTAAGCGTATTAAGGATTTTCTATTCAGCATCCAGCTTTTCCTTGCACTTAAATCTCTTTCAGAGTAACAAGGGAAAGTTTCCAAATGGGATGTTTAGTTTTGGATCTTGGTTGATTTTTTTTTGTCACCTTGACAAAAGCAGCTGAGCTGCTTTATTGGAAAAAAGTCTGGTGAAACCATGCTTTTTATATGTTAACATTTGAGACAGTCTTATCTAATTCTTTCCTGCTCAGAAGAAAAGACCAAATTTTTAGCAGAGGGACAAATCGCACAGAAGGAAAATCCTGTTGCCATATCATTAAACTATTCAAATCTGGCCGCATTTTCAGGCTCCGAAAATATTTGCTCACTTAGGAACCCACCAGAATTTCATAGCTAATTTCCCAGCTCACTGCCCTATACCCTCACAGCTCCTCCAGCCTGAGTGGACATTGCCTGCAGAGCCTCTTGCCCACGCTCGAGCAAGCCCTGCACAACCCCAGCGCAGCCAGAGCTCGGTGTGCTCTTCCATGCAGCTGTTCCTTGGAGAAGACAAATTCTCCTGTCAACAACCCTCGCACAGCTGGATGGAAAGCAGTCAGTTCACCTCTTCTCTACAGTTAGTGCTTCCACTCTGTCCAAGGGGAAAAGGGTCAAAGCCAGTCTGGGCTGGCATGCAGAGTGGAATTTTATATATGTCTTTTAAATGTATGTATGCAAATGATTTTTAATATATACATTTAACATATACTATACACACATATATAGAAATAACTTTGAGAGCTCCATTACAAGACACTACGTCAAAAAAAAATTATTGGGGTTGTAAAAATCGATTTCTCCAAAAATAAAAATGTCAAAATGAGAACTGCACTTGGACAATTCTTTAGCTCCCACAGACATGGAGCTCCTGAGACAACTTCTATGTACATGACTGTATTAATTTTTAAAGACGGGAGTTCCACCTCATTCAGAAGATAAGGTTGTGAATTCAAGCATTAGACAGCTGAGGTTTGATTTGCAAACAAGCAAACGCCTCTGTAACTGAGATCAGCAGAAAATGCAGTTTGAACATATAGCATGCTACTGAAGATACATTACTTTGCAAAAACTAAAGGTGAGTAATTTCAAACTGGGTTTACAGCATTAACACTCCCTTTTAATCCATGTTCCAGGTCATATTCACACAGGGGCCAACACTGCCTCACCTTGCAGGGGTGTCATGCTAATTAATTTACATACAACACTGAAAGCATGATGTAAAAGCACTAGAAGACTATTTATTTGATTTGTTGGTGCAAGGCTTCGGTAGCACTCAGCAAATGACCAAAGAAAGAGGACTGAAATAAATACTGACCAAGTACTTCTTCAGTAGGAACTCTGTATGCTGAGCAAAGCAAAGCTTATCTGGAACTAGGAAAGGGGTGATTTAAAGTTTCATAGGTGACTTTGATCCTGGGACTTCTAAGTAAGCTTAACTTACTTGACTTTGTACTCTGAGCTTTTTTTTTTCCCCTTAGTATTAGTATTGGTTTGGCAAGGTCAGTTTTATGTAAATTGGACTAATTTAATGATACTGGGTGGAATTCAGCCTAGAATGTATAAAGCCCCCTACAACACAGATGAAATTTAAAGGGTTCCTTGTTGTAATTAAAGGTGTGCTAAATTGATATGGAAGAAAATCTGTCTAGAGGGAGCATAATGACCGCCCTTGTAATGTGTGACTCCAGGCAGAGAAATGTTCAGACCCATAATGTCAAAGTCACCTGCCCACATAGGCAAAAGAGAAAGGCAACCATATATGCATTTAACATCTCCATTTTCTTGGTGATTTCTGTTCTATCAGCAGTGTTCCAAGTATCATTACCACTCAGAAAAAATCGGAACTATTGCCACTTCTTCTGCAAACAAGGAGTCAAAAATTCAGAATCTATCTTTCAAACGTGTGCTGTTTCCTTGGTGGGTAACATTTGCCTGAGCATCTCCTACCATATACAAAAGAAGACTGCAGACTTTGTCCGGCTGAAGAATACACAGCAGCTGCCATTCAAAGCACAGAATCCAAATGGATTTAGTCACTGGCAAGGTTTGTTCAGACAGATCTGAGTGCTGAATTTCTTGAAGAGAAAATTCCAGTTCTCCCTATGTCCCATTGCAGGTGCTCAAATCATCTTTCTGGGGCTGCTTGGGGCATCAGATTGCTCATGATAACACAGACTAATGACAGGTGAAATTTCCCTATTCTGCTGGGTGCCAACAGGAGGAGAAGGAAACTCCTGTGTCTGTAGGAGCAGGTACCTGCCCCTTTTCAGATTCTCCAACAGACCCTTGAGTGCATCTCTCAGACACCTTCCTGAAGCAGTTTGTGTTTGACATCAGCTCCCAGGACCTTTCTGATATGGGTCTCTAAATCATATCCCCTTGGCTGGTAATTGCTGCTGCAGCCTGCCAGACTTCCCTCCAACGGAGTTTTTGCTGGTGGAAGACAAGAAGCACTACTAAAAAGCTGTGATGCAGAAAACAAATTCTTCAAAACAAAGTGTGATTTATTTTGTCAAGAGGTGTACAGCACTCAGACAAATGGAGTTAAAATGGCAGAGCCCAAGGCAATACTGTTACTGCCTGGCATCACCATCAGCCTCCGGGGAGATGTGATTTAACCTCGATGTCCACTGCTCCCTCAGGTACCTTGTCACAGCTGCCCCGGCCCGTGGCTCTCAGTCACCTCCAGCAGCCCGTGGCAGCTGCCTGCTCCTCTCTCCACCAGGTTACAACACTCCAGCCTTGTTCCACACCAGGGTCTTCTTGCCTCCTCCTGCACTTTCTCAGCAAGACAGCCCTGCTGCTGCTATTAAAACTCTGCAGCTGCGGCTCGTGGATATAAATATGACCACTCCGTTCAAGTACTTCTGAAGTGCTCTTTTTTAGCTCCTTATTTTGCTTTTCTTGCCTGATTTTTTCCCTTCTTCTTTGTTCCCCTATCTCCCTCTTACATATTTCACTTCACATGATGGAACTCACTCCACAGAACCAGACTGAGCCTATAATCATGGAAAATAGTTCTGAGATAGAGGAATGGAAATACCGAGCAGAAAGAGAAGACCTTGAATTCGTAACTGCTCCCACAAAAGGGTCAAAAGCAAATCCCAGTAAGTGTAAAGCCTCTGCATTCTGCCCAGGGCTTTTTCCATCCCTCCTGACCCCATACCTGGAAGTCGTGAACTTTATGACCCACTACGAGATATCTCCTTCTCCCTCTTCCTCCAGGATACAGAACTCCACTCAGAAACTAGATTTAAATGTATACTTTAAGCAAAGACATCAATCTTATCCTTCTTCTGTGGTGTTCACCCTACTGCAACTTTCCTTAGGAACCCTATAGAAATGCCATTTTCTCTCCCACAGAAACCTGTAACTGTGTTGTAAACATTCAACAGAGAGGTGGAAAAGGAAAGCAACAGAGACTCAGGACAATCAGCAGCACTCAAGAGCTACTGGCCATGAAATGACATGGCTAAAGATCACAAAAGGAATTACTTTAATGTCTACACCTTGTCTACACTTGGATTTTGAGATTCAGCATTTAGTGATATTTGCTCCTATGTTAGCCAAGTCTTATCTTACAAAGTAATTTTCACTTTCTCACAGCCCAGGGGACTGGAGTTAACACCGACTAAATGAAATGCCATGGCATTTTTTCCGTCTTTCTCAAATTCTGGGGGTGTGAAAGTCCAGAGAACGAGCCATAAACAGCAAAATCACAGAGTAGGTGGGAAAAAGTGAGGAGGAGGGAGTGACTGGGTGAACCCTCCATCGCTGATTGAACAGGACAGCACATTTGGATGAAATTAAATTTCAGTGTTGAAATTATGTTGCAGCAGTGACGATCAGAGGAAAATATTGATAGCAATAAAACGAAATTCTAAAGAAAGTGGCACTACATCAGAAGAGAGCACGTTGATACGATTTATGTTAATTTCTCCAGGTTTCATCCCCATCTACATTAATGTTGACACCTCATGTAACCAAGCAAATAATTCTCAAAGAGCCAGGGAGCGAAAGTAAATGATTGCAGCTGCCATTAGGCTCCTATATATTGTAGTAAGCAAATGCACCAACTCGTTACAACCTTGATCTAACAACCCCAGGAGATGGCTCATCAAGCACTACCTTTTTAAATGTTATTTCATGGAGAATGTTTGTAAAAAGTTACATTTTTCTTACCAGTTTTCAATTATTGCAAGCGAAAGACAATGGCAGAGGAGAGAGGGAAAATAAAAGTGAGAACACAGAAGGAAATCAGAGGCAAGTGAATCACAAGCAATAAACAAACCTCTCTCTGTAGTCAGGTGTGTTTTAAAAAGGATTTAACAGGTCACAGATATCAGAGGACATTTACTTGGGTCACCTTAGCATTATGTTAGCAAGCATCCTATCCAATTCCATCACTGCAGAACATGACTCTCAAAGCAGACTCTCAGGCATGAAAATAACTTTAAATAAATTACAGCAAAGTCCTGTTGCCCTGTTATTCAGTCACTCTTGTAAAGCTTCTTGCAGGGGCTCTTTCCACTGGGAAAGAGGATACACTGGATCATAAACTCGTATTAATTCAAAGCAGTGAAGTCCTGACTTGGGCAATTGAAGTCAATAGAAAAGTTCCCTCTTACTTCAGTGGACTTCGAATCCTCTGCTAAGTTCTCAACAGGTGTTTGCCTTGGCTTTACTTCAGCTGTTATCCCCTCTCCTTCAAGTGCAGTTGCCATTTGGTCAAATTAACTGTTGTCAGATTCAGGAGATAGATGGGATTTTGGATCTGGCTGTGTGACTGCCCCTGTTACATTTTCATTTTATACACCTGCCGCTCCTGTTTTAATTTGAAAATTACTTTGTTATACTTAAATTGCTTTCAAAAGCAGTCTGTCCAGGCCAGCAGATGCACTAATGAGGGTTCTTTATCTTCAAAATATGCAAAGGGTAATGTTCTTTTTTCATTTAATTTTAAAAATATTTTATTCTGTTATTTTTTTGCTTCACATTTAATTCCAGAGAGAAGGGACAGAAACATAAGATGCTTTGTTGTAATCCTTAATGGATTAGTGGTATTGATCAAAGCTTTGGGTGCTGATGTGAATTTGTTGCTTAATCTTATAGGCATGTTTATCTATTTACCAAGAATTCGAAGTGCCAGGCTAGCAGTGGTACGAGGCCAAGGGCCAGCCCATCTGCTTCCACAGTTGGATACACTTGCTGAGGGAAAGAAAAAAAATGGTCAAATGATATATCTTTGTGTATTAGGGTGGGAATTGCTGTTTCTTTTGCTAACTCACAATTTCCTTTAACTTCATCTAAACAGAGCAGTTTCATCAAGAATGGAGCGAAGCAAGACAACATTCTGTATTAAATTAGGTAGTAACCTGTGCAGTGCATGTTAATGGGAAGAAAAGCTGCATCGCTGGGATTTCTTTCTTTTTTAATTAGATACAATCAGTTTGACAAAAGGACATTGAGTGGTCTTGATTTTCATTTCAGAGAGATGTGATCATACTTACAATATATTTGTACGGCAATTTTTAAAAACGCCATATTAGATCATTGAATTAAATCTTCAAATAGATCATATTGGTAAATTAAATCTGAAGTGACCTTGAAGAAATAAAAGTCTCAGATTTTAAAATGGGAAGTTTTTGGAGGGGGAAAAAAACAAATAGGTGGAAGAGGACTTATCCCAGCACTGGTGGGGCTGAGGAGGCTGGGGTGGGGAAATGGGCCAGTGTGGCTGCCAGCTGCACAAAGGCAAATGGCAAAGAGAACTTACTATGGTGCCAAGGAAAGAAGATCCATGATGAAAATGAAGAAGGGAAAACAGGAAAACACTGTTTATCCAACAGGGGTTGAGATGATTCAACATGTGTAGTTATGTGCCAGAAAAGGTACAGTAAAAGCATTGCAACACTGTGAAAACCGGGGCTGCAAAGTGACTGAGCCAAATGGGCCAGAGAGGGTGCAAAGCACCCCTGTGAACCATGGGCTCCTTATGATCCCACAAGATGGACAGCTATCTTCCACGAGGTGTGTTTTAGCAGACTGAAAGCTGAACCCAGATGCAGCACTGCCTTTCCATCCCCCAGAATCTCATGTAGTATTTGCCCCTGCAAATTAAAATTCATAGCATTTTGGATGAGGTATTTTGCCTATAATAACCCCTGATCTGTTCAATCTTTCTTTCTGCCTGGCTCCTGGTTCCTACCACCAACTCCAGTCTCAACCTGTACTTTCTGTCAGTCCTGTTCCTTTACGTGAATTTGATGCTGCTGCTTATTCACAATAACTTCCAGTTAAACTGAGCTGTGGTCAAGAGACGGCTCTTCTCCTGCAGACTCAGGAGGCTCTAATGTTTTTTAGCACTGGCACAGCTTCAAGTGTGTCAGCTGGGGCTGATTCTATTTCCATATGCTTGAAACTTTTCTTCTGTGGGTACAATGGTTACTCTGGTTATAAATGGTTATAATGCTTCCGTGGTTATAAAGGTTATACCTTAATCTAAAAGAATTTCTGCTCTTTTCCTACCCAGAACAATTGCATGCATTTCAAAAGCAGTGGAGGATAACTACAAAAGCCTGGCAGCACTGACTGGAGAGTTTTTTTGAAGTACTGATAAGAACCACTCTCATCAGTGACTTTGTAAGAACATTAACCCTGATCTTCAGGAGCCACCTTCAGCTGTATCAAAAGTATCCCACTAAAACAGACCTCCAGGTCCTTCAGGATATCCTCAACTCAGTTATACCCTCTTAGCTCTTTGGGTTAGTAAAAACATGCTTAGACTGTAAATAACTTTTTGCATCTCTGTTTGCAAGTGTGAAGCAATGCGACTTATGCAATTTATGTTTCTATCAGTGTAGTCTTCCATGTACCAACACCTTAATTTTCTCTATTGAAAATATATTCCCATAAAACTCCTGTGTGTTGCAATGACACAGCTCAGCAAAGTTTCTTGGCGGCACATAATTCACAACGTTTTCCTCCACCTGCTCCAGGCTGGGCATAGTCTCAAGCACAGACAGAATCAGAAGATCTATAGAAGGTCTATAAAGGACATTATCCCTGGAAAGAGACACTGGGATTTACAACCTATTCTCTCTGGGCCAATGCTTTAATGCAAGTAAAGGCCTACAGCTATAAACATTCTGCCAACAGTGCAATGAGAGTGACATCGACTAGAAGTTAAGCATTCGTGTTTGATAAAATCACAATCACCGCTCATGTTTTTTACCAGATTAATTCCAAATATCACAGAATCATAGAATGGCCTGATTTGGAAGGGACCTTAAAGATCATCCGGTTCCAACCCCCCTGCTGTGGGCAGGGGCATCTTCCACCAAACCTGATTGCCCAGGGAACCATCCAACTTGGCCTTGAACACTTTCAGTGATGGAGCATCCATAGCTTCTCTGGACAACCTGTCCAGCGTCTCACCACCCTCACAGTAAGGAATTTTTCTTTTAATATCTAATCTAAATCTATTCACAGTTTGAAGCCACTCCCCCTCATCCTGTCACTACATGAACTTGCAAGGTGACTGTCTCCAGGTTTCTTGTAGGCTCCCTTCAGGTACTGGAAAGATCATGGAGAAAAAAAATCACTCTTGTCCTGTGAGTGATATTTCCCCTGCTTTGAACAGTGGAAAAAGTCACAAAACAAAACCTAGCCTGTTTGTTCTGACCTGAAACAACAAAAAAACCATCAAATGCTCCTGCAGAATGGAACCCCATGCACTGAGCTGGACGCACATGGAATCAGGTGTAAAGACTTGACGCTCCCACATAAACTGCTGTTGACACTTTACCATTTTTTGCCCATGTGGAGGAGATTCGGGCCTGGCAACCAACAGAGCTGTCCCATTTCTGCATAAGCAGCAGAGGTTGTTTATAAGAAATGTAAGCCATTAAAAAAAGATGCTGAGGAAACTTTAGAAATGGAGCTGTTGTCAGCAGAGATTAAATTGTCTACCAACAGCACGACATTTATGCACTGCTACTTAAACTGTGACAAATGGTTGCAAACATGATAGTTCCAAGATCTTTAATCTAAATGAATGGTGCTTTTAGCCTACCTCTGACTGGAATTCATTTTGGAAATAAAGAAGCATTTCCTACTCATCTGTACAGAACTACACCGGCGATGACTGAAAGGACAGGAGACGCAGCTCCCGACAGTACTGTGGAGCACTGAAAGGATTGGAACAGGCTGTCTCTATGTATTTATTCCCTTCTGAGTCCTAAGCAACGTCTGCAATGTAAATTAAGATTTTACCTACCTGTCGGCCTTAGAGAAATTGTTTTCAAGTTTTTTCTCCTCTCTCATTTTTCTTGTTACAACAACACGCATAATGTGAGCTCACATAAGACAGCAAAGAGCACATTAAAATGTAATATATAAAATGGCAAAAATCTCAAATAGCACTTTGTTCAAAAATCATTTCTATCATTATCAGTTTAAATGTAATATTAACTACTGGAGGAAACTGATGGCATAGGAAGTTAATCCTACTTGCACTGAATTTATTCCCATGTTCTCCTCAGACTCCCAGTTGAAGGAATTAAGCACATGATTCTTACAAACAAGTATTCACAAAGTGATTATTTTAGTGTTTATAGTCTTGTAATACAATATTTATAAAATAATCTAATTTCAAACATTTCAAGGTGTTCTTCAGTTGATAGCGCAAGAGAAAAAATGACTCTTTTATCCTGCCCCCACTACCTCATCCCTGTTCTCAATCAGAGGCTTGACTGTACCCCTTAGAGATTTTGGAATCGGAGAAAAAGAAAGAAAAAGGTAAGAAAAAAGAAAGAAAAAGGTAAGAAAAAAGAAAGAAAAAGGTAAGAAAAAAGAAAGAGGAAGAGATGTTAGGAGAAAATATTTCTTCAAAAGGAAACAACTCATCGCAACTACAAAAATGTGAATTTGGCATACAATCAGGTGACCAGATTCTGATGCTTGCGTGACATTTCTACAGCAGTCCCCTTGCACAACTGCAAGATTTGCAGCTGCGGGGTGACCTGAGGTGGTGAACTGGGTGGCACACTAAGAAAAACATCCCTTCAAGTTGCCCCTTTAAACCCTGAAGTTTCCGCCAGCTTCTTTTACAGCCTCTATATTTTTTTTGAAAAGACAATAAAAACAATCTTCCCCGTTCCGTTTTTTGAGGGAAAATACAATCTTTGCTCAGAAGAAATCCTTCTGATGAAATACTTAACTCGGAGCAAGGTTAAACTGAAGTTGAAGCTGCTGTGAAGAGCAGGAACGCAGTGCCATCTCGTGGTGCCCGTGCTGGGAGCCGCCGCAGCCCCGCCTGGAGCTGGGGAGGAAGCGCGTCCCAGCCATCGGCTTCCTCTGCACACAGACAGCGGGAAAAGCGAATCCCGGCAGCTTTGGGAGCTATCAAAATTTCCCTGAGGAAATATATCTGACCAAGTAAGATAAAAGGCCTTTAAAAATTCATCTAATGCAGAGTTCAGGGTGAAATTCTGCGCTGCTGCCTCTGCACTGGGAGGTTTCCAGCCCGCTGCGGCGGCTCGGGCAGGGAAAGCTGGTCTGTGCTGATGTAGCAGCAACACCTGCCACCAAAATATCCCTCAGAACCGCAGAGCACGGCTTTGGGGCAGATGGGTGACCCTGGGCATCTGTGGGCACGGGTGTCCGGTGAGTGACCCCTGGGCAGCCGTGCCCCGGAGCGGAGCCCTGGCGGAGCTCTGCAGCCCAGCCCGCAGTGATCCGAACGTCCCTGACGGAAATCGCCTGCCTAGAACAGAGTATCACCCTCTCATATTTTTTTATCAGTGTCTGTTATTTCAATGTATTAGAGCTGAGATATTCAAAGCTGCCTGAGGGTTTGGAGAATTAGATTCAAAATGTTCTAGGCAATTCTGAATATTCCTAAGAGAGTGATTTTACAATGCTATGAGTCTGATCCTTCAATCCCTCCTTGTGTAAGGAGCACTTACTTAGAGAAATAGTTTAAGTAGTATTGTCTTAGAGCCAAATTTTGACATTTAGCTGCTGGCCATGCCCGTAGCACATTTTTTTTTCATGCTCTCCAATCTACAAGTAAACTCAGAGTGAGCAAAATCTGCCATCTTGCCTTTGGGCAAGGTGCACTCCTGGACATGCACCAAGAGAAGAGAGCTCGTAATTCGTAGATGCTGTAATGATGAGAGACAATCTCAGCACATGGATGTGGAAAATATGTTCCTTACACACTGTGTTAGAAGCGGGGAATACTTTAATTATTTTGCAGAAAAATACGTCTTGATTTTCTTGCCTGCTATTGTGTTGTGTGTTTCTGGTGAGTTTAAATCCAGCAAAGGCCAACAGGCACAGGATAGGAAGAATGGGTCCACACGTTGTACCAGGACAGATCCACTCTTAATGAAAAGATGCAGCAGAGAGAAGGTGCTGCAAGGCCAAAACCAGAGCCCTGTTGAAGGTATAGAAACCAGCTGGGAGCAGTTTCAAGGCCCCAGGACAGGCAAAGGCTGCGTGGATAAAAGTCAGACTGATGACTGATGTCAGTCAGATCGATGGAGCAAAGGCAGAGCAGGCTTAGCTCCAGCTTTAAAGGGATGTCAGGGACAAACAGGGCCTGTGGAAAGTGTACAGTTCAGGGAGGGGTAAGATGCATTAGGTTTTTTTCATGGATTTTCAGGGGAAAAAAAAATGTATCCGAGCACCTTGCTTGTGTGCCTGTGTCTGGCAGTCCACTCAGTGTTTTTTAAATCTTTGAGCTAGTTTAACCAAACCCAGCAGAGACGTAGCAGACTCAAAGGCCCTGTATCCCTAACACAGTTTATCAATACACTTAGACAGCAATAATAAACTTCACATCCCTGTCAAGAAAAACCTGCAGCATGAATCAGAGCTCAGTCATAACCCATCTTCAAAACAGGCACAAAAATCACAAGAATCCAGAATCTAGGACTTCTGCATTTTGTAGGACTAATGCTTACTCTGACACATTTCTCTCCATCGCTAAATTTAGTGGCCGTTTTTCCTTCCCAAAGCATTTAAATTATTACATCTCAGGTGGCAAAAAGGAGATGGGGTGGAATGCTGATTTGATTTTAAAACAGGATGAGCAGTGGGATTTCATTTGGAAAGGAGCACAGAGATAGACCCATTTTTTTGAGAGAAACAGCCAGGAGAAGATGAAAAACAGGTCATAGCTCACCCTGAAAACATAATGCCTGAGAAAAAGTCTGGCCCAAGTAAAGGGTGGAAGTAAATATTCCCCATTCATGTCTAAAATAGCACTTCCAGGCAATTTACTCTCCACCCAGTACATCAGAATGGGTATTCACACCCCACAAAGTAACCTTGACCAAGGTGTAAAAAATGCTGTGCATAAGAAGCTGGCATGAGTTTCTAAAGTGCCCTGAGTGTCTGATTTGATCCAGTGAAGGGTTATGAACTGAGGACAAGCTGAGGTTTTTCCACTTCACTCCCAGCTGGTAATTGCACTCATCATTCTTACTGTATGTAGGAGACCATGGCATACTGTGTGAGGAGATATTTTGTTATGTAGAGATGAAGAACATGGACGGTATCAGCAAAAGCCTGGCAGGGAACTTCAGCATCAAAAAACTCAAACTAATAACTATTAGAGAGCTATCTGAGAGCTCAGATCTGTGTTCCCCTTTATTGGATTCGCTAAAGCTTGGAGGGTTCAGAGGTTTGGTTACCCATGTCTACTGCAGATTCTCTAACACAGTCACTGGATTTCAGTATCTCTTTTCTTCTGTCCATGTCTTCTCTTTAGTGCTTGTTGTTTCTCAAAATACGCATGGATGAGCATCAGAGGATTTTTGTGCAACACATTCGGCAAACTCCAAAATGCTGAGTTAGAAAAGCACACTGCACAATGAAAAGAAAGTCAGAGGATTATAGAATGGTTTGGGTTGGGAAAGACCTTAAAGCTCATCCTGTTCCACCCCCTGCCAAGGGCAGGGACCCCTTCCACTATCCCAGGTTGCTCCAAGCCCCATCCAACCTGGCCTTGAACAATTCCAGGGATGGGGCAGCCACAGCTTCTCTGAGCACCCTGTGCCAGGGCCTCACCACCCTCACAGGGAAGAATTTCTTCCTAAGTAATTTTTTCATATAAATCCCTACAAAGTATTTGACAAAAACATGAGGTTTGTAAATTTTCTTCAATAAACTTTGATGTTTCAAATTGACTATTCAAATTACTCCTCAAAAATTATTTAAACATATTTGGACCAGTAACTTGCCACCTATTATCAACTGATACATATGTAACAGCACATCATTTTATTATAAACATTTCCAGGTTTTGCAGAAAGCAAAACATGGACTCAGATAAGTATGGTTTCAGTCCTGCAGATCAACAGCTACCCCAGTTAGTGGCACAGAGCACCAGGACATCTGGTGACTTGAAACAATCTCAGTCTGGTTTATGAACAGCAAATTAACCCTGATTAATTACATGTGGGGGAAGTGACTGGACACAGCTATGTCCCACGAAGGAAGAATTTTAATAAATATCCTACACCCAAGTATTATACCCAGTTTCATTACATTTTAGCACTTGCAGCTTTTTAATTTGTATCTGGGCATTTGCTCCCTGTCAGCACCCAACTCTCCTCTCCTGAGCAGGTCCTGCTTTTCAGCTCCACATCACCCGTGTGTGATGGAGAGATCTGTGTTGTCATTTGTGCTCCTTTGAAACTGTGAATGTTGTCAGCACTGCATCTGACTGTTGTGGCAGTACCCAAAGGTCCAGTCCGGTCACCATCACACTAAGTATAGTCCTTGCCTCTGAGGAGATATTTCACAATGAATAATTTAGCTGACAAACTTAGTCTGCTTGAGAAATACCCATGAGCAGATTTCAATTTCTTCAGCCACAATCATTAGTCAAAATATGCTGGAATAAAGATGGGGTGAAAGAGGTTGAGGGAAAGAAAGATGAGGAAAAAAGCAAAGGGGATCATACCTGTATTTCTGGATATCACAGCATGACTTCAGGCTCCTAATTTCTATTCCTCATGCCCAATGAATGAAATTAATCTGGGCAGAAGAGGGAGAAGAAAGCCTTTCCATCCTATGAAACTAGCCTAGATCAGAATTAAAGCACTAATATAAAATTCACTGCTTTCCTTTCCAAGTACAAGGTTGTCTTTTTTAATCATGTTTCTTCTATGATACAGAGACACCAGAGTGCCTATAAGGAGAGGGGGAAAATCCTCCTTATTCCCCAGCCCACGTGCAGAACTGTGCAGCAGAAATCCCCCATTCCATGCATCCAGGGGTATGATACAAACCCCACTGGGCCAGCCACAAGGCGGGAACAGCTTGCACTGGACATGTGTCTCCCTACAGCAAAGTGCTCCTGCATTCTGCCTGAGGGTGGCCACGCACCTCTGCTGGGACAAAGTGCACCACCCCGACGTGCTCATCACACAGAGTGCCCCAGCTGAGACATTTAGGGGGACTGAAAGAGGGGGAAATAATTCCTGACAGCAGATATTAGTCCAGTACTGAGCTGGGTCAGCCTAAAGGAAGAAACAGACCCGCAGGTACTGCAGTACCTCCTGTGCTCTGCTGCACTTCCTGGGTTAACATAATGTTTTCCAAACACATGGGATGTGTCACACTGTATCCAGGACTAACATATCTAAAGTAAAATTCCTGCTTCCTCCACAAAACACAAGGAGAACTAAAATAAGAGCCTAATTCTGGGCTCATTCCATGCCTGCCAGAGTGATTAGAACCAACTGCAACCAACCTACTGCAGAATTACACTGATATACTTACACAACAATATTGCAGCAAACATAAAAATGCTTAATATCTGATCTATCCTTTATCAGGTGACTTAACTGCTGCTGGTTTATGGCCTTGAGGTATATGAATCTCTTTTCTCAAGTCTAGTATCTGACTTGCAATCTCAATTTCTCTAAGAAAGGAAAAGAAACTAAATTGTATTCTACCATTTAACTAGTAATTACTTCTTTTTTTCAAGTAAAATAAAGCATTTCTTTGATTAGAAATGAGCATGTGGCTCTTATGCTGTTGTATAAGTGACTGAGAACTGGTTCCCTGACTCATAATAATTAGATGCCATTTTTAAGACTGAATATTGAAATATACAATGCCTGCCTTCCCTTTAGTCCTTCAACACAGCATAGCAATTTTGAATTTAAAAAAAAAAAAGTCTCCCTACTCCCTTCCTTCCCTTCAGCAAGTTTGGCAGCCTGATTACTGACACAGAAACCAGCATGTGCGAGCTCTGTGCTATATTAGCAGAAATTTTTGACAAGTTCTTTATTTTTCTAAAGGTGGGAGAGGAATGTTTGTTACAGTTCTTATACATGGGAGGTTAATGGAGAATACCAGACACAGAGATCAGTCAGAACTAAACACATCTGCAAGTTCATATTGTAAATGTCCCTTTTGGAGAGATGATGTTTGAGGTAACTAATTTCTCAGGATTTTCTAGAAGGAAGATGATCAGCCCGAGTACCTCCCAGGCAGGCAGCAGCGAGCCCACTAAGGACACACAACTCCGTGTGGAGCTGCTTCAAAGACAGCACAGATAACTAGACAGATCTGCCTTGGAGGCAGGTTATCAACAAAGAGCTGTCTCCCAGACAGGTACCTGTTCTTGTCTGCCTGGAAAGTGAGTTATGAGCCTTTGTACAGCACCTTTCAGGCAAGCAGCTTATTCAGGTCTGCCTGGAAGGCAGGTCAGCATGCAGATATGCCTAACAGGCACAGAACTGTGCAAGTCTGCCTCTCCACACCTTCAAAGATCCCAAGACAAGTCAAGAATTTCATTTTAATGATCTCAGCAGAAAGCCATTATTTCCTGTATGAAATAATTTTTGGTGTAGTTGATGGATGTGTCAAGCTGCAGTTTCTTTAACCACACTTTCTTAATGCCAGACACAAGAACAGAATTCCTTTTTACAAGGTTCTGGTCGTATGCTTGATATGAAAGGAAATGGTTTTTTATAAGATTTGGCAGTGGGTTACTACAGAGAGCAAAGTGTCCAAAAGAACAGGCAAGTATAGCTGGAAAAATGAAAACTGACAGTAGACACACTAAGAAATTTTATGTACTCTACCTGTACAAACACAGATGTTGATTTACTGTTCTCTACACCTGTAAGTAACATCAATGATTGCAGTGGAGGTTTAGATAGTATTGACAAAAGCAGTAAATGAATTTAAATGGCATTCATTTCAAAACGATTAAAATTTTTTTAAATCTCCGTTGAGGAAGGGATTTAGTAAAGCTGCCACTTTAATCACTTAACTAGACAGCTTTTTAATGAAGATGCAGGGTTTTCTTTGCACATATCAGAGGTGTGGTGCCATGTATCTGGGAATCCAGGCAGCTCTCCATCAGGTATGCTCAGTTCAGGAATTCAAGCTTCCTTCTCTCCTATATTATCTGCATTTTCACTGTTCCCATGAAAGCTGAGCTCACACATGAGCCATAGTTCCGGGACAGTGTTTGAAACACCTTGGCAGTGTGTGCTGGCCCAAAGTGAAACAGAAATCTTGGGTAGAGAGTGGTTAGAGACAGTCTGAAGTGAGGAAGGGCAGCCTGTGACATGAATCAGTGTTTCTTAGAAAGGAAAAGGCTGTATGTCTCTGGGAAAGATTCAGCAACAGCACTGAGAGGGAACAGCACTGGCTTGGACAGTGGGATGACAATGGACACCACAAGCAGCTTGAAAACTCTGGTTATTTCAGAATAAAGAGAAGCATGAAAGAAGAGTTCTACAAGACTCCAAAATGTGCTGCAAGTTCGAGAGCAAATTGGGCAAATTTCAGGGAGACAGCAGGGCATATGCAGAAAACACAAGGCAAACAACTCTTGTTGAAACTAAAACAAAGAGTTGGGTTTCATTCAGAGCACCAATAAGCCACTTCATACCTGCACAATCTTTAAAGACTCGAGATGAGAGACCCTGCACTTGTGTTCTGCAGGACCACCTGGCCTGCCAGCTGTCAGCAGGAATCTTAATGAGAATTATTCATCTTTCCCAAGTGATATCCCCATAGGCACCCCAAGAAAGGTCAAATAATCTTTGTAGAGGGTTTTCTGTGTCCGAGCTTGATCTTTGGTGTGCAATCTCTAATATGTCCAAAAGACAGCATAACAGAATCAAGATAAAGATTCTATAGGTATAAAACTACAAAAGAATATAATTAATTCTTATACGTGAGATTGTTATGGTCTGAACAGATCCCTAATCTAACTCACTTAGTCAGACTTCTTTTACATGATACTGTCTACTCTGATAGAGCTAGAAATTCATCCCAAAAGCATAATACTGGCATCATTCCATGTTTGTTTGGCATAACAGAATACTCTTTTAAGCTTTCAGACTGCAAACTCTTTGTTTGCTATAATTCACCTATTATTTATTAAACTGTATTAGTTCAGCTCCAAAGAACCACTGAATACATCTTCACCAACAGCTGTGGATTTAGGCTTCCAAAATACTATTTCAATTACAGTATTTTAGAGTAAATTCTATTTTAAGTAGATCATTGCTTTGGTTTAATTTTTTTCCAACTTGTTAAATCATCTCATTAAAACTTTCAGGTTTAATTGGTGATTGATTAAAGGAACTTTTTAGGAAACTTTCCCCATCCTCATCTGAAGATAAAAGTATCTACTCCCACTGCCTCAAATGTGAGTAAAAGGTCAGGCATGAGACAATTTTATTATAAACTGTAGGATCACACGGCCCTGAAAAGTTGGCTGTCTTCTTTATTTGAAACTGAAATAGCGTTGTTTTTATACACACACGTGCATATATTCTACTTCAACTTATCTGGCAAAAATTGAGAATATAAAGGAATTTACCTTCATGCAGCCTCTAATATCAATGGAGTATTCCCAACAGCAGCTTAAAGCTGATTATTGTTCTGATGATGCCACCAGCTATACTGATGCAGGGACAGGTTAACTCAACTGGTGGCAGCGGATTCAGTTCTGACCTGAACCTGCGTGACTGAAATTGAATCTGTCCTCTAATCTAATTTGAAGTATGGAATCGTGATCAGAGATGTCTTTGCTAACAGCAGTGCTCGTGTGGAATTGCAGCACTAAGGAGAACAAAGTGAAGTATCTAAAGAATGTCAGATTTTGAGTATCTTCACAGGAGGATACTCTAGAAGCTGAGAAGAGGGACAGAAACCATACAAACAACTTCACTTGCAGTGGTTTTGCAGAAGCTTTGGTAATTATGTAATCAATTATATTTCTTTCATGGGCTTTGGGATATCTTTGGATTTGTCAGCTCTAAGCACTGTAAAGATATTGTTGGAAATACATTCTTTAAAGTACCCACAAAATCTTGTGCAGTATAGTGCTCTTCATAAAAGGATATTGTAAAAGTACAAGTATGGGGTGAAAAAAGATTTTTTTTGGCAGATATAACTATGATTGGGAGGGGAAGATGGAACAAATCAAATTGCAATAAGCATTTTGAAGTGTCTGCAATACTTGTTCCACAGAAGTGGATGATTCTACATCTCATGTTCCTGTTCGTTATCACAGTAGCTGAGTATTTTTTATAAGCAAAATTCAACCAAACTGCATTTCCACAGCACCATCCCACCTTTATTAAAAAAAAAAAAAAGAAAACCTAAACAAACACGAGTCTGTGTGAAAATTCAATGCCTATGTAATACTATACATTCTGCTTCTTAGTAACCTACAAAACTCCAGAAAAGCTGGATTTCCATCAGTGATCCAAGCTGGAAATCCTGGATCATGAGGCATTGCAAAACAGACCCAGCAACCCTTAGTCTCTGAAAAGGCAAAAACGTGGGATGTGGGGTAGCAAGGAATGACACAGACTGACCATCGTGTGACAGCATCTGTAAGCAAACAGAGAGCACGAGCTGTTGGTGCTTTGTCATGAGAAGGGTTTGAAGAGCACGACACCTTGCTGGGTGGTGCTTCCAGGCCCTTTTCCCTGTAAAACCAAGCTGAACACACTTCTGCAGTGTGTGCTTGAGGCATGGAATCCTGTGGCAAAGTACAGGAGAGTGGGAGAATCCCTCCCAGCCAGCCAGCCAGCTGCACAGAGACACGAGCAACCACAGCTTCATCTGAGGTCTGGTTTCTCACCAACACAGGCATTTCCAAATGGATTAGCAAAAGATCTCCCAAACCATGCACAACAGCTGAATGTTCTAGACAGCATCTTCCCAAACACCAACCAAGCTCTGTTGCTCTGTTAAAATGGATTTAAAAAGCAATGAAATAAGGCAGCAGGCAAGGGAGGGCTCTGGCAGCTTTAATGAACAAAACAGACTGCAGAAATACTGCTTCCAAAACATTTTGTTTCCGAGGGCAGGCATATTGTCCTTATATCACTTCAGCATGACAGAGAAAAGAACATGCCTTGTCATCTTTCTGCTGAATGCAACCACAATCAAAAATTACTTCTGAGGCAGTTAATAACAACTTTGAGAGTATCAGCACAATCGTGTAAAACACCACTTACACTTGGCAAGTTTAAATGGTTTTGAAATAGCAGGTGAATAATATATTTGGATTTGCCTCTGTGGGCAGCCAGAGCAGAGAAAATTACTGTAAGACAAATTTTTTGTCAAAAACTTAAAGATAAACAACTCAGCTTCTTTTTGTCAAGAGTAATAGAGTGGGTGTATAAATAAAATGCAGTAGGCAGGATGTCCCTGGAGTTTAAGAAGGCCTCCAGCACTCCACCACACAGAAAACTCATTAACACACCGGAGAATCATGGCACAGATCAATTCAGATGAAGAACAGAGATTGCAAGTGAAGAGATTGCAAGTGAAGAGATAAGTGTCATGCTAAATCTGGCTGGCTGGAATATCAAGAAGGGACTTGTTAGATCCCACATTAATCAACTACCAGCAGTGCAGGGCAGAGCTGCTCCTGCTCCTCCCCTGCCTAGGAACTTGCACTGCTGTAGCAGACTGAGAGTTCAAAATGTGTGCAGGATATTTATTAGAATCTGGAAGGTTCACCATCCCACCTGACAGGATTTTAACACATGAAGCCTTAAATCCACCTCTTGATTAACCTTCCCTCATTTAACATGCTCTGTGCAAGTACTCCTTCTCCAAAAAATTCTCTTTTACCATCCCGTATTTTGACTACTCCTCAATCTTTTCTCCTTAAAATCACTCCCTTACAGAACCTGTATAGAGTAAAATGCCGTTTGAAAGATTCTTCAATCAACACGTATTTTATGGCAGTCACATTTATTAAAAATTACTATTAAAATGACAACTCCATCACCCAGGTTTGTGAAGGACAGAAGTAGTTGTCACAGCCAGCCAAAGTCCGAGACAGACACATAATTGATAACATTTTGTCAAATACATTATTTTCAGCTCTGTGGACATTTCCAGCCATCAACATCCTGTATTTGTTTCTCTTTGTTAGAGCTGGACTCTCCCTCCTGTCAAATGTGATTGAAATACAGCATGCACCTGCTTCACCAGGTAAGCACTGCAGAAGTACCCTGGTTAATAAAACAGTTGGTAACAATGGTTTGGAAATCTGTATGGGATCTGTGCTGCTTTTGCCTACAACACAGACATATATTCTCACATGTGTGAGCAATTTCATATGCAGAACTAAAAATATGTGTGTGTGTGTAATGGCTTTGATGGAGAAGACAGAGTGTAATCCTTCAAAAAACACGGTGTGTGGCAAAAAGCACCGTGGAGTGAGACAGAAAAATATGAACAGTTGTTGAAAAAAAAAAAATTTTGTCCATAGGATACTGCCATATTTCTGCTCTTCAATAAACAAGTGTCTCACTGAAGTCAGTGTGACCTGCAGGCACAGAATGAGGCCACGAACATTCAAGTACTTCTTTTTAAAGGCATTTTTGTCTCTAAATGTCTTTTTTCTTTTTTTTTTTAAGAAGTGAACAATTTTGTGTTATACTTCCTATTTAATGGAAACGCATTTGGAAGGCTTCTTGGCTGTGACCAGAGACATTCAGCGCTGCTAATGTAGATTTGTTTCTTTTGTATCCTCTAAATAACTTGCTCTTTTCATAGGTATATCTTTTCCCAAATTGCCTTCTTCTGAATTCTTCTTTTTTTTTTTTATTTCCTATTAACACTGTTCTTCAAAAAATAAAGGCAAATTAAAGAAATACCAGCCACTAGACTGCAACTAATCAGTGAGATACTTCATATTTCCAGTCTTTTGAATACTGTTGAATGCTTCCTTACAATGGATATCAGATAACCTTCTCCATGTAGCACGAAGGCAAAATTCAGGCAAAACCTTATCACTGCACATAAAATATTGCTCACTCTTCTGCTTTGCATTCATGCAGCCCCATTCTTGCTCGCTATTAGCGATTCAGCAAATTGTAAAATAACAGCAATGCTGCTCTGCTGCACCTTCCTTGAGGAATATGCTCCCCCTAGCACTTGCATAAATGTTATCCCAATCAATAACCTAGTAATTGAAGTCACCAGCATTTTGGCCTTTTCACAAGACTCCTTATCTGACCAAAAAAAAACCCCCATTTCTTGGATTACTATTTCCAACTGCCTTGGAAACAGAACAAGAATCGTTTGGCCACCCCTTTGTCCTTAACCCCCAAATTAGCTATTGCTGTAATGTCACAGAAAATCATTCTGGTTTTCTCTGCAGACGCAGCATCATTTTCTTCCTGAGTATCGCTTATTCCTTTTCTCATTCTTGGTTTATCAATAAGCTATAAATTCTGACTTTGATAATACCAGTAGTAGTTTTGTCTCAAGGTTCCTTTTGCTGAAGGGGGTTGATTTTGTTCTGGTTTACCTTCAGTAATAAAAAAAACAAACAAAAAAAACAAAACAAAAAAAAAACCACCAACAAAAAACCAAAGAAACTGAGATGCTAAGGACAGGAAAACACTGGTAAGCAAATGAGTGAGTCTGACAAAGAATCAATTATCTCCTCTGCTCAGCTACCAGAACATATCAAGGGTGAAATCCTGCCTCCATTAAAGTCGATGGGAGTTTTGTTGTTGACTTTGTCTGGACAGGAATTTCACTCTAAAAATATTGCAAATGACTAAAAGGGAGAAACCTACACGGAGGGAAGTGCAGGCTTACCCAGAGACTTCATAAAAGCAGCACTTCCAAGTACTGAAATCCAACTCCAGAATTTTCTAGATAATTTACTTTTTGAAAGGTTAAGCAGACAGAATATCCTACTGTGAGAGTAGGATATGGTTATACTCACAAAATTTAGGAAAACTGCATGATTTTGAACACAGCTTTCCCCAGCATCTGATGATGAAGGACCATATCCCGCTCTCATGCCAAAGGAATTCCTTCAGATCGATAGCATGGCACACACCTGCCCATCCAGCCTTGTATTTCTGGAGCCTTTGCTAACAGCTCAACCTCAAGCTAATTTTATTGTGGCAATATTTTGCTATGGATATCACAAAAATCTCCAAAACATCATCAGACAGGAAATCAAAAGACTTTTTCCCCTTTTCTCCCAAGTAATATGAAGGAAAATCACATTAAAGAAGTGTTGCTCATTAATAGGCCCAGGTAGGATACTGCTGCAACTGGCTGACAGAGCTGTTTGTCCATTTCTTCCTACAACCTCTGCCCAAATGGAAAGTGCAACAAACATAAACCAGCACTCTGCCATCCCAGCAGAGGAATGTACTGCAGAGATGTAGCCTTGCCTGTTGGTACCAGCTGTATTTTGAGACAGCATGAGTCCCAGCCAAACATGTCTAAGCAGCTGCCTACCCTCAGTGTGTGCACCCATGATTAGAGAGATATGACTGCTAATCCAGCCCTGATTTGGGAAGAAGGATTCATATTTAGGCTCCACTACAAATAAGCTTCCAGGACCACAGAAAAAGAGTCAGTCAGGGCTGCTTAATCAGGTAGAGATGATTCATTTGAGTAAACCTGTGCCATGACCTTTCATGAGTCTCTGAGCTCAGACAGGATGTCAAATTTTTATGAAGAAAAGAGGTGTAATCAATTAGTGCTTATGATGACCTTTTAATAAGTAAATGGTTGAGGCAGACACTCATTCTGAACAGAATGAGAAATTTGATTTGTGTGTGTGTCTAGAGTTGCCTGGGGATGTGATGAAATCCACTTCCATGCTTGATCTAGTAGCCCACTCCAGCCAAAAAATAACCTTACAGGAGGTTGTAGCCAGGTAGGGTCAGCCTTTTCTCCAAGGCGATTAGTGAAGGGACAAGAGGACATAGCCTCCATTTAGGCTGGGCATCAGGAAGAATTTCATCACATGAAGAGCTGTCAAGCATTGGAAGGGGCTGCGCAGGGGGGTGGTGGAATCACCACCCCTGGAGGTGTTCAAGAAACAGCTGGACATGGCATTCAGTGCTATGGTTTAGTTGACAAGGTGATGAGCGGCCAAAGGTTGGACTCAATGATCTCTGAGGTCTTTTCCAGACAAAACGATCCTGTGACATACACACACACATACACACAGCTGGAACAGACGTGGAATACGGGGGTGCAGAATGGGTAAAAACTGCAGAAGTTTGTACAGCCCGCGAGGAGCCAAGGATCGGTCACACCGGCGGATGCGGGAACGCCTCAGACGAGGCCCCCCCGGCAGCGGGAGGAGGAGGAGCGGGGGGTTTCCGCGGAGCCGGTGCCGAGCCCGGGGCCGCGACAGGTGCGGCGGCGGCGGCCCCCGGCCGGGAGCAGCCGCCAAGCGCGGCCGGCGGGACACGGGGCGAGCAGGGGCGATGCGGCACCTGCCGCGCATAAAAGTGATGGAGCGGCGGGGCGGCGGCG